>JARLTB010000027.1:942500-1507500 GCA_030141615.1 Unio pictorum | reverse complement strand
ACTGCAATTTGATAGCTGCACCGATTTTCAAGTGTGTATCAAATAAACAAGACCTTATTATATTTACGTACAGATAACATATCTTTTTATACTCACTTTGTTAATAATTCAATCATCGTCTTTACTTATATCATTATACCTTAAGAAAACAGAGAACAAACCTTAGAACAAGTACAAGGCAAGCCAACCTTGAACCTGTTCATTAAATTATGTCGTCGAAAAGTTAAAAATTTGCACAAATATAACAATGGGAAACATTTATTTCCATTCGCTGCATCACTTATTAAATTGCAGGAATAATTACATGTTCACAGAACGAGGATATTTATAATTTTGGAACCCAGATCTCTATATAACGTGAACTTGCAACATGTCACTGGGTTTTGTCACTGCCATGTATACAATTAAGAGAATGTAATTTCTGAAGCAGTTTTTTTTCATAACAACTAAAATGCAATTGACGATATAGCCAACATAAATAGTGTAAAAGTCTATGATGTCATGAATTTCTATTTGTAACTTTGCTTAAGTATAATGCACACATATGTACAGTGATCATTTCTTTACGTCAACTTATTTTTAAAGAAACCCTCTTTCTTCCATTGTTGCCAGTGGTCAAGAGCATTTCCGATCGCCTGGTCCATATTAAGATATTTATAGTTGGCTAACCGGCCTAGAAACTGGACATAACGTCTTTCCTTTCCGGTCTCTCTTGCTGCCAACTGCTGGTATGTGGAGTAGAGCTCCAGGTTTCGGTCATTTGGTACAGGGTAGTAGGGCTCTCCAAATGATGAACTATATTCTCGAACTAAGGTAGAATAAGGAGACCGCTGATTCAAAAACTGCTTGAATTCCACCGTGCGCGTGTATGGCACACGCATACTTGGCTCGTTCACAACACTTGCCGGCTGAACCACTGCGTCATATTTTTCTACGTTTATATTGAAATCTTCAAAGTGTATGGAACGATACTCCAGCCTATCTAAACCATATGATGCAAAGTAACCATCAATTGGACCTGTGAATACTGTAAACTGAACGCCATTAAAACAATGACGTTCTTGGAAGTAATCTGTGCTTAATTTAATCTCAATTTGTGGATGATCGAGTAGCTGGTCAAATACTTGAGTGTAACCGCAGGAAGGGAGCATCTGGATTGGATCTGTAAAGTAGCGGTTGTCACTGTCGTACCGAAGAGGAATGCGTTCAAGAACACTTGAATCCAGATTTTCTGGGTATTTACTCCATTGCTTCCAAGTATAGTTGCGAAAAAAGTCGTTGTAAATACGACGTCCAAATCTGGCGACTGCAGACTCCATAGAATTTTTGAATGGTCCTGCATATATAACATTCTTTGTTTCTTCAGCCAACCAGCGCCTCATGTCCTCTTCATTTTCTATTGATGGATCATATAATTTTTGAATCGTTTGTATGCATATTGGTACTGGTGCATGTACAAATTCATCACATCCATCTCGGGGGTATACCTTAGCAAGAACTTTGTGTTCCCAAGGCTCCCATGTGCCATAGGAAGATATGAAATCCCACACATCTTGACGCTTGGTATGGAAGAGGTGAGCACCATATTTAGACACACGAATTCCATATTGGTTGACGTAATCATAACAGTTTCCGCCAATATGGTCACGTGAATCAATAACCAAAATTTTTGCTTTGGTATTTTCAGCCAATAAACGGGCAATGACGGAACCAGAAAAACCCGCACCTACAATTAAAGCGTCTATGGTCATCACAGATGGGTATGGTATATTTCAATGAACAAAATTGGATATTAGACGTTGATGCTGAATCCAGCAAGTATTGTTCAAGTAGGATAAAGTGGAAAGGAATACCGTGTTTTAACAATCTTCCTTCATATGAAATCGATCAGCAACATATATTTCTTAGTTAACGTCAGCTACCATGAGAAATAAAACAACTAAGTTAACCAAACTAATATGATTGCTTAATGTTAACATCTGAAAAAAATCTATTTAAAATTTGGCTCCGTCACATCCGATTTCGCCTACTTGTATGCTACAATATCAGCAGGATCTAACACTTTGCGAGGTCATCTGATCAACTCGTTTCTGCAGCGAATCTGCAATGTGAAATAAACATCTCTAAACAGCTAATGATATATCTAAAAAAAATTCATTACACCGAGTAATTAATATAACGAGAGACAGGCCCTAGATTTGCGAACACGAAGCTGTTGAAGCAAGCTAAGATTAGACCAGAATAATAATCTTTTCTTGAATGCCAACATCGTGTGCCAGTAATATAGATCGAAACATTACTTCTTGTTGAGATATAAAAATAAATTAATAACCTTTAATATTGAAGGAAATAATTCATGAGGACATCTTTTTAGTTTTACCTTAGTAAAACATTTTTCTGATCAACATAATTTGCATTTTCATTGACTAACTTATTTCTTTCTTATAAATCAATATTGATTGTGATAATGTCGATGTAAAACAAGTGATTTCGATTTTTGGGACGCTATTCTGTCTATCTTCTTCTTAGAACAGAATAAGCCAAGTCCGGCTAGGTCGTGGCATACCAGCTTTTGTCATATTGGATTATATATATTATATATAGATTGTTGGTCTAGTAAAAACCAATATTGAATATTTTATATAATAGAAGACCATTCTAGTTTGGTCTAACAAAGCACAACTACATGCACAATAAGCATAAAAACAATCAATATGCATCCTTGCAATCAAAATACGCAATCAGCTGCCTAACTGTATGGTAAAATGTTACCTTTGGTCAGCAAATTATTATGAGTAGTCACACGTACCCAATTTGAAATCTGTGGTGGATATATATGCATATGATTGAAGTGCAACAATAATTTCGATTTGATCGTGTATCTTTAATTATCTGATGTTGGAATAGCGCATGTTTGTCCTAATTAATGTTGATTATTCGGTATTTAAAAAAACGTTTTAGTCCTGAGCATTAGCAGTATAGTCAATAGATTTCTAAAAAAAAACGACAAATAATTCTTCTTCACAAGATAAAGAGAGATTTTGGGTAAAGGGGTAATCCTTTGAATGAATGATCTTTTCGTGAACAAAAAGCTGCAAACAGCAATTGTTATTCCAGTTGTTAAAAGAAACGCATCAACTCGACAAATGCAAAATCAAGAGATCGTATACACTTTAGCCCAATGTATCACTCAGAGACTGTATTTATGGAAAGATTAGTTGTTGTATTAGACCCACATGCATGTGTGTGTGTGTGTGTGTGTGTGTGTGTGTGTGTGTGTGTGTGTGTGAGAGAGAGAGAGAGAGAGAGAGAGAGAGAGAGAGAGAGCGAAAGAGAGAGATGAGACAATTAAAGAGATTGCAAGCGTATCGCTCGAAAATTAGTTGATTTAATTTACTATTTTTAAAAATTTTGCCTACAATTCACCAGTTAAATTCACCCCATACATTGTTTAATATATCGTATAAAAGAGTATATCCATATTAAAATACTTCTAAATATTTTTTTACTATCTCTTTAAATCCCAACACTTGCTTGCAGTTCAGTTGATTATGTTTTTATAACTATTCCACACCAATGAAGGGCAAACTTCACTGGGAGATTATTGCAAAGTCCAAACTATCAAAACTTAAGAGTTGCTAAATTCTTTCAGTTTTTTAATCAGGCTCATTGTTTTTAAAATATGGAAAATCAAAAAGGAATGACAAATTAGTGGAGACGTAACTAAGGGTGAAAATTGAATTATGATTGAATGATTTGAAGTATCGTTATACATATTTGTGTGTTCGGTAACACGTATTGAAATCAATTATATAAAGGACATACTTCCATGATTGAATTCAGTTTTTCTGCATTGTGCTTTGCGCGTTTTGTTTAACATATCAATTCAATTGTAATATCATGAGAGCCATTGTATGTATACGGTCATATCTTACCTAAATATCGTTATAAAATAATGTATCTCGACATATAAGCATCATTTGAAAAGTGTAATCGAATACACACCGCTATTGCAAAGCTCGGTTGAAACTAATACTGAAGAATACAAAATACTAAAGTTTTTAAAATTAAAATAAAACCTTTGTCACTAGTATGTCCATATGTCAAACTTACTGAAAAGTATTCGGACCATGCATAGGCAGCACTGGCTACTGATTCTAGTTAAAATGCGCACTTAAAATATCGTTTTCTCACAGCTTTTCTAAAAGTATTGACAACAAAATTAACACTGAAAAACTGTATCACATTGGATGTGCCTGTCGCTGCTTAATAATGTCTTTGTATGTTTTCAACAGTTAACATCACAATGAGCAATACGTTATACATTAAAAATACAACTCTAAAATTACCTGAGTATGCAAAGTAAAATATTGAAACTTATCCGGCATCTGAAAGGAAAATATATCGTCGTAACAAGAAAACAGGAGACCATCTGTTATATATATGTTGAAGTATAAACTCTTCCTACTGATAACGCCCATTTTTATTTTGACCATGGTTGGACCAATGCCCTTGACAATCATCCAATCCTATATATCCATACAATGAAACGTTTGATAGCACTAATGCGGCAGAGTTTCACATTGAATAGCTTCCTGTCACTCTTCGCCACAAAATCGGGATCATATCGCATGAATCCAAATTAGGTAATTGTGGTTTACAGTTCATGATGTCAAAGTAAAGTGGTAATCGAATAAGGCTACTCACCATCCCACTTGCACACATATATATGCAAATTGCTGTGTTGCACGTTTTGAAGATATTGAACTTCTAGTTTCATTTAATCAGATTTCAACTGAATCCATAATATCATTATGAAGTCAATTAGACAAAATAATTAACTAGATAGCATAAATATACGTGTTAGATAAGTAAATTCTGAAAAGAAAATTAACATATATCAAACAAAACTATGTTAAATTTATCCACACTGAAGAATTGTTGTTTCGATTAGAAAAGAATGGAAAGAAGAACATAATATTTAGAAGCTTGAAGAAAACGTTAGTTGTATACCTTTGTCAAGTAATTGAAAAAGAAAGCTTCTGTAACTGGATCCTGCACACATGGAAAAGTTACTAGAGAATCACCTGATACACAAATGAATTTTACCAGTTTAACTGATACACAAATGGTAAACCATTCATATCTGTTTATTCGATATTGCAATATTTAACAATCACTGAAAAACTAGAATCGGTTATGTTACAAATATGGTCACATTCTATTCCACAACTTTTGATTTGATAATCATGTAAACAACTTATTTCGCTTGCATTTGTATCCTCATTAGCCAAAGATGAAACATTTATCAAGTGTTTCATGAAATGTGGAATTCTTACATTGTTCATTATAACATCAATTCTAAACTGAAACATTGAACATCTCAGCTGAATTCTAATCGGTTCAGGTTATTATATACAGTCTATATAAAAAAAGTATAAATATATTCAATACCTGGTGGAGGAATACTAAAGATAATGTATAATAATAAATAGCCATGATCACTTATTAAATAAATCCTCAATCTTAGTATAGTCTTTTATGTTCCATGAAAATGACTGATGATAAGTTCCTACACAATTTGCTTAACTTATTAACACATAACTATAAAGTTTGGAGTTTATGAGAACATTTGTATCTGTAGAGGCAATGTCCATTAATTCAAATGATATTCATTTAAAATGGAATTAGAACTTTCACTGGAATAAATTAGTGCTATTCGAATTATGACCATTGTTATGTTGGAACTATAGTCCTGCTTCGAGTTTACATTTCTTATATATTCTTTCTTCTTTAATGATTCATGCAACATTATCTGCAACATTGCATGTCAACAAAAAATACGTAAGTATTGGTAAAATAATAATGTGTATTTGTATTCTTAGTCACATTACAAAACATTGTAGACTTTCCAATTTGTCTTTGAATCACTAGATGATCATCAAATCACATTATGCGTTAATTTGAAACATTTATCTTGCATACAGAGAGATGTACAACCTGACACAAACTGTAACATAAAGATTTATAAAAACTGACCGTTTCATTTTATTTAAAATTGTTATATACCGACCTGTTCGCGATGTCGATGAAGTAACTTAGGGTCTTAAGAATTCTTTACTTAAAAAGACAACCGAGTGGGTAATCCTTAGCATACATTCTTAACGTTTCTTATACTATATATATATATATATATATATATATATATATATATATATATATATATATATATATATATATATATATATATATATATATATATATATATATATATATATATATATACATATATATACTCATAGTTTTTAAGCTTGCCCGGCTAAGGTAAAACCATCTAAAATCGGTTATTTAGAAATCCATAATTTTACTATATTTGTTCAAGCTTGTTATTCAGTTATTCAAGTTACAAGTTCAATTTATGTATTGTCCTTTGAAATACCATAGCTTTGTTAAATAAGTACTTTTTTCTGTGGATAATAAATAGTATTTCAGTGACTTTGCTCTTGGTCTATAACCTAGGTATTACTTGCTTCAGACTAATGCGGTGAGAAATTTTAAATCTGATAAGTTTCACATGTATTTGATACTACCTCCTAATCAATAGACAAAATATTTAATGACTATTATGTATAACACATTTTGTCCGTGTTTTAAATCTTCATTAAAATGGCATTATTTCCGACTTGCATATCAATTCGCTCGTTGCTAATTTATACTGTCATATCATACGTCTCTTATTATGTCTTTTTAGTTATAACATTTTTATATCGACTTTACTTTCTTCAAGACTCTTTTATTCAAACCACTAACCGATGAAGTTAGCGTTATCATGCATTTACTGTTTAATATATACAGTGTTTATAATATACACTATTTTTGCTCTAGTACGTACTGTTTATTTTCACGTAAGAATCATTTAACACCAGAAGCTGCTTTAAAGTTTCGATTGGATAATGTCATTACGTTTGATTCCTAAATTGTTCCTTTCCTTTTTATTTTATGCTCACATACGTTGGCTACCTCAAATCTGCTCTTTCACTCGTTTATTCACTCGTTTCAAGCAAATATTCTGACCCAAAAATGTAGTTCCTGTAGTGAAAAAATATTGTTATTTTTTCAGTGTTATTTTTTCAC
Organism: Unio pictorum; assembly: GCA_030141615.1. Classification (NCBI taxonomy): domain Eukaryota; kingdom Metazoa; phylum Mollusca; class Bivalvia; order Unionida; family Unionidae; genus Unio; species Unio pictorum. The sequence continues at coordinate 1,500,366 of JARLTB010000027.1, read as the reverse complement.
TGTTATTTTATCACTGCATTGAAATATCAATATTATTTTAACTAGAAAATCAAGTAATTCACTGCTGAGCATAAAATAAAATGTTTTACTTGTCAACACGTAAATACAAAATAACTAGTGAAACAGGTCTAAAGGTATCACAAAATGATGTACAGTGAGAAATAGTATCAAAGTATAAACTTTATAAGAGCTCCTTTTTCATTTACAAGATTACATACCATGTACATATATTATTTTCTAGAAATTTTTTTTTTTGGTGCTTTTAAAAAAAGTTGTACTAATTAAATAGCAGCAATTGTTGCAACCTTGACCAATGCAAGAAATATACTACAAAACATTATATTATATACATATATAATCATAAAGAAAAACCGAGACCAAATCGAGTCGAAATATACATAACAATATTTAATGTAATGTGATTTAGTAGATTTATCATTCAGTTATTTGTATTTAACGATCAAACACAATTCTTTGATTTGGACAAATTGACAGCATGAAGGGAAGTCTAAACTGTGTGGTTTTATTTTAGAAGTGGATGTGTATATATCTGTTGAAAACATATTTCTGTTTTTATCACATGTCCTTAGAAAATATAGTCAATATTCTGTATGGAATCTGAGTGTTATATTTTGCTGTTACAGTTGTACTGGTAGTAATGGTAGATATCTCACAGATACCTTCTCTTTGTAAAGAATAAAAACAGCTCCATTTAAATGAATCACTTTGAAAAATATATTGTAACGGATATATTATGAGCGGGGGGAAGGTTTGTTTCAATATTATTTTCTAAACGACAGAACGTAACAAATCTTTTCTGGTAGGGATGTGAGATTGGGTTGGTGCGGGGACCATATATATATATATATATATATATATATATATATATATATATATATATATATATATATATATATATATATATATATATATATATATATATATATATATATATATATATATATATATATATATATATAGATATATATATATATATATATATATATATATATATATATATATATATATATATATATATATATATATATATATAATAACACCGATGCTTCCCCTGTATACAAGATCATGTGGAAAAAGCTGCGTCTTTTTGTATAAGGATTGAATTTTTCAACGTTTCCGGTGCAGAAGAAAATTTAAATTATAGCATAAAATGGGAGTGATAGAAAAAGAAACTAAATTGACCAAGATGTTTTTGCTTTAGGACTTGATCAGTCAAAGGTTTCTATATCCAGTCAATACTACAATATATCTTTTGGCATGAATTATATGATCCATATTAGTAGTAGTAGTAGTATTAGTAGTGATGGTAGTAGTAGTAGTAGTAGTAGTAGTAGTAGTAGTAGTAGTAGTAGTAATAGTAGTAGAAGTAGTAGTAGTATAATTATTGAGACCCCGAGTGACAGAGTGGTCTAAGGCTCAACCAGAGGGGGCATTTGAGAAAGCTTGCCTCTTGCTTCTCTTGGGACGGTGTTCCTTCCCGAGTATTCCCCGGTTTTTCCTCCTCCATTTATACTGGGCGACAGGTATTGCCTATCTTGTGCTAAAAAATGGCATCAAACTGTACAATAACATAATCATTATTATTATCCTTATTATTATCTTATTGTAGTAGTAGTAGTAGTAGTAGTAGTAGTAGTAGTAGTAGTAGTAGTAGTAGTTGTAGTAGTATCGTTCTCTGCCCATTACTCGCACACAATTGTCTTGACATCTTTGTGACTGAAAGTTCTTGCATCCCACTACCTGGATATAATTTATATAACAAACTCCAGTACTTGACTTGATCTCTCGCAACATTCTGTAACGTTGGCAGGAATAATAACCAGATTGCAGCCAGGTTTATGCTAGACCCTGAGGTTAATAATTCTGCGTCATATAGGTTACGATGTTAACCCGCGAAAAATGAGGTGTCGAATCCATTTGTGTAACATGGCCATAGAAACTCGTGACTGGCACCTTATTTTAGTGGCGCACGATTTACTGGTAAGTGACATGAATTTCCTGTATTTGGATCATATGACCATCAAGTAGGGGTCGATATTAACCCTTGACAGATTGTCGTGGATTGGGCAATGTCTGCTAATTATGTAAACCATTGGTGAATGGACATCCACTCGGAGTTGAGCAAGGCCTTTCCACCACTGGAATCGCAAACTTAAATCTAGTATCTTGAGAAGTAAACGTCAATAGCCGCTAAACCATCTTGCTGAACTATAAGGTAAGATAAGCAACTACGACCTCATTCGAAAATGGCGGGAAATGTTGATATTCTGGAAATTACAAAGTACATTTGAACATTCAGTGGCTATTCGCTCAATTGTTGTAAACTATTACATGTACTTTAATTATATACAGTTTGTATGCTTCATTACTAGAATCGTTAGTACGTAGACTTACCATTTATGGGGTTTGATCCCTTTGTGGTGTTTTGATTTATTTGTAGTGTTTGATCTACATGCATATTTTGAGATATGAGCAATGTTTATGTAAAAAATTAATATTGTAATAAGCTATTTTGTTAATTATTATAAATATTGTGCATTTATTTATGTAATATTCCAGATGTGCAAATTTTGAATTGAATTATTAATTTGTATAATGGTTGCTGTGTGCAACATTAATTAATAGGGATTTTACTATATGTGTATACTTTGCATGAGTATCATGTGTAAAGATATATCAGCGCGTGGATATATCAATATATGTGTACACTTTGTAGAATTGCAAAGTACAGAAATGCGTCTGATTATGTGACATTGTTCTGTATAATTAGACTGAGAATCTAATTTACCGTGTAAATCATAGCATAAAGTATGGGTATTTTCGATGTCAATGAATACGTGACCAAAGAAGGCAATGGCTTATCTGATGATAGATTGTTGTTTAGTGTGAGTCTAGATAGCTAGATAAATATGCTAATGTCCTTGTTTCTTAATACAAGAAGCTTTTAGGGACCGGCGGGGCTGTTGGAGAGAGAGGGAAATACCCTAGTGCAGTTGATACCGAGTCTCAGGCAGACAAGGAAAATATAGGTATTAGTATTGGTTAGAAACGTTAACATCTGTCACGCTTTCGAAATGGAAAATGACACAGATAAGTGTAAATAAGTAGGCCGCGATTCAATGACAAAGACGAGTACATTGGCGATTTTCACGTGTCATTGGAGAAACTCGCGAACGCTCACAAAATTCCTGCGTACTTTCGGGCGTTCAACATTTCAGACTTTCTGCGTGGTGCAGCTTGCGAATTTTACCACTATTTATCTGCCTCTGATACTGATGACTACGATGTGCTCAAGAAGGCACTTATCTGCCCTTATCGGCTGACTGCAGAAACATATGTAAACTTTTCGGAACTCGACGAAAAAGTCAACGGATTACCACACTCAATTCCACACCTGCGTTCGAAGCTTTTTATGAGAAGTGTATGAAGATGGCCGACGTCAAACGATCGTACGACAGGATACGCGAGGTCATACTCAAGGAGCATGTTTTAAGAACGTATCTTCCTAGAAGAGAAAGAGAGAGAACACCTGCTGATAAAAAAAATTTCTAGCATGGCGAAGAGGTAGGAGAGCAGGCAAACTCGATGAGTGGAGGTTCTCGGGGCGCGAACAGACCCTGAACCACTGAGTTACTCCGTGTAAGAAAAGGAGAGCCGGATGTCCGTAACCATCAGGGTGACGGGAAGGTCGGAGGGGTTACTTAGATAAGGAATCCACCCATAGACCCGGACACACTTCACCCACGAAAATCGGACTTTCCATTAAACTCGCCTGAGGATTTTGCCAGGGACTGTCTGAAGGCCAGGCAGACCCTGGAGAATGTCGTTGCTTTAAATGAGTGCGAGCGGAGGCAAGCTGTAAACCAGCAAACTTTGCGTCCACAGGTGGAAACCGAGTTGGTCCTACCATCTTATAGGACACTGTATGTAGCGTTCCAGCCTTTCATTGACCTAGATTCACCATACGTGAAGAGGAAAATTGAATATTGAATATATGTGCTTGGCTGGACACTCATGACGTCATAGTAGAATGTCGTTATCGGTTGACACAATCGATCCTCGAAACCTGCCAACCAAAGTCTATGGTTGCGGTGGAAAACAGGTCCAGGAGTCGACGGACGAACCGAGTCCGATGGATGTTACGTCGACACCAGTCCGTAACGTACTTCAGGCCAAATTGAGGACGCTTGAGGAGGACGACGCATTTTTGACGCAGTTAAGGCAATTCAATGCTGAGGAAACGGAGAAGGAAATTCCGAATGACGCGATGAAGTTCACGAACAAGAAACGGATCTTGTATCGCCACGACACGAAAGATTTCGAACACTTTAAGCAAGTCGTCGTGCCTAAAGAGAAGCGAAACGAAGTGTTAAAACTCGCTAAAGAAAGTCTCATGGGAGGACACATGGGATTTGCCAAGACGCGTGACCGTCTTGTCACCGAATTATACTGGCCAGGGGTGCATTTAGATATCAATCGGTTCTCTCTCTCTCTCTCTCTCTCTCTCTCTCTCTCTCTCTCTCTCTCTCTCTCTCTCTCTCTTGTCGCGTGTCAGAGAATGGTTACACAAACAGATAATCTACCCGTCCCCTTGGAAACTACCAACCTTATTGATGAATCGTTTCGACGCCTCAATATGGACTTAACCAGACCGATGAAACCCATGCGGTCGTACTTAAATCGGTATATTCTAACGGTCGTTGATTGCGTTACTCGCTATCCGGAGGCTGTCGCGTTGTGTAATATTGTTTCAGAAAACGTCGCCGAACAGCTGTTTGGGATTTGGTCTAGAGTCGGAGTGCCTGGTGAGATCCTGACCGATCAAAGGACACAATTCATGAGTCACGTGATGGCAGAGGTAAACCGAAGGATGTCAATCAAACATATCACGACTACACCGTGATGCACCAATGTAACGGACTGGTCGAACGGCTTAACGTTGAAAAACATGCTCAAGAAGCTGTTCGAAAGAAATTCCAAAGATTGAGCAACTTAATAGTTTAAGTGATGATGTCAATTGTAGTGTAGTGTTCATTGAGATAATATTGAATGAATCGCTATAATATTGTGAGTTTATTTTACATTTTGATTGATAAAATCTTAAATTTGCATAAGATGCTAAGGATAGAAATTTATCCAAAAACAATTGTTAAGCAGGAAAGCTAAACGTTCTAAAAATACAATATATTAAGGTACAAGTTTAATTGCACATACTATAATCATACTATACGGCACGGTCTATGTTTTATAATGATTGGGAAATAGAATGATCCATTTATTATTTTGCACAAAAATTTTACTTGTTTTCTGAATAATTTAATTATTATAAGCTTGTGTGATTCATAACGTTTAGTTCTCTAAAGGCATAATGATCGGGTTTTCTTCATTCAAAATCAGTATGATCTATCATTGTAATGCTGATATATAGCAGTATGAATTGGGGAATGTCCGTACAAATTGTCGATACTTTGTGACATAGCACGTGCTTCACTGATAAAATGTATAAATTCACAGCTCTAGAGTTAAATATTCAAGTGGTTGCAATAATTATATCAGGATTATTTGTATGCCATCATTTCATTTGGACATTGTATGGATATAAAACTCCTGGTGAGAAATTTATGAGTGGATACAAGATATAAAACAATGTATCTCTTAGCTTTCTGTATAGGGCAGTCGGTTAAAAAATTCAATGTTAGCCGTGGTCGTAAACAGTTATATTAGGAAATGTAGAGGAATCCATTAAAATACCATTAAATGCAGCAATATGTGTTATTATATTTAATGATAAGATTTTTATCCATTAAAATACCATTAAATGTAGCAATATGTGTTATATTTAATGATAAGATTTTTATCCATTAAAATACCATTAAATGCAGCAATATGTGTTATTATATTTAATGATAGATTTTTATCCATTAAAATACCATTAAATGCAGCAATATGTGTCATTATATTTAATGATAAGATTTTATCCATTAAAATACCATTAAATGCAGCAATATGTGTTATTATCTGATCATAACATATGTTTCGTAGCTTATGTCAATTAAAATCAAGTGTGTCGTACAAATATTATGAAAATCTACAGGCAGACAAAACTTTGTTGTGCTTCTAATTTACAAGTTGAGGTTTTTGAACGTTTAACAAGGTATGGTAATTGTTACTAAATCCATTATAAAAATACATCCAGAGTCATGAATGGAAGCTCGGATTCCGAAGATACAATCTATGTGCAACGAGCAAAGAGAGGAACACCGGCCATATAGGGTGGTGATGTTAGCAGATCTTTCATTTCATCAAATGATCAACGTCTGTTTGTTAAGAGTCGGCTCGGATGCATTGTGATATACTATTCACTTATGATCATGTATCAATATATTTATGTATTGTATCTTAAGATTGAATTTATATGTACGCAAATAGTTTAAGAATCTATGATGAAAGAGTCCTTACTTAAATGGTGTACTACGTTAAGATAAAAATAAAAATACAACATCCTTTGCAGTGAAATTGATTTTATCCACTTTTATTCTGACTTCAAATGTATCTACAAGGTTTATTGGAACATATATATCCTGACAATGCTTTCTTTCATAAATGACCAGGGCGAGTTGTTAACCGAAATTAAGTGCACCAGGGTAGTAGGTGCAACTTTATGACTGTAAATTAATATTGAGTTATTCGACGATAGTCGAGCAAGAGCAAATTTAAAAATGTCTGGTGTATAGTTTGCTACTTTTTGATATCGAGTTGTGCAGTAAGAATTCATTGAATCTTTTTTAAATGCTTAGTGTCTAACATTTATAACATGAATCCTTTAAGTTTAAGAACATTATATCATATAGAGGATTGGCTTTTGCCTACATTGTGTTGAATTGTTTCAATATAAAACACACGTTTTTATCTGCTTTCCGAAATAATTGTTTCAAGTAAATAATCAACACATGCTGAGGTAACAACTGGGGTGTTGCAAGTGGTCACAGTTTTAAAGAAATACTTTTGAAGACAATATATATCTTGTTTACATGATGTTGTTAAACTCAGTTGTAATGAAAATTCAATCACATGTACAACCATTAAATAAAATGATTAATGTTGCAAATGCTTTTTGATGAATGATTGCTATCAAACAATCGCTTTGACCGCTCTAGCACTTTGTTTCTTCTTCAAGCATCTTCTGATCGCAAAAAAATACGTTTACTGGTGAAATCGCACTCCACTGCTGATTTCTATAAATAATTTATTCTGTAGTAATATTGCATCAGGTCTTTTTTTTCGTTATTCAAATATTGAGATCAAGGATTTCTTTGACTCAACCTACCCGTTTTCCTGTTATAATTCTTTGTTCTTCATGACATGTGAGAAATATACATTTAGTAAATTGTAAATATATTTACGGTTTGTATAGAATAATGTTAATGTTCACTTTTTTAGTTCATATAATATTGTATTTCCCTTAAAGACAAAAATGTTCTTATGTTGTATTTAAAATACTCGAAATCATTAACACTTATTATTCTTATTGTTGCACATATCTTCCTCTATCAATTGCAGTAAGAAATGTAAATAAATTCAATTGACGTTATTTTAATATTAAAGTGTCTGATTTTAAAAATGAGATGATGCTAAATTATCCAAATTTAAATACTAGACCGTGATTTGAAGAATTACAAGTGATTGTTCTTTTGGAAGTGTTAAATCAGGTTTATTTGCATGCAACCCGTTCACCATGATTTTGGAAGGTCTTTCCTGAAGCGTAGATTATGAATGAACAATATATTGATTAATGATCGTGTTTGCTTTATCGTACAAATCGATGCTTTGTAGGTATATATAAAACAGACGCAAACAAAACTAAAGGATGTTATGAGTGCCTTTTGTGTATCTAACATCTTTAGATTAAATTTATCCAAAAGCCCATCCCTACTTTGATATTCGATATTCAAAGATATGAAAGCAAATTGTAAGGTAGCATATACTATGATATGTTTTATTAGATCGTAATCCATCAAATTAAACCTTTAAAAGAATATAAGTTTTGGAAATCATCATAAAAAATTTAAATGCAGAAAATGCTGAATCCCATACAATGGAATATTTCTAGACATATATTCAGTGCATATATCTAGAGACGGTTATATATGTATTGCATTTGAAACAATTGATTTACACTAATCAAGACAAATTTGGTCAAGCTTTCCTTCTAATTATTTCTTACGTTGGTTATTGTGCCAGGGTTATCTTATTTGGTTATGTAAATTTGTATATCTGTATAAAAGGTGTTATACTTTGTCCCTCGATATAACAATTTTGATTCATACACTGTCAATTGCTATCGAACAAACGCTTTCATTTAGATACTCCCGAATCATAGTCAATACAAAATGCCAGCTAGATCTTTGTTTTATTTTATAGTTTTAGACTGACATTAAAAGACGTATTTTAAGTTCATAATAATAATAATAATAATAATAATAATAATAATAATAATAATAATAATAATAATAATAATAATGTTTAAATATTGAGAAATATTGACACTTTTTCAAAATCGTAATGTTTGATGTACATAACTGTATATTATCGTTCAGAAATACATTGTACTGCGATTTCGCAATTCGTGGTTGCAACTAAAACGTTGTCGATATCCTTTATGAAGCGTAAAATGAAAAGCAAAGCCTTTATCTTGGCTTACGGTTAAGTTTACGGATGAATACGTCTCGGAATATCATTGCATGTTTATGTGAAATATATGACTCAAGACTATAATCAACAAATCGATTTATGTCAAGATGTGTTAGAGTCGCCTTATATTCTGTTATAGTAGTAACGATATAACATTATGTACAAGATATCTTATCAATACAACGCAATGATTAACTGAAGAAATATGTTAGTGTATTTCGGTGATGTGTTATAACAGGAACATGCCAACATATATTTCAGATCTTATATCTTTGCTGAAAGTTGTTTATAGCGCTTCTAATTAATCGTGTCAAATATTCATTACCGTGGCTTGTTTAAACAAAACATGTCTAAACGGATTATAATGTTGTTTAGAAAGTAATTTGTGTCAACAATTGCATTTGAGGAATCACTATAATCATTTCTACATATAGTTACTTTTTGAAGCATCTATTGGTCGCAAGTAAATTAGTTCATTCGTCATGCCATATTTCTTTTTAAAGTTTTTGTATTGTGTCATGTATTTTGTATCTTCAATGATCACACTTTGAAGACGAGAATATTTGGCATACAAAACAATATTTCATCACCATTTATGGATCAGGAGACTGTTATATACATACTGTCCCATTATTTTACTACAATGCTGTTGAAAATTGAACAACATCGATTTTGTATTTCACAGATAAACCTTTTAATTTGACCATACACTGAATTATGATTAATTTAGATCATAGTTCTCATTTATGTCTGCACAGTATTGTCTGCCTTTTGTTTTATAAAAAAAAAACTTTTTTTGGAGTCATTGATTAACTATTATTAGTAAGCATTGGTAACTTTGTCATTCAGTAAGAGTTAGAAGACACTGACGAAGCAAGTGTTGGAAGGGTTTACAGTATGAAGCAAGTGAACATTTGGAAGTCATACAGTTTGAATATACTTATCTGGCACGAAATAACATACATAGTTGCACTTTTACAAGAATGAAATCCTGTTTTTATATATATATGCTTTCCGTTTACTAAATGTTGTATACTTTCATGTTAGCCGGAGGAATAAAGCTGTAATTGGAGATAGATTTCCCAATGTAGCGCTAAGCCTCAGAAACACTGTCAATGGAAATTTCAGAGTATTCATGTAATAAAAACGAGGTCAAGAGCGACTTGAAACAATGTTATGTACGTCCGATACCAGGTGTGCTCTTTTGTACTAATCGGACAGTGTATACATAAATAAATGTAAATAATCAAAACAATTAACTATATATACTAGTCAGTATTACGATCCTTTGTTTATGTAATGTTTGATTTCTTTTATTCGAGGTATACATTATAATGTATATATAAACGAAAATCAATCAGCGTATTTGAATGAACACCATAGAGAATTATTACTCATCATTAATTAAATTTCAAAGTAATGCCTTTGCATTGATAAACTGAAGACTTGCAAATAATTTACATTGACTTTGTAATAAAACGTGAAGCTATTTATACGTTTCAAAATATACGGATGTTTGTAATGGCCGTTGTTACGTGCTTAGGCTAGAATAAACAATAGCATAGAAAGAGTGAAAATAACAAGCTTGTAAAAACTTGTTAAGCACAAATATTCTCCAGAAAAGAAAAATAAACTTACGGTTTTAAGAATCAATTCCAAAATTAATCCAAAAATAATTCAAATATAACCCAATAGTGAAATTGCAAAAGTCCTGGTAATAAAATATCCTAATTATTCCCAGTTCGAATCTTAGTGAAGCATCCATGATGGAAGACGATGTCACGTGATGAGATCAGTTCTGGTCTTATGAAATTCAATGAGCACAAATGTTTTCCAGATAAATAACAAAATAAATCCTCTTGATCCAAACGGATTGAAATAATTTCCAGTACAAGGTAATTTAAAATAACTCAAAAGGACTCAACTTAATAATCTAACAGCCCAACTTCTACTAAATAGTTCGCTCCAAAACATTATTTATATACCTGTTTTTACGTAAACAAGGAAGGGGTCACATGATCTTCTAGAATCTTTAGAACAAATTTACATTCAAACAATCTCGTGCACACCGTATGACCCAGATGAGAATCAGTTATTTTTACTCACAAGAACTACAAATAGAAAGATGTTTATAACAAAGCTAAATAATGTCCTTGGAATCAGCCAATCATTTTAAAAGCTTGTTTACAACTCTGAAGCTAGGTCAGAAATGAGGTCAACATCTGGTGTTTATTTGTAAAGTACAGGTCATCCCACTTTTAAAAAAAAATATCTCCCAATGAATGAATCTTAAACTTTAAATGTCAAATTTAAATCTGACAAACAAACAATTAAAACAAAAATAAATGACTTAAATCAAATATACGTAACACCGTCTTTAACATATATGCTCATATATGCTCAACCTGAGGAACTTAGCTCTGTTATCTGCAGTTGAATCGGTTGCTACTAACTCAATAACAGTAGCTGATATTATAGAAGCCATGCAAATGGAAGGGTTGGGAGGAAATACATACAATCACGCACAGATAATACAAGTAACAAACAAACATATGTTGAGAATTATTTTTTAAGACCACACCTATATACGTGATGCCATAAATTAATGCTTCAATACGATTATCAACACATGTTGAGATGACAACATGAGTGTTTTAGTTAAATTATTTGAAGTCAGTGTTTTAAATGAATAATATTTACGATTTATCTAGCCACCTAACTGCAGTTGATGGAGTAGAAAGGCCTATTTCTGATGTGAAACCATGGATGACATGAAACAAGCTGCAGATGAATGAATGACCAAAAAACAAAGACGTTCTCATTTGCATACCTCAAACAATACATATCAGCAACACCACCATTAAATTTACACAATCAGTACGAAATCTAGGTACTCTGGACAGTAATATCACACTGCACCAACATGTCATCAACAAATGCAAGACTGCATCTGCAAATATATTTAAGTGGATTCCACTAAAACACTTGTGCGTTCATTAGCACTTTCAAGACAGGACAATTGTAACTCAATTCCATCTGTTTCGTCTCAATATCTACTCCAGAAACCTCAAACAGGTTCAAAACACAGCTGCTCGGATAATCCTTAGAGTGCACACATTCCCGCTGCTCTGTACCCTTCTCTGGCTATCCATTCGATCCAGAATCAAACACAAGTTTGTTCTCTGTGCTAAGTTTCACTGACAGACTCGAGTCCAACATGCCAATCTGGCCTCACCCATGTGTATACACCAGCATGACACTTACGCTCCTCTTCTGACAATCGGATGCTCATCATTCCCGCAACGAAAACGAAATCATATGGACAACCTTCTTATTCATACCAGGGCACAGCGACGTGGCACGACATGCTCATTAAAATTAGACATAAAGACACACTGATCCCCTTGAAGAGTGCTCTTAAAACTCACCCTTTGCGACTGCAACAACAGACTTAAAGACCTAGTAATCTTGTTTAAATGATATATTTTCAGAATTTGTATGTTTTCTAATTTCATAGAGTTTTTTTGTAGTCATATCATTATAGATGTTAATCGCTTAGACCTTCTAAAGATTAGGAGCTATACAAAGTCTTCATCATTACTATTACCTCGTGTACACTTGACATTGATGAACTCAGGCACGTTGTTATGCATATATAGTGATAGATGAATGGATTTGTAATTCACTGAATCTTCCGATGAGCAGCTGTCATTTGTTTCAAGTAAAAAATGAGCAGTTTAAAATAAATAAACCAAAAAAAAACAGGCTAAGTGTTAACTGGAAGGACTGATGACAAATTAACGTCTCCATTCACAAATGTTTTATTTACATGATTTATGCAGTAGCATTTTCTTTGAAGTCTGTTTCATTATTTGAGTTACGATATGGATATGTTTTAGCACATAAAAACAATGTTGGATTATGTTGCACCAACCATTCCCTATGAATAGAAATTTTGTAAAATAAAAAAGTAAAATATAGTTCATACTTTTTATTGCATGGGTTTGAATACAATGAGCCTCTGCTTTATTTGCTATCATTATTAATTTTTATCACATCTGTACGCAGGGATATCTTTTTCTCGTCATCTAATTTGGAGATTTTAAACATGTACTTCTTGAATGGGTATACGTCTGACTATTGAAATGCCTCAGTTAGATAGGCAGTAATGTTGCTTGTATTTGAATGTCTTTCACATCTAAATCGAAAATGTAGTACGCAATATCACATATGTTTTTGTTTGTAAGAATTAAATCAGGTTTACTTGCATGCGTCTCCCGTTTAAGATGATGTTGTAAGTATATGCAACACTCGAGGAGTTCAGTTGTGACTGTATGTCTCCAAACACGTTAAATAACATTGTCATAATATGTACATATAAAAAGACGACTCCTTATTAGGAACAATGTGCTCTAAAATTAAGTATAAAACGTTTTGGCGGACCTTTAGGATGTAATTTTTGATCGTTTTGTGTGAAATGTAAATGTGCAGTATGGCAACGGAAATTGCAGTAAAATCAGAAAAACGTGTGATGTCCTTATTAAATGAAGTTAATGTATTTGATCACAATTGGACAATAATCAACTATTATTTACATTATAACATCGGTCAAATATTTGAATAGATGTCAAAAAGATATGGCAAAATGAATTGAAATTCAGGCTGCCTTTTGCTGATATTTCGATTAAATCGACTGCAATTGACCAAGTTACACGTTTGAAAATTTTACAGTTTACAAAATAAGTAATCATTGCAATTTATGCTTAATTAAGTGGACCGACTATGTGCTTTAACAGTTTCTTGATGAATAATCACCGAAAAAATCATATGGTCACTTTGTTTTTGTCTTCAAACATCAACTGGTCGCAAATAAACTATTTTTGTCACCGTTTAACACTGCTTTCTTCAAATGATTTCTGCAGCAGGTTTATTTAAAGACTTTTTTATGTTTCACATGCAAAATATTTGAGATGATGATTTTTTATATAGAAAAAAAAACATGCTATAATGAAAATGATATAGGAGAAAATTTCGTTTAAAACATTTTTGCGAGATGTCTGACTTCTTTTAACAACAGTCTGAACTAAAATGTAATTCATACGTACCAATCAAAATGAGCTGATCATTTGTAAGAAACATTTGGAATCAGTAATAACTATGTTTATGTTACGTGCAGATAAATTTGCGTTTGCAGTATATCTATACAAACTGAGTTGAAGTTGGTAGCTATTTACTTTTTAAAAAGAGATGAACTAACCAGTAAAATATAATAAAACGTATACTGGTACTTAATTTGTGAATATTTAGACGGCTCTCCAATTGAAAGACACTGCTCTGGAGTGAGGTGTTATAAGGTTTTGTTATTTTGAAAAGAAGAAAGAATTATATCAAGTGTGTCCACGTTATACTTTTTGGATAAGAGGAATAATTGAAAATAAACGTTCGAAATTTAGCTCTAAGCCCTAACAACACATTTAAAGCGGATGTTCTCAACACCTATTTGTTAACGGCAATGCTTTTCTGCATAAGAAAATAGGAGGAATGTGATCAAAATGTAATACATCAATTAGTAGGTGCCCCTTTTTGTTTAACATATTAGAATTAAAATTATCAATCTTGTCGGTTAAAAAGTGAATGTATACGGTGGAAGGAGTTCATTGGGATACTTGAATGGGTTCAAGATAAAATAAACAGTCAATTTTGCTTGACTGTAAGACTCCACATCTTTGCCTTAAAATCATTTAGAATTTAAAAACATAGAGACAATTCTAAAATTGATTTTTTATTATCATCAAAAGTTCCATTTGACTATGATATTTAACCTTACGATCTGGGTTTTGCAGATAAATTGTTTGCTATTGTAGTTGTTAGTAATAGCAGCGTGATGATGGAGACTGGAGAGGGCTAGGCTGAATTAGCAAATGACTTATTGTCCAATTTAAATGTGTTATAACATCATATGATAAAGTATGACAGGTAGTATGTGTACTTTATGTTTTGTTCATTAGGACTGAACGTAATAATGACAGAAGAGTAAAACTGTAAATCATAACGGGTGGTATTTGAATGAATACCAATAGAAGCGCGTATACCAATGAACGGTATGCTGTTTTACTTAAGAATTGTTGAATTAATTTTATCAAAACATATTATAATAAAGCAAAAATAAAGTGAAAAGTAGTTTGTGCCTTCTACAATCATTATTTATTAACGTTCAAAAGCCTCTTTATCTAAGGACTGTGTTTGACTTGACATTACTTTGGACGCTGTAAGGTATGTTTCATTATAATATCAACATAAACAATTAATTCAAATTCACGTAAGCGTCATCAAATAGAGTTTGTAGAGTAGGTATGATAGAGTTAATGTAGAACACGAACATATTTACATTAAAGTAATATTTAAGTATGATTAAAACCTTTGATTTCATTCATGTATGTAATTTACAGATTAAACGTTCATAAGATTAGAATTTGAGAGACTCATTAAAAGTTACAGTTAAAATGTAAAAACAAGAAATGGTTTTTTTTTACAAAATGAATGAAAAGGCTGCACACATCATATTGGCTCCCTACCTTTGATCTGTGTTGAGAGTGGCGTATATCCATATTCACAAAACATAACTATATTTACTAAAAAAATTGGAGAAAAAGCTTTCTATTATTGTTTAAAAAGATCAAGATATGACTTGAAAACAAATACAATGATCAATTGTTTAACTTTTCGCTACATTATATAAAATTCTTTATCCATCAATTTATATAATATGTATGATAATGTGATCTTGTTATTTGCAAAATATCTAAGAAAGACAAGTGACATATTAGTTATCGATATGTGAGTCTTTCAATTCATTTTTATATTAACATTACCGATTTCAAACAATTGTCCTTTAAAACATATTTTTGCATATTCTTGTATTTTCTCTGATTTGCACATTACTCTGTCTAAGTATAGTGATTATAACGAATATATATATATATATATATATATATATATATATATATATATATATATATATATATATATATATATATATATATATATATATTGTTACGTATACTTGATTTAAATCATTTATTTTTAATTGTCAGATCCAAATTTGTCTTTTTGGGTTTAAAATTCATTAATGGGAAGATTATTCTAGAAAATCTCTATGACCTTTGCTTTTCATGTAAACAACAATTGTTGGCCTCAT
Source organism: Unio pictorum (assembly GCA_030141615.1). Classification (NCBI taxonomy): domain Eukaryota; kingdom Metazoa; phylum Mollusca; class Bivalvia; order Unionida; family Unionidae; genus Unio; species Unio pictorum. Next base: position 1,484,456 of record JARLTB010000027.1, on the reverse strand, counting down.
TTTCTGACCTTGCTTCAGAGTGATAAACAGGCCTTAGAAATGATTGGTTGTTTTCCAAGGACATCTTTTTATTTTTAGTTTTGGGGGGGGTGAGAAGTGGCTGATTCTTATCTGGATCTTTCCGTGCGTACGTGTTTAAATGATCGTACGTTTGTTCTATGACCTTCCAGAAAATCACGTGATCCCTTGTTTACGTAAAAAAACCCAGGTATTTAAATTATTGTGTGGGAGAGAACAGTTCAGTAGATGTTGGGCTGATGTAGTCACCATCATTCAAAGCAAAATTGAGTAGTTTATAAATGTACTACATGTTGTCACATCCCTCCTATCGACGGGAAATCTACAGCCTAAATTGTTCTATTAACGGGGAAAAAAATGTGAGTTTTAATAAATATCGACAAAAATATATTTGAAATCTGTCATGCTCATCAAATGTCTTCATGTTTTGTACATTAAATCTTCTCTAAGCCAAATATTGAACATGCAGTTAGTTAATTGTTATCCATTTCGAAACTGATTTATAAAGTATGACAAGGAGGCAAAGCAAATATGCTTTTGTATAACAAAAAAACGGAATGTAACAATGGATCATTCCTTCACAAGTGTTTTAGGTATCTTTTTCTTGATTAATAATCAATTTTGTCGCGATAATACCTGTTCTCTTTTTCACTGGTCAGCAGTAAATTTATGTTAGTCAGCACTAAGAGTGTAAACTTGATAACAAAAGTATAAACTTGGAGCTCTAAAAAGTACTTCGATTTTTAGGCAAAATATTTGTATTTCTGTCATATTGCTTTATATTATGATTGAGCTTAGTTCGGCATGAAAACAACTTTGCAGTGAAACAGTTACCGTTTAAGGTAGGAACATGTCAGTAAATTGGTGTATCATTAGGTTTTTCTTGATTGTAAGCCTGATTAACTATGTTTGCAGTGCTAAACAATATTTGTGGCCACACATACGCTATGTGAACAACGTACAAGAAGGTCGATTCATTTATCCGAGTATATGCTGCCTCTCCGATCTCCAATAACACGTTAAGATGCCGCTTTAAATATAAAATATTTGTTTTTATTACTATTTCGATACATCACAGACATGACCACATTATCGCAGTATTTGTTTTATCTCAGTGTAAATCTTACAATATTTAGGAGATAAGCAACACAAGCATTGAAGCTACAGAATATCTAGAGTATTTCTTTGTGTTCCTCAAAACTATACGTTCCTACTTCCAAATCCTGCAAGAATATCATCACATAGTGATGAGTACTTTCCTTGCGTTATATGCATGTACAGTACTCAGGTAATCGATTATGAGTAATAGTCATTTATTTTGCACATAAATACAGTTTTTATCATTAGTTTGTGAATCAATATGGTTTTGCTGACAAATAATTTTACGTACATCTATAAGAATTTAATTGATTGTATAACATTTTATTTCTCTATTAATAACTAACATGTGAACAAGTTATTTTTTTTATCCCGTTCATAATAAGTGACTGATTCCGATATTTAGTGATATTTTGTTACAAAAACCTTTCAATCCAACGTTCGAGATTAGAACATTGATTTCATGTTGGGAGTTCGGTTCTCACGAGAGACGCCCTAACTAACCCATAGGCCAACAAATCGGTCAGAGAGAGAGAGAGAGAGAGAAAGAGAGAGAGAGATACATATTTTGGATTTTTATCATAGATTTAATACTGTTTTAGTCATATCGCTACGATGTCTGCAGTGTGGAAGTTTATAGTGATGTCTTGCACTGGGTTATCATGCCGCAGCCATGTAGCCTGATGTCCCACCAAGTCACATTATCCTGACACTAGGCCGACCAGTCCTAACACTAATCTCTTAATGCTTAGCGCCAAGCGAGGTAGCTGTTTGTACCAGTTTTTTACGTCTTTGGTATGCCTCGGCCGGATCTCGAACATGTGATCACCAGCTTTCGAGACGGACGCCCTAACTAACCCATAGGCCAACAAATCGGTCAGAGAGAGAGAGAGAGAGAGAGAGAGAGAGAGAGAGAGAGAGAGAGAGAGAGAGAGAGAGAGAGAGAGAGAGAATATTTTGATAGATTTTATAAATGTTAGTAAAAGCAGAATAATCACTTAGATGAACTGTAAATAAATAAAACTATTTTACTCAACTCTTGTTGGTTCGTTATGTGGCTTAATTTATATTTCGCGCGATATCTGAAATCTGAATTATTTTTATAACCCTTATTAGAAAACTGAAAGTCCATCCGGTTTTTGTATTTAATAAGTTAGAAAACTGTCGAAACCACCACAATTAAATATCTTTGTGTAATAGTTGGCCATTTTCTAAATGCATATTTATCCGTCATTTCGATTTATGATTTTTTTTAGATGGGTTAATATTTTTTATTTCTTTTTTTATTTTTGTTTTCTATGATTTGTAAATGATAGCTAATAATCATTTTCTGTTTAGAATGACTGACGTCCTTTCTCAACTAATTTTGTGATGATTTATCATGAACTTTGCAATAGTTTAGAGTCAGACTGTCACATACTTAATGGAAATACGTTTGGGTCTCGAGTTAAGTTCTACTGAGATACAGGAGACATGCTGATTAATCAGTTAAGATTCCTGTCTTCTAATGTTGTGGCAGTTGGAGTGACCAATCTCACTTTTACTCATGTTCCAAACAGACATTTTTATTTGGGGCAACTAGTGCTTCACAAGCATACATGGTTTTATAACGGTAATAACATCCCTTGTTTCTTTGCTTAAATGTTGGATATTTAAATATGGCGGAATCCTTAACATTCTTTCCCGGCGTTGCCCATATCAAGACAAAGTGTTCGCCCCACTAAGTTCGTTTTATTTTACAGCATTAAATAATAATTTACTGCCTTGCGACTAGTGCAGTTATAAAATGATGGCCTGTTGCTATCCCCGTAATAAATCAAGGCTGTAAATGTGAGATCTGAGTAGGTTCTTAATAAAGGTAAACATTTCAGAGCTTTATGACTTTACATTTTGTAAACACGTTACCTTCTTTGAGAGTATCACAGTTATTTGAAACTGTTGGAACCCATCAAATGAAAACAGCACGAAAATGACCGCGAATCAGTCTAATGGTTGCAGACAACTCATGGTACACCCTAATGATGAACCATGTGTAAGGAACTACAGATGAATGATGTTACTTTGCGTCCATTGTTTTAACTATGCTTGCATACTGAGAAAACATGTACACTGATTCATTGAACTGGATCGGTACGGATCGTACTGACCTATGAATAAGATTAATATGCATCACAATGCCTATTTTATCTTATTTGCGAATGAGATTCACCGATATGTAAAATGAAATATTTTTAGACTGGTTATTTTGAACAGAAAACACGGTGACTAAATATTTTCTTTCATTTCTGACAGCTTGATAATTATCTTTTCCACAAAAAAAAAAATCATTTATTATCTAGTTCGATTTGTCATTTTCATATTGCAATTTAGGCTTAAAGTATTTACTCTGATTTTTGTTCCTGCAAATATTGTTTCAATACAAATAATTTCTGAGATTTATATGTAAAAATGCTATAGAAAATATTACATAAAAAGTTAAATGTTTAAGACACATTTGATAATTTCATTGTATAAGATTTTTTTTTATTAATTACTGTTTGACGGTCATGAACCCGTTTTAGTCCTTAGTTTAAAAAGTACCATTTAAATGGCATGTGCTGCATTAATCAGTTTTAATAACCATCTGAACTTCATCAACATATACTTTGAATGTGTATAACTTTAACAGAAAAACAGATTAATCTTATATACGTTACATCTTTGCATTCGTATATGATAGTGTAGTCACGCACGGCTAGTCTTGTTTACACTAACTTCCACATGAGCGTTCCCAACTACAGGATACATCTATGAAAAGATGAAAATCTGTTAAAGATTTGCTGCCGTTTTTAAAGCTGATTATATGTATTGCTTGCAGGAATGCATAAAAGCATCGCCATATAATAGCTACACTATTAATCAAGGTTTACTTTAGGCAGTCACAGCAAGAGGCAACTTTGACATGCATCTCTAATAGTTGTATAACCCCTTTAAGATGATATCAATGTTACCGCTTTTATCAAAACTGCTCTATTGTCTTTTCTTGCTTTGCACTAATTAATATGATAGTGGCTTCTTCACAAAGGTAAAATATATGTGTCCGCTCTGAGTTTCATTGATTTTATTGGTTACAAAATGGACGAAAGAAACTTCACTATGCGTGCCTAAACAGGAATAAAATTAATATACTTATCTTGAGAAATATATACTGCACGCTTAAGAAAATGTGATTTTCTTGTTGCCATTCCCGCGATTGCTTAAAGTCAAGGGAACAAAGAAATGGCTAGAATCCATGTATATATGTTAGACCCCGCGGCTATAGTTGAATAGTGCATGAACCAAGATTTGATGGGTGTGCAAAGTATCACGTGATAGTCGAAAAATATGTTCACGAACAAAGGATCCTTATTTGTGTCGTAAATCTCATCACGTTGACAAATAAATCAATAATGTTAAGATGGTATGTCATAAGTGATATTACTGAAGTTTAAAAAAAGATGATATCATATATACATGCAACATATTGCCACGTTGGGAATTCATTGTAAAGCACTGCTTGATATATAGATATACAGTCTGAAAAAGATATCACATATAATTCTATTGCACCCTTAACATGGAAAATATACAGTCGAAGCGTGGCAAGGATAAGTTTAAGAACTTACTGAGAAATAAGTATTGTCATGTTAATAAGCGCCAACACGTGCGGCGCCAAAACGGGTCTGCGTCAAAACGGTCGCGCCAAAACAGTCGCGTCAACACGGCGACGCCAAAACTTCCTTCTTCGGTATATGGCAATAATAGTTCAGTTTATTTGCATTTTATCAGCTAATATATTGTGTTCGGAGGTAAGGTTGGTAATTTGTGAATATGTGGTCTCGTGAAATATTTTGATAACCTTTCTAGAATCCTTGTTTGTGGAGTGTAGACGGAAGATACAATCTTCCTGCTCTTGGGTTTTCTGGAAAAAGTAGTCTTTGTTTTGCTGGCGTGTATGTTCGATTTGTACAGGGCGCTAGTTCCTAAATCTTCTACGTTAGTGCATTTATAGATACACATTAAACACAATTATAAATCAAGCATGTATCATTAAAAGAAATCCAATATAAAACCTTAACAAATTAAACATTCAATCTCAAGCCGATTTATTTTGTGGCCAATGGGAATAACACAATATTAATTTCTAATATAATATTGGTGTTATGCAGATTATTAAATATTTATTTCATTTAAAGGTTAGTCTATTCTGTTTCCTGCCATTGTTATAATGAAATGACAGGAATTAAACAACATATAAAATCATACGAAGACAGGAATAAACTTATATAATAAAATTTGCTATGAAAAGAAATAACCCGTTGGTGAAACACATTATCAGACGGTTAATAATTTCGATGAAACGTTAGTTGATAATACGGCTATACATTCAGTTTTCTAAGCACCTTGCCAATTGTATATGGTATATGATTAAAACGAATGCAACAGATGCTGACTGAATGTTTTATATTGACAACGAAATACAAATAAATGGAAAATATGGTCTTTGATGAATAATGTTTTTATTAAGTCATATAGGATGGAATACTATGGAAATATATTGTTATACAAACTAGTCTTGGATGAATATCGATGAAAGTTTCAAAAGCATAAGGGAATATTTTAAGCATGAAGGAAATGAACCACTCACAAAATATTTTGTTTCTCAATTGCTTTCTTAATTTAAAGTTGTAGTGTAAACTCTATATAATGTATTCAGTAAACTAACGCAGAGTAAATAGCTTTATTTCTACATCTTATTTGGTCACCTGCCTATTACTTCGCGGCAATTTCATTGTTGTATAGAGTGCGGCTCCTCAAAGTTCTATGACTGAAGTAGGACGTGCCTTATAGTAAGACATCTAATCAAATAATCACAAATGAATATAATTCAGCATTAAGAAAGTTGATGAATATCAGAAATATGGCAATTTTTGTTACTGTTTGTTATTACAATGTCTCGTAATGCCAACAGTTTGTTTTAACTTACAATGACGAAGTTTTGTGCGTTTGACTGAAACAGAATGAAGAAATGGCTGGTAACGTGAAACAGATATGAATAAAGTGCCAATGTTTTCCCAACTCAAAATATTGAACTATGTAGACATAGAGTGTTCCAGAAAGAGGGGTACATGGCGACAACAGTTGGACTCATAATCGAATGGTCGCGAGATGGATACACACCCACGAAATCCCAGATCTGCTGCCTCGGTGTGTTGGGAAGAATACTTATATATATATATATATATATATATATATATATATATATATATATATATATATATATATATATATATATATATATATATATATATATATATCTTCATTTTCTTGCTATGATATAGCCCAAAATGTTTAGTTATTTCAAATTAAAGCTAACCAGCCATATAATCACGCTGATAAGCATCTAAACACGACAGGGTTATGTCCCTTATAATTTGAAATTCTTTGACGATGTTTCTCATCTGTCAGACAGTATAAATTAACAACTGAAATGTAGTTATGTAAACAATGCAGGTGCAGTGAATGATAACAAATTAAATAATAAATGAAAGTTGCTAGGACAAATTTAAACTTATTTTCCCGTTGGATATATAGTTAGAGCGAGAAACGTATTGGCAGTCAGATTAGGTAAAATTAATAAAAGAGGATCTCATTAACGCACCTTCGGTAATACTATATCTTATGTCTGTATTTTGCAATACAAGTTATGGACAAAGAGGAATAACTGTCGATACAGCGGATATGTCACTACAGTTTTGAATAAGGTTTGTCTCCTTGTGATATATGCTAGGATAGGAGCGTGGGTCTTCGTAACTATGGAAGGAATGGTATAATTCATAACCTACATTGAAATGGCTTATACGGTTTCCGTCTCCATTGAAAACACTAACAAAGGAGTCACCATCAACATGCAATGATTTTCTATTTCACAAGTCTCAATATGAATACTGATTTATTTTCACAAATTTGGTTTTGAATTTTTAGTGTTACCTTTCCTGAACACTTTGAATGACACGTGTCCAGTTTTGTCATTGCACGCAAAGGACGCGATGCTGGAAATAATATTAGGTTTTTATGCTGTGTTTGATTTATCTCATGTCGTATGCTGTTCTCAGCACCGAAAAGAAAAGACAATAAGAGACAAAAGAAACGAAAAATGAAATATAACTTCATGGGAACTATTAATCAGCTGATTGACTGCATTGGCGCAGTGGAAATTAACTCAACAAAAATCGCTGCTTTGGAGAGAGGCACGGCATTAATGAGTCATCCGTAAATTAATCAATAACAGCTCATACTTTTCTGAGTGAAATATGATTGTATGGAAACTGTTTGAATCACAGAAAAATATAATGAATAGAAATAATGAAAATAAAGAGCGAATCATACATTCTTGATTAAATTAAAAGTAGAAAATAAACCTAAGACTTAATTCTAATTCCACACTTGCATATAGCCTAAGAGAGAGAGAGACAGACAGAGACAGAGAGTTAGAGAGAGAATACAATTTAACATTATAGACTTTATTTGTTATAACCTATTATTATCTATTTCCTAAAGTAATGGGAACAAGAAGTATAACGTGTTTTAAGCAATTTTATTCAAAGCTATGTCACCATTATCAACAGTTTAGTGAATGTGAACAAAAGTCCCATTAGAGTTTAATAATTGTGTTAGAATACATCCAGTTTAGAATAGATTCAGTTTAGAATAGATTCAGTTTAGAATAGATTCAGTTTAGAATAGATTCAGTTTAGAATAGATTCAGTTTAGAATAGATTCAGTTTAGAATAGATTCAGTTTAGAATAGATTCAGAACCATAGCAAATAGATAACTGGTTAATTCAGTTCCGATCATAACGTCACATCTGCACTCAATAATTTGAAATCGTATAAGGCTGTTAATAATGTTTAGAACTGACAACCACAGAGATAGACATTACTTGTACATGCCACAGTTAAATCTCTCTCTCTCTCTCTCTCTCTCTCTCTCTCTCTCTCTCTCTCTCTCTCTCTCTCTCTCTCTCTCTCTCTCCAAAACGATTTATTTTGTTTTGCTCTTCATAATATCATAGCACAATATGATGTTTACGATAAATAATATAACACTTCTGTAGGACAAAAAAGTTTTTCTAACTTCAAAGAACTTGTAGGCCAATCATATGATAACAGCTAAGGAAGTAAAAAATATTCAAACTGATTATAAAAAGCGCAATAGCTAACAGTGGAAATAATTATTCCTTAGTATATGTCTTAGCAAGGTTTTACTCACGCCTCGGTTATGTAGAAAATGTATAGTTCTTTATAATGCATAATATAAATCGAGACTGTACGTAGTTCTCTATGTTGCACTGTATAAACAGAGAGCGTGCGCTTTCTTCTCTATATTGTAGTGTTAAAAAAGAGATTGCGCACGTTTCTTTCTATATTGTACTGTATAAATAGAGATTGCACGTTACTTTCATTATTGTACTTTATGAACAGTTAGCGTGCATGTACGTTTCTATATTGTATTGTATACATAGAGCCTGCACGTTACTTTCAGTACTGTATTTTATTAACAGAGATCGTGCATGTACTTTTCTATATTGTATTGTTAAAGCAGAGATTGCGCACGAAATTCTCTATATTATTAAAGTGGTAATATGTAAATATAAGTTGAGATCGCATTTGTTAAGATTGGAAATCTGCAGTATCTCGTACACATGGTTCTTTTTAACATCAAGTAAAAGATGTACGGCAAAAAAATGTATAATGTACTGCATACTAAATTACTGGATGTTCTCAAAAATACTCATTTTCATGCGCTGAATAGTCATTATTGTAATCTTAAGTGTTCAGTAAATTGAACGTAATCTCACTTGAAGATGAAATAAAGAAAGCCATACATACATACATACATACATACATACATACATACATACATACATACATACATACATACATACATACATACATACATACATACATGCATATATACATACATGCATACATACATACATAAAACATATATACATAAACAAACATATATATGCAGTGAATTTTGAAATTAGAGCAAGCAAAGTAATTAGCATCAATCATTGCGACCTGTTGTAGCAACAGCGACCGTAAGGCCCAGAGTACCATATGCTATATTTCATCTAATGTAGATTAAGGCGGTAATGTGTTCATCTGTGATTTTAAAAGACAAATAGGACACACGGCTTTCGTAAAAAAGAGAAACAAATGTTCTTTATAATAATAGTGAGGACTTTGTATAGCGCCTAATCGTTAGAAGCTCTAAGCGCTTTTCAACATCTATATTAATATATAACAAAACACCATGAAATCGGAAAACATAAAAATGCTGAAAATATTGAAGGTATGAAACATTATTAGGTCTTTAATTCTGTTCTTGCAGTCGAAAACGGTGAGTTTTAAGATCACTCTTGAAAGTCATCACTGTGTCTTTGTGTCTAATTTCAATGGGCACTTCAGTCCACGTTGATGGGCCCTGGTATGCAAAAGAATGTTGTCCATATGACTTCGTTTTCATAGTGGGAATAATGAGTATACTATTGTCAGAAGAGGAGCGTAACTATCTAGCTGGGGTGTACGCATGCATGAGGCCGGATAGATATGCTGGACTGAAGTCCGTCAGTGAAACGTAGCATAAAGAACTAAATTTGTGTTTGATTCTGGACATATGGATATCCATTGTGGGGAACAGAACAGCGGGGTGGTCTACTCTAATCGTGGTACTCAAAAATAATAATAGAAACACATGCATGATCATGATATCTCTTCTTAAATACTCTTAATATTTTCAGCCGATTGTACATGTAGTGGAAGCTTATAGTGACCCGATCAGTTGTGTTTTGAACTTTTTTAAGTTTCTAGAGTAGATATATATGATGCCATGTTAATACATTCTGAGCGTACATCACATGGTTGGTTTGCCAAGAACGTTAGAGCATTTTTAACGAGCACCGATAGTTATTATTTTACAACACTGTTCTAGAGATATGTAATAGTTGTATAGACATGTGATGCAAACATGAATCATTTGTCTCTCGAGTTCCCATAAATAGCATAAAACTGTTATATAAGACACATATTGGATTCCATTTGGAAATTAGGAAACCTTTCGTATTATTGTATCGTATGTAATATGTCCTGGAATCAAAACATTCAATAACTAGTTTATTCCTAAAATAAAAGTGAGAATCAATAAACTATTTTAAAGTTACAAGGACATTTAATTTAAACAACATTAAATTGCTTTACTCTGAGATAATAACAAAATGATTAATAGTAGGTAACCATATGTCTTCAAAATCGAGATGAGAAACGTAACAATATGTCAAAATAAATAGTAAAAGTGCATTTGATATGATCCTACAAAATCGAAAGGAAAAGTCATGGACGATTTTTTAGGAATATTTGAAATTGTGCTGACATCGAATGCCGATGTAATTAAAAATATTTGTGTCAATGTTTGCATTATGAGATTTACGTAATTGCAAGACAAAGTGTTGAAGATAAAGTCACCGGAACTGAATCTACCAAATATCCCGTGTGTGATTGTGTTACAAAATGTTCAATGATAGCAAAAAATATAAGTTCGAATAATAACTATCTATAATTAATATTCAGATCTTTGTTTCTACTCAGTTAATATTTTAATATTATTCTAGTACGTGACGCGTGCGTAATGATTGCAGGTTGAATAATATATGCTGTCTATTGTTTGGCTAGTTGGTAAAATGATCATAAGAAACCAAAAGTATAAATAAGACGAAACATATCAATACTGATTTGATTTGCATGAACGCACTTTTCGTGCTGATAGTCTCCATTCCAAAAATATGTTTATCAGCATATCAGTATATATCAAATCCTTTTGAACAACATTTGATTTAGGGGTATTAATTTACTTTTCCAATCATTTTGTGTAGTATATTATACATTACACAGTTATAAAAAAAATATAATAGCAATTCACTGTCGGTATTTTATAGAAATTTTAATCCTATCCATTGTTATACGTCGACTTATTTGAGGTTTTTACTTTGGTAAAATGACCGTACAATTAGATAGCTGCACCGATTTTAAAGTATTGTATCAAATAAACAAGACATTTCTATATTTACGAACAGATAATATATTTTTAGACACCCTTTATTAATAAGTTAAGCACCGTCTTTACTTATATCATTATACCTTTAGAAAACAGAGAACAACCTTAGAACACGTTTATATCAAGACAACTTTGAACCCGTTATTTAAATTACGTCGTCGAGAATTTTAGAATTTGCACAAATAGGACAATGGGAGGCATTTATTTGCATTCGCTGCTTCAATTTTTCTTTGCAGGTATAATTACATTTGCACAGAACTATAGTATTTATTATTTTCGAACCATGCTCTCTATATAATGTGAACTTGCAGGAAGGGAGCATCTGTATTGGATCTGTAAAGTAGCGGTCGTCTCTGTCGTACCGAAGAGGAATGCGTTCAAGAACACTTGAATCCAGATTTTCTGAGTATTTATTCCACTGCTTGCAAGTATAGTTGCGAAAGAAGTCGTTGTAAAGACGACGTCAAATCTGACGACCACAGACTCCATATAATTCTTGAATGGCCCTTCATATATAACAGTCTTTGTTTGTTTATTCAGCCAACCAGCGCCTCGTGCCAACAAGCGCCTCATGTCATCTTCATTTTCTATCAATGGATCATATAACTTTTTGAATTGTTTGTATGCATATTGGTACTGGTGCATGTACAAATTCATCACATCCATCTCGGGGGTATACCTTGGCCAGAACTTTGTGTTCCCAAGGTTCCCATGTGCCATAGGAAGATATGAAATCCCACACATCTTGACGCTTGGTATAGAAGAGGTATGCACGGCATTAAAAAAAATTGTTTTAGTCCTGAGCATTTGCAGTATAGTTATTAGTTTACTAAACAAAACAAATAATTCATCTGCAGAGGATAAAGAGGGATTTGGGGTAAAGGGGTAATCCTTGTGATTGCAGTGAATGAATGAATGATCTTTTCGTGAACAAAAAGAGGCAAAGATCAATTGCTATTCCAGTTCTTAAAAGAAACCCATCTCCCCGACAAATGCCAAAACAAGTGACCGTATACAATTTAGTCTAATGTATCTCTCATCGACTGTTTCTATGGAAATATCAGTTGTTATATTGGACCCTACATGTGTGTGTGTGTGTGTGTGTGTGTGTGTGTGTGTGTGTGTATGTCTGTGAGAGAGAGAGAGAGAGAGAGAGAGAGAGAGAGAGAGAGAGAGAGAAGGAGATTTAGTTGATTTAATTTAATACTTTAAAAAATCTTGCTATGAATTCACCAGTTAAATTCACCCTAGATATTGTTTAATGTATCATAAAAAAGAGTATGTCCATATTAAACTAATTCTAAATACTCATTTACTATCTCATTAAATCCCAACAATTGTTTTTATTTAATTCGATTATGTTCTTATAACTATTTGACACCAATGTTGGTCCTGACTATGAATTATTACAAAAGAATAACTCATACCTCATCGTGCCAAGGCTTATAAAAGAGAGCGACAATGATGAATCTGCGGTTCTACGCTTGATGGTGTCCATCAATGTCTCTATGGGCCAATCTGTAAACGTCTCCCGTCCATGGTCCAGAGAATGCCTATCATGGCCTCTGCATCTATGAACATTCGGCATACAGACCTCAGCCATCTCTAATTTCTTTCGTCATATTCTGGACAAACGATGTTGATTCGATCATTTCACGAAGATCTTAATTTTTGAGCCTTCTAAGAATGGCGATGACAATATTTTTTCTAGGGCACATGTATTAGAAAATGTCAAAGCTAACTTCAAGTATTCAGAGCCGTAGGGTAGCAGACCGATAGCATTTCTTCAGTTTTACCTCAGATTTGTATTGGGTTAACTGTTTGATTTACATATATATTTCAACATACAGAAGACTGAAAATATATATGTAGACTTGAAACAGAACAATGTTAACATGCGTGATCGATGTCTACCAGAGGAGAAGTGTGGATGCACCTAATTTATATCATCAGCCAGTAGACGATAGGATTCAGACTTGCGTCTGAGATGTGTTGACACCGAAGCAGTCTGTAGGATAGTTGTTGACTAATTTACACTAGAAGTCTTGTTGATATTACAAACTTTAGTTGGATACCAGAGAAGATGTGTATTTTCCAATGACGGTCATGTCTAAAAGCAATCAGAGCCTATTCAAAGTCAAACTCAACGTGCTTAAATTACTATCCCGTATTGTTTGAAATATTTCTTCGAGAATCTTGACGACTTCTGAATCTTCTCAGTGTTCTTCTCGGGTGATAAACTAATCAGGAACATTCCCATATCTGAGGCATCGATGGCATATCTGAATATGGTCTTAGTTTTGTTTAGTTTGATATCAAGGTACTCTCCGACTTCTATAATCAATGCATTAACTGGTTTTGTCAGTACCTTTTGAAACTGTTTCTTCCACCTTGCCATTTGCTTCGTTTTATCGGGGAGAGCGGAAATGATGTCTCCAATTCACTCATTTTTTGATACACATATTCGTTTTCGTTTCCACCAACCTTTAGTGGGGGATTTCTTTGTGGAGCCGAGTGAGGTCAAAGGTACTCACCTATACAACTCACTCACACAGGTCAGCAATGTCAGCTTGATATCTAGTCTCAGCTCCACGTCCGTATGTTGGAAAGCTAGCCAGCCATTAGCTTCCCGTAGATCTGTGGGTTCGTCCCGATCTTCCCAGTTTCGTCCGTCACCATTATATATTAGCTGCCAGGAATAGCCTATCATTTGCTGGAAACAAAAAAAATGAGTTTGAAACTCAAAAATATAAGCCTTGGACTGTTTATTTCGGTTGTTTATGTCTCCCTACACACATACTCAGCGTTCTACCTCAGTAGCTAATGTCATTTTACATCTTGAATTGTAACGAAGACATGTATCTGTTTACAGACCAAGCAATGATCTACAAAGAGTTAATGTATTTTGTCATAATATACATTCGAAACAGTAACACTGAGAATTATTTATAAATGTTTTCACACCTTTGGGAGATAATTTTTAGCATTACCGTACACTGTCTAAAAACTCAAGCTTTCAATACGTGGTAAAACTGACATTCAAATTTAATGCGTTATCTAAAGGTGTTTTAAGGATAAATAAGCACGATTTGTTATTCATTTTAATTAAGATACGTCGAAAAATATTTTCATTTTAAACACTTTGTCAAGTGCCAAATTTTTCGTCGGTGACATCCAGTAATTAATTCGTAGGCTAGCCGACAATCGACTGTCTTGGGGCAGAGTTTGGAACGGGAAAAATGTTTTCTTAACTTGGTCAGGCTTGGTACAATAATTAAAGTGAAAACGGACTGAGTGTTTGACACGTAAAATTATGGGATTACTCAAGTAGAGCTTTCAAAAATGATTGAGACAAATGATAAGGCGACATTTCGATCCTAAGTGGCATTTTTGGCATCGTGAGAGACGGTTTCCATAAGGTCAGTAAGAATAGCGTTTATGCCGATTGGTCAAATGTACAGGACAGAGGGTTGGGTCGAAACCTAGGATTGGGACATATATTCTCTGAGCTAATGAGTTTAAATCAGTCTTCTGGAAGGCGCTTTGCAAGAAAGCAGTGTTGAACTACTATCCTTAATTCCGTAATAAAGGCTCCGGGGGTAATTTTACAGCAGTGCCTTCGTAATAATAAGCTCAGGAAAGTCCGCCGGGAAATCAAACGGTAGAAGCACGTCAAAAACACAAGGTATCTAACTCAAATTCACCTTTATTATGATGTAATGTATATGCTGTTTATCTTTGTCTTAAATGCATAATGTATCGATTCTACGCTACAAATAGTTCAGTATTATATTGATTTAATAACGTACTTTGAGATGTTTCTTTGTTACAGATGCATGATATGTTCATATTTTGTATGAATAGTCGGTTTTGCAGTGATTTAATAATGTATTTTAATTCTGAATCAGCATTTTACCTTATATACTTACGTAGGTAAATGGGGAGTGTAGGAAACCCGCCGTGTATATTTATGATTGGAAAGTGTTACATTAATTTGAATTTATCATATTAGTAAATATGGATTGTATGTTATGTTATATTGCCTCACTTTACGTAATGATTTACGGGAATATGACTTTCCCGAATTCTGATGTCGATAATTAGCAGTATAGCTCTATTGATCTGAAAACATGTATAGAATTTGTTAGCCGTATGAATGATAACACTGATAGTAAGATCTGATTGTTCGAACATGAAGACGGACGAACAATCGCAACTCTGAAAGTAACGAGATACTTAGGGCGTTTTACCCTTTTCTTTTATAAGGAAAAATAGTTTGTTTGAAGAAAGAGCGAGGAAGTCGAAATTCAGAGACGGAAGAGAAGTCAACGGCATTTTTTATTTTGGGCAAGAGTGAAAATCAGCGAGAAGTCAAAAGGAAAGAAATAAGAAGTCAGAGTGTGGAATAAGTTCAATCAAAGGGCAAGCTGAAGACGGACGCACGCAGGGGAAAGAAAGAAAAACCAGTCGACGAGAAAGGTCATGTTGAATCATTCAACAGTCCAATGTTAAATGAACATTCGATTCCTTGATGAAATTTACTCTCAGTATTAACGGTTAACTTCATTTATTTTCATTAGTGTTTGGATTCTTTGAATGTATCCAGTATTTTAAAGCTTCAGTATTTGTATTTTTTTTTCTGAACTAATTGTATTCAGAAAGAGAGAAAGTGTAATTCACAGTGTCATTCTTTTCTTAATTGTATTTTCAATTAAATTCATATTTTATCTTTACGGGGGCTCGTGTATTGTCTTGTTCAAAGTACCATCTCAGATTACTGTACTCACTGACCGGGCATATCACACCGTAGCGATCATCTCCTAGATAACGCCAATTAGTGGGAGGCGGTCTTCAAGTGTTGTTTCCAAGTTGCGCAATACCTCTGACCAGGCCTTGTGCAATATTGTCTTAATAACACTTTGATCACCCGCCAGCACACCACGTTACACACTTAGACAAAATTACGTGTAAAATAATTATGAAATGTGAATGTGTATCGATAAGATACAATGTAAAATCTTCCATATTACCATTTTGTTCATCTATGCATTACAGTCTTTCCATAATATTCACTGGTTATAAGTTCTTGTTCAGCGTATAAACTGTTAATTAATCAGATCCTATTTATTGTCGATGACAGTTATTCGTGTCTTTGCCATCTGGTACATTTAGTGAGAATATAATTTCTAAAACGTAAAAGTATCTCGTCCCTATACCTCTAAAGTTGTATTTATTATGTTGTAAATATAATTATCCATTATTTGATGCATTCTTTTGAATATTACTTTATAATTGTTTATTCGATCAATAAACGTTTATTCTTGTTGATCATAGAGTTGGAGGGAGACAGAGAGAAACAATTTTAATGTCGGTAGTAATGTAAATAAAAGCGGAATAATGACTTAGGTCAACTATAAACATTAAAATATTTTAATTACACTTGTTAGTTCGTAATTTTGCTTAGTTTCTTTCCCACGCTAAATTACATGTGCCCGAATGTGCGTTCAACTTTCAAGAATGTTACGATGTGTTTGTAGTGCTCCGCTTTTTCCAAATAAAACCATCTTTCATGTATAAATCATAAGTGTGTCTTATATTGATTTAATTAATCTGAGCAAAACAGAGAAACTTAAAACAGAAAACAATCAATTAATCAATATCAATAGATGATTGTGAATAGCCAAAACAAGTCACATAACAACATTTTGTAGCCGACACACTCAGCAGGAATGAGTTCATTCGCTCTGTCAATATACAGTTGCCATAATGTCTACCTTAACTCCGTTCACAAGTGTATTAGTATGTGATATAAATAAAATATAATGTATAATATGAACGGCCAGTCTCGCTTCCTTTCAATTTAAAATGTATACATCTCGTGATATATCAATGATACAACGTTCACACTATGCATTTATTCTATATCTATTATACTTTTATTTGTTATTATTTGTTAAGCCATACACTGGATCGGCTTCGGTGTCACTTGCAATAATCGGAAACGTATATTCATTATATGAATTATTACATCCATGAATGTGGTTAGATAAAAATATATCTTTAGGTTTTTCTATTATGTTTTCTCTTAAATAGTTCTACATTGTAGCCTTAAAATTTAAATAAAAACTTTTCACTGCAGACGATTTTCATATGAGTAACACAAAAATATTTCATAGTGTCTTTCTCCAACATATCGTTAACTTTTCCTCGAAAGCGTACTACTATGTTTTGCTTTCACAATTATCTATCACTGAACACATATTGACCCTTATATTGATTTTTCCAACCTACATCTTTATTGTATGAATAAATTGTTCCGTTATCCAACATTACAATTGAGTGTTTTCTTCACTATTTGCATCACGGTTTAATTTTGTAATATTGAATCTTGTTTAATTGCCTTTAACCTGACTTTACCTTTTAAATTTGACTTCATTGGTTTGCAAGTTTCATCATCTCACATATGTATGTTAGTCTCTGAGACAGTAACTCTGAAGATTGCGTTTGTTGGCAGTCCTCAAAGACCGGATTCCTTTTGGTTTATGCTTTCCACATTTGGTATTTCTCTCGGATGATTTGATTCAATTACACTATCGACTATAACCTAGTAGAGGCCACAGGCAAAGCCAAAAATTAACATCTCCAGACGTTAGTCAACCTGTAGTTGTTGCGATCCATCCATTGTATGTTATAGAAGCTCGCATCCCTTCTAGTCTGAGAGAATTTAAACTCATTATCATTAGTAATGCACTTAAGAGATTACAAAGAAACAGGGGCCTCGAGTGGTCGAGTGGTCTAAAGCGCTCGCCGTTTTGGATCGCTGCCATTTAACCTCTGTCTGCTTGGGTTCCAGTCGGCCAGATTCGGCCAATGTGGGTATGTGAGAAAGCTTGTCAGTAACTTCTCGTGGGTCGGTGGTTCTTTTTCTTTCGGAGGGGGGGGGGGGCATGTTCTTCCTCCACCATTAATACTAGCCGCCATGTATAGCTTATCATGTGCTGAAAATGGCGTTAAACACTACAACAACAACAACAACGAAACAATTACTTTAAGCTGTCATCCTAATTTGTATAACTATACAATTAAGCTATACACCAAGTAATTAACTAATATGTCGTTAATAATATCATCAAAATTTCGAACATTGCAAGAGAAAATTGCTTTTGTCAACCTAGTCTAGGGCTAGTGGCATGTGACATGCGTTTGTCCCAAATAAATGTTTGCTTGTCTTTGAATTACAGTAGATTTTTTCATGTATTCTCTTGTGTCATTAGCCACATAAAATACTTGAGTTGACTATATTCTATATTCAAGATTCCGGCTTTTCGAAACTTATCTTGAAACCACCACCAGTACAAATAAAGGTTTTTATTCAGTTTCGTGTCCTCAAACTCTGAGTACTTATCAAACAGACAGCTGACATAAATAATTATAAATGACAGAACAACATGTGACTAATGTGTTTTATTATTTGGTGATCTTTTATGGAAGAAGCCTAGTTTGTTAGACATCATATCATTGTTCATTCGAATATTGGGCATATGTTCTTGTCATACAACGCTGAATGGTTACAAACGATTCCTTTCAAAGTCTTGTGTTGTCATATTCAACAGCATATTCATATATTTAGCATCAATATTTGTGACTGCAATCTTTGAATAAAAAGCACACGGACTGAATTTTAATTCCATCATGTCTGTAAAGCCCCCTGAATATTGTATGCTAACATTCAAAATTACTCGCAAAACACCTGTTAAATATGCATCATCAACTGGGCAGTAGGGCAACCTTTCTGCCAAATCCAGCATATCTGATATCACTTCGAAAGGCAAAATATATGCTGGGCCACTAGCAAAAGGAGGGTATGTAGAAATAGGAAGTTCTTCCTTTGTAACTGCATATTTACCTTCTCTCGCAAGGTTTGTACCTTTATGGTACATGTATCCATATATAGTTGTATTGTTTATATTTGATTCTCTCAACAAATAGTTAGAAAATCTAGCTACGTTTATGAATGTATCATCGTCGGCTTTCAGAATATAGTGGACACTGCCACAGAACAATTGAATCCATCTTAGTCCGTGCATCATTTTCCTCGTCAAGTTATACCTTGACGTCAGTTTGCGCAATGTCATTATGCTTGCCGCTTTCTGCTATGACGAATTCATCTGATTTGGAGCCATCACTCATTACGCCCAGCATAAACACTATTTTGGCTGATACATTAAAATCATTGTTGTTCTTTTTAGCAACACATCCCCATGTTTGTCTTATTGCTTGTCTTTCCGCCGAATTCTTTGCCAGCGATGGCATAAAAATAAGTAAAAAGGGAGGCGGTGAGATGTTACATATATCACTTCCATCTATTACAAATTGTGCTACATAAGGTGTGGTAACTGACCATATATCTCTTGAATCGACTGATCTAGATTTGGATGCGTGCACAAATATCACTTTCTTGAAGTAAATAAAGATACTGTGAACATTGTTCGTCATATTGAAGAAGGTAACTAATACAGCTGCAAGAAACATGGCGAGAAAAATTCGTTTTCCTTTCATCTTTGCGGTTCTTGTCGTCTGTAACGTCTGGAATAGAGAGTACAGCTTTAGATTATCAGCTGATTTAAAACTAAACTTTGCATTTAAATTATTGTTCAATTTAAACTGCATTGACTCTAAATGTTTTTTGCTTATGAATGTCGATGACTTATTAAAAGGAATATTTATTTGCACAAAATATAAACCATGAAATAAATTAAAACACACTGCACTAATTCACCTGAAAATTACAAATTCTAGAAACCACTTGTATCATGTTTCCTATCACATCGTCTCTAATTACATCTATTTACGACTTTTCATGATTTTAGTACGGGTCTCTACGAAATGCTACATAATCCCAGTTGGGTAACGGCCAGTATCATTACTAGACGAGTCACGCTCTATATTAGAAGGAAACCTTGAATGAAAGCCTCGGCAGTGTTTTATCTTCCACATCAGAGATATTTAAATTTTTCATTAAGAATAAACGCAAATCTGACGAATGCCTTCCATATTGACTTTGAGATTGCACGCATTAAGCCGTTTAATGTTGACACGTGCGAGTTTCAGATCTGATCTGAAAAATCGGTCAATGAGTACATCAGATACAACCTTCAATTTCTCATGTTGCAAACACACAGAAGACCAAGGCAATTATAGAAGCAAACCACGTTTGGTATGTGCGAAGCTGTAATCCTTTTGTGCTTATATGTCGAAGAGAAGAAAAAAATCTAAATGAGGTAAAAATTGTACTGTTTAATACGCATTTAAAATAAAAGAAACAAATGAATACCTTTCAAAAGGTGGAAAGTGTCAACTTGGAAGATATTGCAACTCTATTGTGACAAGCTAAGTAACAGAAAGAATCAAAGCTAGGACATTTTGTCAAACATAACCAATAATTTAATTATCAAAGTCATAAATCAAAAAAGGAGAGGAACTATTGCGATGTAAATTAAATCCGGAATATTCCTGACAACGTTCTATGAAAATACTAAATAAATAAAAATTATAGCATAATCAAATTAACAAGCACATTTTATATTGTGTGAATAATCCAAACAAATGTTTTTCCTCTCAAGTAATATCTAAGTACAACATAAGTGGCTTACAACAGAAACCCACAAAAATGAGGATGACTGCAAAATCATAATGAATCTGATTACGTTCTTTCCACATATGCACCTCTTATTGCGACATAATTTCACAATATACCCCACGTGATGGATCTTAATACTCATTTTGCCTCAAATGTTTCTTCCCGAGTGACCAGGCACAAAAAGTTGATGAATTCGTATAGAAACGATGAAACCAGATTACCCAAAGATAAACGAATTGGAAGGGACATTTAAGTATTATCAGTTTCAGTATTACTAATATATTTCAACACACACGTATGCATCTATTTATAAATTCTATTTTACTTTCGCAACAAACTAAGATCACTTAGAAAATATCAAACAAAAGATATTCTCTACAATTTAAAGCCACGAATAAAAGTTACAAATAATAGGTACCATGAGTTTTTTTACAACAAATATAGGTATACATAACATGATGTAGATATATACATACATGCATGCATGCATGCATGCATGCATACATACATACATACATACATACATACATACATACATACATACATACATACATACATACATACATACATACATACATAACACTCAGGTACGTACAAAAATACTTCGATACATTGCATTTCCATATCTCTTTGTCTAAATTAAATTTTAGTTGCATAAATACGTAGGTAGAGATAAACTACGTATTACGGCTTTAGTACTAAGATAATTTTATGTTAAAAGCTAACTAGTTTGTTATTACATACATACATACGTCAATAGTGTTTCCTCAATCGTATTTGAAACAAATTATTCAAAACAAGAAACCTTTTCTGTTCCACAATTACGGCTTTTGATAATATCTACATTCAAAAATAGTTAATATTTGCGAACCTAACTGTATCATGTCTAAGTATACAATGAGCATTCACTATAATGAATGTATATGATATACATCCCGCCCTGAACTATGTGCACATTCCGTCTGATATTTTGTTAGTGGAGTATGTTATCATTTTTAATGGGGAGGTATAAATGAAGATTGGACCTAATTAAGCTGTATTCTTCTCGAAATAAACTGGTCAATGCGTATAATTAATTGTTAAATCCAATATCTATAAAATAACAAAACAAATCTTTTAAAAAGTTTAATATAGTAATTCCTATTTTTGCATCAAGAAAGGTTATCTTCAGGTAAATCGTAACCTGAATATTATTATAACATGAAGGATCCGTTTCTATGAACATCATTTCACAAGCGTAATGAAATACAAAATGCTATATAAAAACATAATTTAAAATATTTTAGGAAATAACAATAAAATGTCTGTCATTTAAACATTATGTTCATTTTAAGCTCTATACAAAATATGACATTATTTTTAGCGTACATTGTCAATATTAGCTGCTAATTATGCTTAGTATATTAACTTCAAATATAGCTTCCGCACAAATTTTCTCCAATTATTGAAAACATAATGACAATAAATAAAAGCTGAGCTTATCAAGAAGTGGGGGGATCAGTGATAGAGCTACTAACAAAAATCTGCAACAAGATCTTGCAGACAGGCAAATGATCAACATAGTGGACCCAGTCACTGACTATAACACTCCCCCAAAAAGATAATCTCCAGCTGTGCCAAAATTACATACCTATCAGATTGTTCAGCCATGTAATTAAGGAGATACTAAAGATCATCTTGAACAGACTGAAACCACAAACAGACAAAATAATCGCCTTAGAACAGGCCAGGTTCCGGAGTGGAAGAAGCACAACAGAACAGATATTCAAGAACAAGGCTGTGTGTGAAAAGTACTCGCAACATTAACAATACATCTAGCACGTGTTCATATATTTAAAAATGGCTTTCCACAGAATGCCGCATGAAGCATTGATGGCCACAAAAAAGAAGTTCACCATGGGTCAAACGTTGACCTATGCCATCACGCGGCTATACGCCAAAGCTACCAGTACAGTAATTACGCAAGCTTCTGTGGGAGACTGGTTCCGGACAACAATCGGAGTACGTCAAGGCTGTCTCCTGTCACCAACGCCTTTCAACGTCTACTTAGAGCGCATCATGACCGAAGCCCTGGAAAACCAATTGAATAGTAAGCATCGGAGGGCGAAACGTCACCAATTTCCGCTTTGCAGACGACATTGATGGGCTGGTAGGCAGTGAAGACGAGCTTGGCACCTTAGTGAATAGCATGGATGAAACATCCTCCAGATTTTGACATGGCGATATGCGCTCAAAAGACAAGGCTGATGACAAATAGTGGAAACAAATCTCAGCCAAGATTAATTTCAAGGACAGGAACTGGAAATAGTGAGCCATTTCAAATATTCTGGTTCCATAATCACCTAAGAGGGATTAAGAGCAGACATTTTGTCATGAGCAAGCACAAACAACAGCAGCTATGTCAAAGCTATGACCAATCTAGAACTGTAAATAGTGAGCCATTTCAAATATTCTGGTTCCATAATCACCTAAGAGGGATTAAGAGCAGACATTTTGTCATGAGCAGCACAAACAACAGCAGCTATGTCAAAGCTATGACCGATCTAGAGAAACAATACTATCTGTCTGAAAACTTAAATCAGACTATTAAGAGCACTAGTCATCTCAATATTTTTCATTTGAGGCCTGGACTCTGACAGCATAAATACAATGAATTATCCATGCACTTGAAATGAGATGCTACAGAACCATCCTTGGCATCTTGTACATGGACCACATCACAAATGAAGATGAAGAAGTGCAAACCACCATCAGGCGAAAAGTAGTCGAATATGAGGCCCACCTCATCACCATCAAAAGAGAACGCTGAAATCGTATAGACATGTCAGTAGTGCCAATATATATATATATATATATATATATATATATATATATATATATATATATATATATATATATATATATATATATATATATATATATATATATATATATATATCCATCACAGTCATGCACGGCAGCGTCCAGGGTGGCACAAGGAGAGGTAGACAGTGAAAAATGTGGGCAGACAACATCACAGAATGGGCCAGGAAAAGTTTGCGGAGACACATGCATTTGGACATAAACAAGAAAAGTGGAGAAAACTTGTCCCATGTGCAGCAGCCCAGCGCTTTAACTACTACACTAGGTCAAGAGACTGATGATAATGATGATGATAATGATGAAGATAATGATGATGAATACCCTTTGTGCCAGTCGCTTTGCAGATTAACATTACAAATAGAAAACTTACCGTAGGATGCAATATCAAAAATATAAATCGGTCTATTACGCTTGAAAGAAACAAGTATAGCATTGTGACATATTAAAGAAGGTCCAACGAAGCTAACGTTAACAGGACAGCACTGAGTAGTTATTTTAATGTCACCATAGTTGCATCATTGCCCGTGACAATCATGCAATCCAAATACGTTCCTACATACTCTTAACATTAGAAGATCAATAGCAATAATGAGAGCAACTTCAGGTTGTATTGGTCCTTATCACAATCCACCAGAAACATCTAGATCATAGTTCATGTATCCAAATCAGAATGTTCTGGTAAAATAACAATCGAAGAGGTTAATAAAACCTTAATATAGTGTTATATATATATATATATATATATATATATATATATATATATATATATATATATATATATATATATATATATATATATGTATGTATGTATGTATGTATGTATGTATGTATGTATGTATGGTCAATCTAGAAAAACTAAATGGTCTTTGTGCTTATGTGGAAGCTTGAAGACAAATTATTTAAATCAATAATTTTCTAAGCAAATTGAAGATAAATGTTGGTATACTGTATCACTGACAAGTGTTACAAAAACATGAGTTAGTGAAAGAGCTAGCAAGGCGCAAAAGCTGCTTGAGTTATAGAAACCATTTTTAATGTACATGCTGAATGATAGATTCAGATATTTAATGCAATGTTGTTGGGACATTGTAAATCAATCAGTAAAAAAATAATATATAATGAACTGATTAGATACAACACAGATGTAGGTACGTAGATTCTGAAATGTAGGAAATAATGAAGTCGTTTGAAGACTGTAGGACTTTACAATCTCAACTGGAAAATATGCAACAACAAATCAGCAAAAAAAAATCACGCACAACGATCTCGAAATCAAAATATTAATTACTCGATTTATAAATAGAGTTAATAACGTAATTAAGAAGATAACTGTTAACACTAAAATGTTATCAATATTGTCAAAGAGGTATGGTCAAATGATCATTGATGCGTATTTTGAACTGAAATTTAATCCTCTCAGCTACAACGTACATTCTATTATTATGCAGGCTTATATACTCACCATCACGCTTCATTGAAATTATCCCCACTCGATAATTCGCCTCAATATGACACTTCAATTAAAAATTAAATCTTTATAACATATTGAAAACATTTATTCATTATATCTCTAAATAACAATAATTTTATATCGAGTTAGAAGCATTCAATTAATGTGTTAATTATAAGATTTTATAACAAGCATCTTTACAATCATTACAATACAATCTGGTCATGGATAAAACATCTGGAGAAACCAAAATGTGTATTCCGGGTCAGGATTTTTTTAAAAATTAAACAAAAAATCAGGAAGTGAAATTAAATCTTGAAGCAGTATCAATTTTTATTACCATCAAATGCAGTAATGCCAACAGCAATAGTTAATAATATTTTTGTACAATATTTAGCCGTAGTAGGTACATTTTCAAATATTCGAACTCGTTTTGACAAAAGACTTCTTCAATATGTACCGTATAAATCTGTAGTCATCGTCCTAAAATGAGAATTAGTACTTGTTTGGGTTTCAATTATTTTCAAAACTTAGCTAGTGTTATTGATATTACGTAACAAGACTGACACTTATGATCCCAAATAGGAGAAAGTATCATAGGGCGTTAAACTTAGTATCATCGCCCAAAATGAATTTACAGTTCATGATCCATAATTTCAGGAATAATGTATTAAGAATTCCCCGATAATTTTGAAAACATTTTATAAAAGAGTGAACGAATTTGTAGTTTGTAGATAATGATTTTTAATAGTCACAATTTCCTATGATACTTACTTTCCAAGTTGAAGATTACAGCATTTTCATGATATATAGCATCTTATGCGTCCAGAGAGAACAAACATAATTGAACACAGTATGACGAGCAATTAAATGAGACTTCAGATCAATAGCGAGGATTGCATTAATCGAGTATGCACAAATACCACAGTTTAGTCAAAAACATTTAGAGTGCCGCTCGACTTACATATGATGGCAAATCATTAGCCATTGCATACTTTGGTTCTCATTTAGGGCTAAGATCTTTTAACTTACTAAGGCAATCAAACGAGGACATACAAAGATGATGGCCATGAAAAAGAACCTAAAAAAATTCTTTTCAGTTGCATAAAATTACTTCACATGCAGCGGTATGTTTTAGAAGTAGCCTCAACGAGCATTCATCTAGTCCAACGATTGCTTGACTTTAAGTGCAAATAAACGTTCAACCTTTAGGCCCAAACGTACATTTTACGCATTTCATTTAATAGTATACAAATAAGCATACAGCGTTTAATACATATAACTTCATAAATATTAGCTTAAAAAAGTAATACTCTCTGAACTTATGAAAACTCGACGCTCAAGTATATGAACAGAATTTTGCTGCGTGGTAATTTGGCAACTTTTGTCCAGGCTTGCTTACCTATATCCGGTAACACTGCACAACAACACATGCCATAAATGGTGGCACTGCATGATGATTAGTGGAAACGAGATAAGGAGGTAAAATATAAGAAAGATTTACCTAAAAATATAAAAAAGATGGATAAGAAAACGTCACAAATCTCATTTGGTTTCTATTTTCTTTCTAAGGTTATTTAAATTGTCCTTTGCAAATATAAAATTCAAACTTTATATTTGTATGCTAAATATACATTTTTCTATTCTACAGAAGTTTTGTTCATCTCACATCAGCATTATGTATAAATAATATTAAGGAAACTACTAAAGGTTGTAAGATAATAAGCACTATTTCAGATACCTATCGATGAAATCCACCAATTCCTATCCAAGATTCAATAACAGGCTTAGATTGAAATAATTATTGAGAAATTTTCAAACATATATTTGAATAAAACTGCTGCATATAAATGCCGTGGGAACGGTTTGTAGAAAACGTAGAAAAGTAACGCCTTCACAACAGCGGAATGAAATGAAAGCTATTAGACTAAATTTCACAAAGTCGAATCGAGAAGTTCATAGACTGCACACACTGTAAGAATTTAGAAAGATATAAACAAAATTAAAAGCAGATGCGACTCAAAACCTTTAAGAAACGATCAAAAATAGCTTCTCTAAATAAAAACACCCGTAGATTATACTGAAATCAAAAGACAAACTATTTACAAATTTGTTTTCTTCTGTAACATAAATACCTTAGAATGACACATAAAATTATTTCAACTTATGGAATAAATTATACTACTAATCACGAACGGATACCACGGGGACGGAGATTCCAATGTGACTGAATATTGCTTTTCAAAATGCTTAAATATAATTAGAAGTCACATACTGGGGATAGCCGCCATATAGTGAAAGTCGACATACAGTCAAACATTACCGAAATTATAGTAAAAACGACTTAAATATAGTATTCACTTTTCTTGTTAATTCTATGATTCTTAATTTCTAAGTCATATTTTTGATTCAGTGGTTCTGCTGCAAACTATCTGGACATTTGGACTTACTTGCTTGTTTTTGCAAATTTATTTTTATTTTCAAGGAAAAAAGTTAAAAATGTCTTGTATAATATATTACAATCTATTAAAGAATTTGTATTAAAATAATTAATACAATGTCCCCAGTTGAGTAATATTCTCTGCGTGGTCTTCGTTCAGACATTTACTGGCATCTTGCTAATGTTTTTGTTTGTTTTTGTTTTCGATTTGCTGGGGATGTGGATGGGATTATCTTAATAAGCTTTCTAACTTTTCTGTCCTGGATTATCTGTTTCCTTGCGTTCTCTAAGTTGTTTCTGAATTTTAATTCTCAATTTATTTATCAACCTAAGCATTTAACCTAGCTGCATGGCAAGATACGATTTTCTGCTTTCTTGTGTTTATACAAATATCTGGCAATCTGCATCACTCTGGTTCTTCATATATGTGCCTGAGGGTTTTTCTATAAACATATTGCAGCTGGTTTGTGTACTCTGTAACTTTGTTAGGTATAAATTGCTGGGCTGTGTGGCTGACGGCTTAAAAAAATGTAATATACGATATTAATGTGGACTCTTGGATTAATTACATTATAAGTGATATTATTGAATACGGTCGAGTTAAATTAAATGTTGAGTCTTTGTGGCTTAGAGTTTTGCGAAAAGGAGTTGACAATAAATCTGGAGTTTTTTGTAAACGATTTTGTTGGGTAGGAAGTTAGGGTTTTGTGAATTTTTGCAAATAAAAATATTTTTTATTGTGTGGTTAGTGGAGAATATATGTTAGGTCTACTTGCTAGAAACGCTATTTGTGATCGGATATTCCATATATTAAATAATGACACTATCTTACAAACGAAATTGCCTGAGGTTCAACTCACTTCTTTTGTTTAGAAGCAACAATAAACAACACACATATAAAATCTTGATTACTTTGTACCTTTATCTGATAAATTATTAAACTAGTTTACACTATTAAACATATTAAAATAGCATATACTATGAAACACATATGAAACTTGTTTGTACTATGAAACATTGAAAAATTAAAATATTTTGGAAGTATTTTATTCATGCTCATTGTTGTGTTCCTTGGTATAGAATGTATTTACCAAAGATTTATTACGGTAATGACAAAGGAACAAGTGATACAAAGATGCGGTATCTCGATTTGTACGCCTTGTCAGTACCTGGATCCTGCCAATACCAGTGAGCCCCTTGAAAGTTTAAGTAGTGATGCGTTCCACGTTGCTCAGTACAAAACATTTCCACCTATAAAAACCACAAAACTTGAGGATTTGCCAATGTCTGGAGAAGATCGAATTGAAAAAATATTGCATCAAAAAGTTAAGAAGTATTATTGCTTTCTTGCACAAGAGCCACACGTCCATTCCATAGTATATTCAAACTTTTATGAACAAGCCAGTACGGCGTTTATGGCTTGTCGAAAACGACATCCATTTATGAAAATCGTTATAGAAAACCTGTACACTTTCTTTCATTTTGCAAGTGAGCTCGACTCCACCGGGCCAAGGTTTCTCACGTTTTTATTTAGACAATTAGACAGTATTTAGACAATTAGACAGTATTCGAGACAAAAAGGAGACATGGCAATAACAGACGATGAATATGTATACTTAAGCCCAGCTGAATATTTTAATCCAAACGTTGATCCAGGAATAATCAACTTACTAGCTATGCAATGTAGTGGATTGTAGTGCTTGTCATCACTGCGCAATGGAAATGCGAGCAGTGGAAAATTGAAGGGGTGAAATCAGAGCCCCATACATTTTCGTTTACAAACCATGTATGGGCTCATATATATCACAATACACAATCTCCAATTCATATAGACATATTTACAATTTTTCCTTGAGTTACAGTTTATAAATATATCAAAGATGAAAGAGGCAAGAATTAATAAAATGCAAATATACATAACGTTCATATGAAAGTTAGGAAGAAGGATCAAAGTCTTGGATGTATAGATGATCCTCAAAATGACTATATGTACACTGGAAAAAAGAAGACACGTGTTTCCTCATTCGTGACAGGCACAACATTTTCCCCGATATATGTAGCTTTTCTGTGAACATTCTTAAGTCTGCGTCCGTGTGTTACGCCTCATTGGATGAATATAGCATGGTGTATGTAGTTTGAATTTTGAACTTTTACACTTAAAATACAATAATCGAGCTAAATATAAATATCCACCAATAGATTGGAATATGTAATATTTAATTATTACTGTGTTTTAGATATCCTTTTATGACCATAGGTGTTGATCGGTTGGCGGAATAAATACATTTCATTTAACTCAGTGCGATAGAATGGGGGGGGGGTCACTATGTTAAGCATTTTTAGAACATAACTGAAAAAGTTTGAAAGAGAGCAATTAAGCACGTTTAAAACATTTAGTTGCAACGAAAGATCCAGCAAACGTTCTAGTTAGCAATGCTCAAAATTAATTCAAGAGTGCTTATTGCTTACAATGGCTGGAACAAAAGTAATATTTCTTTTTATGTTTTGATCCCTCGTTACAATTACTAACTAGTCTATTCAAATGCGTATCAGTCTATTAAATTACTTACCAGTCTATTCAAATGCTTACCAGTCTATTCAAATGATTATCAGTCTATTCAATTACTTACCAGTCTTTTCAAATGCTTCTTGTTCTGCAAAAGCTGAAACCTGCATCATATTTAAGTACTCCCCCATACTGCTGTAGATAAGTTAACTTGATGTACTATATATTAGCATCTTTAAAATAGAAAAGATAAAATGAGCCGTGAACATAATATATATAAAAGATTCCTATCATTGATTACTTATATTCATTGATTTTACTTGCTTTTTGCATGAGTATGTTGTGCGATATGTCATATGTATTGATTAATAAATTGTTTGTGTTTTCACGTTGATTTTATTTTCCATGGTGTTTTGCACACGTTTGTCTCCTAATTTAATGTGTGTCACTTGTGTTATGTACAACATTTTTTATATTGTTCTGTTAAAATGTGTTCTTGCATTTACTTCTATATTTGTATAAAGCGTGGAGTTTCTTATTCTTAACTAATTTAGCATGAAATACAACAATCAAGTCCTAGATCTCCAAAATCACAAGATAATAGTCTGATTTGCCGTTCTATCTCTTTTGTGAACTTCAAATGTTGCCGTGTAGGGAAATCTGTATTCTCTTTTTAGTTTCTTTCCAGTGCTATTCTGTTTTAAATTTCTTTATGTCTAGTATTGCACTGTTCAAACTAAGCATCGTAATTCGCATTGTAAACTTATCACTCGATGTTGCAGTCTTATTCCGTCCTTAATTTACAATTAACACATTTTCGTACGTATGTATTCAACTTTAGAATTTCTACCAGTAGTTTAAAGCAATTATCATTACACCTGAATCAATTCACATTTAATAGAAAATATTAATTTTAATATTTTATAATCTGTGCCTAGACTTTAAATCTTCACTTCAGTGGATTCACCTTAAGTCTCATAAACTCCATCGCATTTGAAAATATAATTGAAAACGTGTTTGTATTCATTGTGAACATATTGACCAATTTAAAGTAATACATTTAAATTTATAGAATTGGTAATACAGTTTCATATAATGTATGTTTCTGAGGTTTTCTTAACACTCTTAAGCAAACTCGCTTGGTGTCTAATTTGCCAATTTGAAATTGTGAGTAGCAGGGCATTGTGTGATGAAGATGAATAAGTAATGTCTTGCAAATATTATCACCTATGTATAAATCGTATAAATATAGTTATATATTAATAAAATAGATAACCCGAAAGGATAAGACCATTCTGATGAGAATTAAATGACCTTGAGCCGCCCGAATAAATGCCCATTACATGTATTGTTTCTAGTATGTTTATTTTCAAGAAAAAGGCCAATGCAGCTATTTTACTGTAAAATGACAGATATCACCATGGACTGTCAAACTATTACTATTGTCACGACTACAAGAGCTGCTTTTGAAACGTTGAAAAGGAACAATATTAAATGAACCGTAACTCATCAGCCTAGTTGTTTCAAATTATAAGTGTGTTATGTTAGGTTATGCGAAACTGTTTACTAAACCGAATTCATACTGCACCTGTGACAGAACAAAATGCAAAAGGAGAAGTATTGTTTATATAATAAAATTTTGCATTTAGTTAAACGATATCAGGTCTAAAAACGCGGATCTGACAGAATGTTTAAAGACACAGATTAACTTTTTTAATACAATTTCCATAGCATAGATAATAATGTGTTAGAGGTGCTGTTAGAACTGAATTAAGGAAAAGCAAAAACTTATAATTTATTTTTCAAATGGAAATAAATGGTTCCGTGAACAAATTATATCTTATTATGTTCTTAGCGCTTGACTTGCTTTAAAAAATGATTATTTTATCACTGAGTTTTCAGTACAAGAGAAATCCATAGTAAGGCGTAGTATTATATTCATCGCAATAACATCAATTAAAATTTGAAACTGTAACACGCTAGATAATTAATGGCTCGGTTCTGCTAATCGAGATAAAAGTCTAACTGTTGCTTAAAAGCTGGTATTATTACCAATTATTGCTAATGTTAACCACATAGCTGCTGTCTGTCACCCTTATGTGGCAAAATATATCAGCAGTTTGGAAATTATATACTAGTGCTTTATTGATTCTTAAACCGTCTAACCCCATCCCACCTTCAAAAACTGATTTGCTACGACTTTCTGGTGTAATGTTTAAATCTTCATTGATATCTGAAATTAAACCATCTAACCCGGTCCTACCTTCAAAAATAGATTTTTTACGATTTTCTATTGTAATGATTAAATCTTCAATGATATCTGAACTTAAACCGTCTAACCCGGTCCTACCTTCAAGAACAAATTTGCTACGACTTTCTGGTGTAATGTTTAAATCTTCATTGATATCTGAACTTTTACCGTCTAACCACGTCCCACCTTCAAGAACAATCACTGATGTGTTACGACTTTGTTGTGTAATCTTTAAGTCTTCATTGATATCTGACCTTAAACTGTCTAACCCGTCTCATCTTCAAGACCAACCAGTGATTTGTTTTGACTTTCTGGTGTAATGTTTAAGTCTCCATTGATATCTGACCTTAAACTGTCTAACCCCGTCACATCTTCAAGAACAACCAGTGATTTGTTTCGACTTTCTGGTGTAATGTTTATGTCTCCATTGATATCTGACCTTAAACTGTCTAACCCCGTCTCATCTTCAAGACCAACCAGTGATTTGTTTTGACTTTCTGGTGTAATGTTTAAGTCTCCATTGATATCTGACCTTAAACTGTCTAACCCCGTCACATCTTCAAGACCAACCAGTGATTTGTTTCGACTTTCTGGTGTAATGTTTAAGTCTCCATTGATATCTGATTAGTGTACAGTAATGGCTTCATGGATTGCTAATACAATGATATACACGTTTTATTTTTAAATTTTGTTTATTTTATTCACACTCTTAGGTACTTGATATTCTTTTAATTCACGCTTTCTAAATAAACACTTATCCGATGTCCTGGGTTTCTTTTCAATAGTTGTTGTCTATAGGAACGAACATCCTTAAAGTTTAGTATTTAACATTTATTCCAATTTTAATGCCTTTGCTGCTAACAATGAAAAGACATATAAATAGTATATAGCAACTTTTACTGTCAAGTTCCGTGCATGAACAGCATTACAACATATCTTTTTAAAAATTCCTATATGCTTTGATTATGAAATATATAGGTCCGGTAATCATGGAATACGATCTTTAATTCAAACGGACTTTGAAAGCTTATTTAACCAAATATTCATGCATTGTATTTATATCATACATTTTGACTTTTAACTCTATGATTACCATAACATGCAATGAATCCGTCCATACATTATTTATCCTTTATTGTTATTCATCCATCACAGGACCCTGCTAAGTTTACTGGCATGTTACAAACAAAACCTATAGTTGCTATTGGAGATAGAACACTTTAGTTACTTCGCTCTCCTACTGTAGTATTTTCCACTCAAAAATCATGCATAATGCAATATCTTAAAAGTAGGAAAATAAAATATCTGACATTAATATTTTCTGTATTTGGACTAGCTTTGACAGTAATCCTTTTTTAAAGAATGAATTGATAAGTGTATCTTTACCAAATTGTGAGCTCTCCCTGCTAGCTTCAACTACACTTGATGTAAACTATAGTTATGGCATGTTTCTTTCTTTTTTTTAAAAAAATGCTTTTAATTGATTTCGTTAGAATTTCATTTGTGTCACAAATGTACGCTGTAGTTTTGTTCTTATTTTCGGAAGAAAAGAAAAGAGAAATATCATATTCAATATAACAAGCCGAAATTAGCAACACGTGAAATATTATACTCAATATAACAAGCTGAAATTAGCAACACGTGAAATATCAAACTCAATATATCAAACCAAAATTAGCAACACGTGAGATATCATATTCAATATAACAAGCTGAAATTAGCAACACGTGAAATATCATATTCAATATAACAAGCTGAAATTAGCAACACGTGAAATATCATACTCAATATAACAAGTTGAAATTAGCAACACGTGAAATATCAAACTCAATATATCAAGCCAAAATTAGCAACACGTGAAATATCATATTCAATATAACAAGCTGAAATTAGCAACACGTGAAATATCATATTCAATATAACAAGCTGAAATTAGCAACACGTGAAATATTATACTCAATATAACAAGCCAAAATTAGCAACACGTGAAATATCATACTCAATATAACAAGCTGAAATTAGCAACACGTGAAATATCATATTCAATATAACAAGCTGAAATTAGCAACACGTGAAATATCATATTCAATATAACAAGCTGAAATTAGCAACACGTGAAATATCATACTCAATATAACAAGCTGAAATTAGCAACACGAAACTATTTATCAACATTTATTTTATTGATTAAAAAAAGCCTCTTTTTTATCGTTTTAGAAAGTGTTTAACTATAGTGTTTTCTCATATATTGACCTTTATTCTAATTTGCTTCCCAAATTTAAAATATTTTAGAGATATGTTTGTCGCAATATATGAAACATACTTATCCCATTCATATACACACTGTCTTCACATACTTTCATTCCAGAGCTTCAATTATGACAAAGTTTTGCATTAGTCAAAACAAACTTTAACTCATATTGTATACATTCAAACAGATTTGAAGGACTCTATATCAGAAGTCAATTGAACCTAAAATGCAACTTCATTATGTTAATATCACACATAACCCTGCTGAACAACCAACAATGCTTAAAAAAAAATTATCTGGCATGATTTGAATCATCTAGTATACATATATTTTTCACTGAACAACATATTCCTATATACAGAAATAATTATTAATAGGCGTTATACATAATGTCTAATTACAGCTATCCAATAGGTTTTATTGTCTTTCTAAATGATATAGTTACATTATTATACATAATGTCTAATTACAGCTATCCAATAGGTTTTATTGTCTTTCTAAATGATATAGTTACATTATTATACATAATGTCTAATTACAGCTATCCAATAGGTTTTATTGTCTTTATAAATGATATAGTTACATTATTATACATAATGTCTAATTACAGCTATCCAATAGGTTTTATTGTCTTTATAAATGATATAGTTACATTATTATACATAATGTCTAATTACAGATATCCAATAGGTTTTATTGTCTTTCTAAATGATATAGTTACATTATTATACATAATGTCTAATTACAGCTATCCAATAGGTTGTATTGTCTTTCTAAATGATATAGTTACATTATTATACATAATGTCTAATTACAGCTATCCAATAGGTTTTATTGTCTTTCTAAATAATATAGTTACATTATTATACATTTTGTCCAATTGTTGCACATTCGATAGTATACAGTTTTCACTGAACACCAATTTCCTATATATAAAAAATAATGAATATTCGTTATACATAATGTAAATTACACCAATCAAATATTTATGTTATTTTCCATTCTCATTTTCCGTGTCGATCTCTTGACTTTACATGTTTCTGTCATTACCTTTTAAAACAATAATATATGTAACACTAGCATAAGTATTTTCATACTCCATATACATAAATGATTTATCAGCTGCCCTGTTTTGATTCGGATGGATAAGATCTATTATTTGCAAAACAATATATATATATCACATATCAATACTATGAACTTCTAATATTGTGGTGTTATTATTACACTGTCAACGGGAAATAACTCAAAGCGAGGTAACCATTATAAATATTTTCCTACTATAGAAATGAATAATACTATACCACGCGTTGATAATGGTACTTAATATCTGTTATTTGTACAAAACTACGAGAGAATCTCTCTCTCTCTCTCTCTCTCTCTCTCTCTCTCTCTCTCTCTCTCTCTCTTAAATGTGGACAACATAAATATTCACTGTTACCGACTTTTTCTCATTGTACTATCACAAGTATAGAGTTATTCAATTGTTCTTTCTATCGATTACAGGTCATGCAGTAACATTCATAAATAAATAAACCCAACATCATAACGACATTTCAATCAAAATAAATACAACATATGCTGGCAAATAAATTAAAAATATGCCTTGCGCAAGGAAGGGTAGTATTTAAAATGTAGGCGACACTAAGAACCACATACATACATACATACATACATACATACATACATACATACATACATACATACATACATACATACATACATACATACATACATACATAGCATTCTTCCTGAGTTGATTTAAAATTGCCCATTTCACGACATTACTATTTTAAAGCTACCGAATATAAATTACTATAAAAAAATAATCATAATCTATTTCTCTAAACGAAAAATATATTATCCAGTGTTGATATTGGCAATGTAGTATTTCGTCTGTTATTTACATATTATAAAACTAAACCATCTCTCTCTCTCTCTCTCTCTCTCTCTCTCTCTCTCTCTCTCTCTCTCTCTCTCTCTCTCAAATGTGTACAAACGAAATATTTAGTCTTACTAAACACACACACACAGACAGACAGAGAGAAAGGTGGATACCATAATAATACTATTACGGGATTGTCACTGCACTAACCAAATTAATAAGTTAAAGAAGAGTTAGGCATAGCATTTCAAATGGTCTTACTTACAAATGTAGGGATTCCATTACTTTTCACAAATGCATGAAACCCAGCTTCATAATGACATTACATGAGAATTCATAGCTCACGTGATTATGTTCAAATGATAAAAAATTGGTGAATTCATTGAAATCATTTCAACGAAAACAAAAGTTGAAAGCTCTCATGTATAATTCAAAATCCAAAATGGATCAATGGTCTTTCGAAGCATCTGATAGCATCTTCAGTAAACATAAAAAATAAACAAAACTCAAACATAATTACATTTTTATTTATGTTATTTTCTATTCTCATTATCCATTTTTATCTCTGAACATTACATGTTTAAGTCCTTACTTTAAAAATTATGATATATTTAACACTATTATAAGTATTTTCATACTCCATATACATAAATGATTTATCAGCTGCCCAGTTTTGATTCGGATGCATAAGATCTATTATTTGCAAAACAATATATATCACATATCAATACTATGAACTTCTATGGTACTTAATATCTGTTATTGTTACAAAATTCTCTCTCTCTCTCTCTCTCTCTCTCTCTCTCTCTCTCTCTCTCTCTCTCTCTCTCTCTCTCTCTCACACACACACACACACACACTCTCTCTCTCTCTCTCTCTCTCTCTCATTCCCTCTCTCTCTCTCTCTCTCTCTCTCTCTCTCTCTCTCTCTCTCTCTCTCTCAAATGTGGACAACATATATGGGGGTTGGCGTGGGGTGGGCGTGTTGTTTCTGTTGCTTATATTTTCGATTGCCCACTGTGAGTATGACTAACGCAGTACTTGAAATATGACCCTTTTTTATTCCCATGTTGCACAAGGGCAATCATCTACTTTCTTCAGAATACAAAAAAAAACGTTGTACATGCTAAGGCTGTGTAATCACATTTACATCAGACACTTATGCAAACCTCAGTTAATTTGTGTTATCTTCTACACTTCATATGAGTTTTTGAAATCGGCATAGATATAAGGTCAAACTGTGTGCAGTTCACAAGCACAGTGCAGCAAATGTTTATGTATCTCTATACTTCTTTTTATTAGGGAAACATTGAGTTTAAAATAGTATATTATAGTAAAACTTTAGCATTTGTTCAATACCTCAAATTAATTTGTTTCAGAGTAACCAATAATAATTTCTCAAAGTGCAATAAATTAATTATACTTTTTAAAAATTACTTTTTTTAAATTATTTTTTTAAATATTATAGACTATTTTCTTTTAGTATGCATCTGAACTTCCAGGAAGTGAAAATAGCCAAACGGAGAATGCGTTGTTTTTGTGGCACATCTGAAGCAGGGTTACGCTGTATACTCTATAGCCAAAATTGTACCGATCTATCATTTATAAAAAAAAAGGAAATTAAAAGCTTAATACCAAAAAGCTATTGTGTATTTCATTTTCGTCTATATTTAATATATAAAACACAGCCTACATTTTACATCTCTACGGCAAAGATAGCACAAGGGAGGCAACGATTTTAAACAAGAAATCCTGCTGTTGTTTCCTAATTTTTATTACGTAATTATTCAATACCTTAAAGAACGTAAACCTTACTTTCGTCTCGCATCCATTCACAACAATGACACCAAATCGAACGCATTTATTTTTCACTTACCTATTTCAAATTAACTTTGCCAGGTAAACAAATGTTCACTGCATATTTACACATGTATCTACAATGTATTTTCATAACGCATTTCTAACAAAAATAGCTAAACCTGTCTGTGAGACGTTTTTATGTATGGAAATCTTCATACGTTTCTGGAATAATATTCATATGTTTTGGCAAAAGATCCACAAGAACTAGAAAAATGTCATCAAAAATCTCCATGCAACGCATTGAAAACATCATCAATAAATAATCCAGGCAACGCATTGAAACCATCATCAAGAATCTCCAGGCAACTCATTGAAAAATATCGTACAAAAAACTCCAGGCAACCAAATGAAAATATCGTCAATAAAATATCCAGGCAACCCAATAAAAAATATCCTCAATTGAAAACATCATCAAGAATTTCCAAGCAACTCTTTAAAACCATCGTCAATAAATAATTCAGGCAACTCATTCAAAACATCATCAATAATCTCTTAGCAATTCACTCAAACCATCATCAATAAATAATTCACGCAACTCATTAAAATCAACAAAATGTAGACATCGCATTAGAAATATCATCAGGAATCTCCGGACAACTCATTGAAAATGTATAGACTATCCATATATATATATATATATATATATATATATATATATATATATATATATATATATATATATATATATATATATATATATATATATATATATATACATATATATATATACATATATATATATATATATATATATATATATATATATATATATATATATATATATATATATATATATATATATGTAATCAAAAATCTCAATGCAATTCAAAAACATCATTCAATGAAAATGAACCTGTCGTCTAAAAGAAAACGTATTGATGACAACTCATACAAATCTAGACACAACTCAAAACAAGTCATCAAGCAACTAAAATTAACTCCAAAAAAATATAATCAAGCAACTCAGATCAATTCATAAGAAAGAACATCATCATATAGTTCATAAAAACATGACAAAAACAACAAGCTTTTCAAGAACATTCACATAAAAAATCATGTAACTCAAAACAACTCATAATAAACATCATCAACCACCTCAAGACAACTCATAAATAAACATCATCAACCAACTTAAGACAACTCATAATAAACAACATGAAGCATTTCAAGACAGCTCATAACAAACAACATCAAGCAGTTCAAGACAACTCATGATAAACATCATCAACCACTCAATACAACTCGAAATGAACAACATCAACCTGTTCAAGACAACTTATAATTAACATCATCAACCAACTCAAGACAATTCACAATAAACAACATCAACCAACTCAAGACAGATCACAATAAACAACATCAACCAACTCAAGACAACTCATAAAAAACAACATCAAGCAGTTCAAGACAACTAATAATAAACAACATCGAGCAGTCCAAGACAACGCATGATAAACAACATCAAGAGGTTCAAGACAACTCAAAATTAACATCATCAAGAGGTTTAAGACAACTCACGATAAACAACATCATGCTGCTTAAGTCAACTCATAATAAACAACATCAAGCAATTCAAGTCAACTCATAATAAACAACATCAAGCAATTCAAGACAACTCATAACAAACAACATCAAGCAGTTCAAGACAACTCATAATAAACAACATTAAGCAGTTCAAGACAACTCATAACAAACAACATCAAGCAATTCAAGACAACTCATAATAAACAACATTAAGCAGTTCAAGACAACTCATAATAAACAACATCAAGCAGTTTAAGGCAACTCATTAAACCTTTATCAAAAAACTCAAGACAACTTTTTTCAACAAAACAAACATCATCTAGCTACTCACGACCTTTCGTTAAAATATCTCCGTAAAATTATTAAGCTATTGCCTCTCGTGGTTGTTCCACAACTACTATCTAATCAATCGATATAAATAAGAATAATAGCTGACTGACGTTATCAACTTGTAAATTTGTTTCCTTACATAAACATATTTAAAAGTGTATCGATTCTTAAAATCTTCTTCTTGATTGGTGGAATAAATAAATAAATAAATAAATAAATAAATAAATAAATAAATAAATAAATAAATAAATCAGATATTATATACCTCCGAATCGATATTCATGAATCACACGGCCCAATTTGTTGCATAATGGCTTCCTTGATTGACATCAGCATACTGATATCATTATGATGTTGACAGGAACATAGTGAAATCCAGAGGCGTTACTAGAGTTGGTGTCACCCAGTGCGGTAACCCAATGGACCTCCTTCCTGCAAAAAAGTTCAAAACAATTTATAGACAGTCATGTGCTGAAACTCGTGGTTTCACTCCCATAGGCCTCCTTCCAGCACCAAAATTAAAATATTTTATACAGAGTGAATTTTAGTGTCATCCCGTTCCCCTCTGACGATGTCACCCGGTGCGGTCCGCCTCCACCCCCAAATGACGTTACTGGTGAAATCATAATAATATTGACAGGAACATAATGCTATCATATTGATTTTGAGAGCAGCATAATGATATCATAATTATGATACCATGATGATTCTGACAGCAGTATAATCAAGACAACATGGTACTGACATCAGACTATTGATACCATAATAATACTGACAGCAATATAATCAAGACATAGTGATACTGACATCAGACTATTAATAATAATAATAATAATAATAATAATAATAATAATAATAATAATGAGGACTTTATATAGCGCCTAATCTAACAAAGCTCTAAGCGCTTTACACCATCAATAATGATATGACTACACTACAGAACAACAAAAGACAAAAACAATGAAACTGGAAAACATAAAAACATGCTGAAAACATATAAGATACAAAACATGATTAGGTCCCTAAGTTTGTCCCTGCAGTCGAAACAGGTGAGTCTTAAGAGCACTCTTAAAAGGGACCACTGTGTCTTTGTGCCTAATTTCAATGTGCAATTCGTTCCACGTCGCCAGGCCCTGGTGTGCAAACGAACGTTGTCCATATGACTTTGTTTTCACCTTGGGAACAATGAGTATACGATTATCAGAAGAAGAGCGTAAGGATCTAGCTGGTGTATACACATGAGTGAGGCTGGATAGGTATGTTGGACTGGAGTCTGTCATTGAAACATAGCACAGAGAACAAATTTTGTGTTTGATTCTGTATCGAATTGATAGCCAATGTAGGGTACAGAGCAGTGGTGAGGTGTGCTCTGATCGAGGTACTCTAAAGATGATCCGTGCAGCTGTGTTTTGAACTTTTTGAAGTTTCTGGAGTACATATTGTGACGAACTAGACAGAATTGAGTTACAATAGTCCAGTCTTGAAAGTACTAATGAACACACAAGTGTTTTAGTGGCATCAACTGAAAGATGTTTACGAGTATAACTGATGCGTCTCAATTCAAGATATGCAGCCTTGCATATGTTCGTGACATGTTGTTGCATTGTGAGAGTACTGTCTAGAGTAACGCCTAGGTTCCGT
This sequence comes from Unio pictorum, assembly GCA_030141615.1. NCBI lineage: Eukaryota > Metazoa > Mollusca > Bivalvia > Unionida > Unionidae > Unio > Unio pictorum. Next base: position 1,442,562 of record JARLTB010000027.1, on the reverse strand, counting down.
ACTGACTGTGAGAATTTAATGTTGGTGTTACTAATATTTATTGTCTGAGTTAAAGGATGTGAATGAGAAAGTCTTTGTGTCGTGATCAGAATAGCCTCAGTTTTATCATCATTCATCCGCAGCTTGTTACATGTCATCCATGATTTCACATCAGAAATGTACTTCTCTACTCCATGGATGGTAGCATCAACTTCAGTTGGGTGGCTAGACTTGTATATTTGGGTGTCATCAGCATACAATTGGTGCGACAGTGGGTGATGATCTGTTACACTTGAGAGCGGTTGAGTATACAGAATGAAAAGAACAGGTCCAAGAACAGATCCCTGTGGAACACCACAACATACGTCAACTGGGCTGGAGTGTGTTCCATTTGCAGATATAATTTGTGTCCTGTTAACTAAGTAGGACTTGAACCACTGTAAGGCTATATTCTGAATGCCAAATACATGCTGGAGACGGTGAAATAATATATCATGGTCTATTGTGTCAAATGCTGCAGATAAATCCAGGAGAGTGAGGACTGTAATTTTTCCAATATCCCAAGCGGAGAGAATGTCACTAAATACTTTCAGAAGAGTAGTTTCCATACTGTGGCAAGGGCGATATGCAGACTGTACATTGCTAAAAAGACTGTTTGAATTCAAATGAGATACAAGTTGAGTTAGAACAACCTTTTCTAAGATTTTTTATATGAATGGTAGATTAGAAACTGGGCGGTAGTTCTTTAAATCGTTATGGTCCAGTGTTGGTTTCTTCAGCAGTGGCTTTATGATGGCAGTTTTGAAAATTGATGGGAATTCCCCTGATGAGAGAGAGATATTAATAACATCAGTTAGTTAAGGCAATATTGGGTCTAAGCACTCAAGCAGCAATGATGTCGGAATTGGATCAAGTTCACAAGACTTTGGTGCATTTTTCATCACGATTGTCCGTACTAAATCAATAGAAACAGGTTCAAATGCTGCATCATAACTGTATGGTGACGAATCAGTTGAAATTGTGATGTCAAGCGAATCTCTAATGGTTTGTACTTTCACATCGAAGAAAGTTGCAAATTGGTCTGGTAGGTCTAGTGGAGAGAAGGTTGTTGGAAGTGGTGTACCTTTGTTCCTTGACATTAGTTTGTTAGTTATCTCGAAGAGCTCTTTGCAGCTGGAACTCTCCGTGATCTTAGTACTGTAGTGGGATGATTTGGCTAAATGGACTATGTTTATGACGTTCTTCTTAGCGGCTTCGTAGATTTGTTTATGAATAGTGAGTCTGGTGAAAAGCCAAAGCCTCTCTGCTTTTCGGCGATGTCTTTTAGCAGTGCGAAGCGTGTCCCTAACACTGCTATACCATGGAGAACACTTTTTTTTTCATTGATATTCCGCATTTGGTGGCTGGGGTATGTTTTTCAAGCAATGAACGCAGGCAGTTATCAAGTTGTTCCGCTGTTGGATGTAAAAAGTTGTTAGGTTTTCTTGGATGTCATGCATGAATTTGGTTCTATTTATCATACGGAGGTTTCTCTTAGTAGCAAAAAGAGGTGGAGGGTTAGGGACTGACACGTCGAGATGGCATACAATGCTAAGGTGATCCGATGCAAGTTCGTGGGATACAAGGGTGGATTGAGGAATATTATCATCAGGTCTATAAAGAAACCAGTCTAAAATGTGGCCAAGTTTTTGGGTAGGTTGGTTAACTGACTGTTTAAGATTGAAAACATGAATGGAATCTAGGAGTTTTGACATGTATGGTTGACCAGGACAGTCAAAGTGAAAGTTGAAATCTCCAAGAATAATTAGGTTGCCACCTATCGAATTTCCATACTCTATAAGATTTGGAAACTGCTCCAAAAAGAGAGATTCCGTCAGCTTGTTTTTTCTACTAGGAGGAGGACGGTAGAGACAGAAAACATGGACTGACCTTTGATCCAGTGTGAGCGTTGTTTGGACTAGTTCAAACGATGTGTGGCAAAAATTGAAGGTTGTGTTGTACTTAAGGCATTTGATCATGGAATTCTTTGTAATTACAGCAATTCCACCTCCGCGAGAGTTGCGGGGGAACGACTTGATGGAGTAATCGCTGGGTGTTAAATCCGCACACTTACATTCATCACCTGCGGAATGTAACCAAGTTTCTGTCAGGAAGAAGACGTCAATATTCTGGTCGTTGATAAAATGAACAATTTCTGTGCGGTTTTCCGGTGATCCTACTGATTGAGCGTTGAATAATGCAATACTTAGTGGTATCCCTGGGACAATTGACACAACGGTTGACGATTTAAGAGGAATTTGAACCAGGTTATTAAAAGTAACGGCAGAATTTTTAAGATGTTCCGTTACGGGCGAAAGGGAGATAACTGGAATTCTTCTTCCTGTTCTACGCCGGCCAGCTTTGAAAAAACGTTTCTTTTTTTCGCTTCCGTTTACATTTAAGAAATGATCAATGTATTCCCAGTTCGTTCAGTCTTGAGCACAATGTAGTACCTGTAACCAAGGTGTGGTCATTTAATCCCAAATAATGAGAGTGCGTCATAGTGTAAGCGGTCACGTGACGGCTGTTTATTCAAAAACAAATATCGTCTTAACATTGGGACAAAACCGCTGAGAAAAATTCTAATTGTTCTCGTTTCCAAAACAAGGAGATGAATTAACACATACGAACGGAACAGCCAATACATGATGAAACAGAATAATGTAGACGATGATAGAGAACATGCACAAATATCATAGATATAGCACAAAATCTGAAGAGCCTATCTCGAGTAGATAAGCGATGGCGGCCATCTTTCCATAATACCATAACAATTATGACATCAGCATAATGATATCATAATTATGATACCATAATGATACTGACAGCAATATAATCAAGACATAATAATTTTGACATCAGACTATCGATACCATAATGATACTGACAGCAATATAATCAAGACATAATAATTTTGACATCAGACTATCGATACCATAATGATACTGACAGCAATATAATCAAGACATAATAATTTTGACATCAGACTATCGATACCATAATGATACTGACAGCAATATAATCAAGACATAATAATTTTGACATCAGACTATCGATACCATAATGATACTGACAGCAATATAATCAAGACATAATAATTTTGACATCAGACTATCGATACCATAATGATACTGACAGCAATATAATCAAGACATAATAATTTTGACATCAAACTATCGATACCATAATGATACTGACAGCAATATAATCAAGACATAATAATTTTGACATCAGACTATCGATACCATAATGATACTGACAGCAATATAATCAAGACATAATAATTTTGACATCAGACTATCGATACCATAATGATACTGACAGCAATATAATCAAGACATAATAATTTTGACATCAGACTATCGATACCATAATGATACTGACAGCAATATAATCAAGACATAATAATTTTGACATCAGACTATCGATACCATAATGATACTGACAGCAATATAATCAAGACATAATAATTTTGACATCAGACTATCGATACCATAATGATACTGACAGCAAGATAATGAAGACATAGTGATACTGACATCAGACTATCAATACCATAAAATACTGAATAAACATCATCAACCAACTCAAGACTAGTGATACCATAATAATACTGACATCAATATAATCAAGACATAATGATTTTAACATCAGACTATCAATACCATAATGATACTGACAGCAATATAATCAAGACATAATGATTTTGACATCAGACTATCGATACCATAATGATACTGACAGCAAGATAATGAAGACATAGTGATACTGACATCAGACTATCAATACCATAAAATACTGAATAAACATCATCAACCAACTCAAGACTATTGATACCATAATAATACTGACATCAATAAAACGACGACATGATGATTTTGACATCACACTATTAATACCATAACAATTATGACATCAGCATAATTATATCAATATTTCCTGGGAGAGAAATAACTATATCCACTTATTGCAACTTTTTCTTTAAAGTACATAGTATGATAACTGTCTCAGATTTGTTAGCGTATAACAACCAATCTTATATTTCCAAAAGTATACATTCACCCAGGTAAAAAGTTAGAATAAATAGTTAATAAGGAATACGGTGTGGGGTAGGGGTGGGAGTCTCTCTCTCTCTCTCTCTCTCTCTCTCTCTCTCTCTCTCTCTCTCTCACACACACCACAGGAGTCTGACGTTTTATCAATAAAGTATGGCGAAATGTATGACAAAATGAAATACCCATATCAATAATATATATTCGCCGTACTTTATTGATAAAATGTCACACTCCTGTGCTCTCTCTCTCTCTCTCTCTCTCTCTCTCTCTCTCTCTCTCTCTCACACACACACACACGCGCGCGCGCGCGCGCGCGTAGAATGTGTTCTGTCTGTTATATTACATGTATTCCAGTAACGAGTATTTTTTTTAAATATACTGCTCAATAAAGACAAAAATATCTCACAAATCATATTATATGACGCTTGATATTTTAAGAATTTACTTTTATATTTATCTCCTTAATACCGAGAAAAAGGGACGACAAAAATCATGGCAAGACATGTAAAGCATCATAAATAAATCAAAACATCGTTTAACTTAATTTATACTAAAAATCAGAAATATGCGAGTACATCTATACACAGGTGCTCGACGCGAGCTTGACGTGAAGAAAAAAATAATAATCTAAAGAAAAAAAACAGTGAGAAAAATACCTTAGAGTACCCCCATGACCCATTCAGACATATGACCCCCTCTATGTATTTTTCTCACTCTGTATGTTGTTTTTTTTTCTTTAGATTATTATTTTTTTTCTTCACGTCAAGCACCTGTGCATCTATATGGATTCACGTGTCATTTTCCCGCTATACGTCAAAGTTACTTCTGATGTACATGTGGTCCATGTGTCGGTTATTTTGTCTTGGGCGTGATAATGCGTACGACCTGGATATTATCTGTCTCAAGGACACGTGTATAAACTCTAGCTGATACAGATAACGCATAAAGTCTGCAGGTGGTGGTGGAAATAATGGCGTTATTCTCTAGGTATTTGACAAACCTTGCCCGGCTGTGTAAACATGTCCATCCTGCACGGAGAAAGAGTGTCCGTCCGATCGTAACGTCTGCCCGACGTGAAATGGACATTAGTGGAATATACCCGCCTATAGCGACGCCCTTCAGGGCAGACGAATCCATAGATTACGGCAAATTGGAGGAAAATATAAACAAATGGAATCAAATTCCGTTTAAAGGTATCGGGGAAAGTGTAAAGGCCAACCATTTAATGGCGGGGGTGGGGGTGCGGTTTGCTTTGGTTTTTGTTGATATTTGTATTGGGTGAGGGGGTAAAAGATTCCAGCTTCCAAAGGGCTTGAAAAAGAAAAATTCTTGCTATGATTTGATGGAAAACTAAAAAAAAGTATATGTTATCATAGTGAATTAAAAACATTATCATAAGATAACATGGAGAAGAAAAATTCTTAAGTAAAACAAAATTCGCAGGCTCCGAATTCACCCATTAGAAACCGCTTCTGTGGCCTAGTGGTTAGAGCGGATACAGGTGGTCATGGATTCGATCTCAGGCCGAGTCATACCAGAAACTTACAAAAATGGTACTAACAGCTGCCTCACTTGGCACTCAGCATTAAGAGGTTAGTGTTAGCACTGGTTGGCCTTATGTCAGGATAAAAAACTGTAAACTGCCTCACTGCAAATATCTTAATGATATGACTAATATTTTTGTTAAAGCTACGTTAAAAATCCTATTCACACACACGCACACCTCCATTAGAAATTCAGTAACCTGATAAAAGTATGTGCATGTCATTCTACAATTTCTGGTAATGTTAACATGGTCAGTTTGAGTTAATCTTTGACATTCATGCTCAATCTAGTCCCAGTAGGTTCCATACTTCAATGATTATAATCAAACTTGCACAGAAAGGTCGCCTGTTATAGCTGCTACCATGAGCCCCAGGTGGACGAGTAGTCTAAAGTGCCCCAACTTTGCTTATCACAGCCACCCCTGTATGTGCGGATTGTTTGTTTTGTTTTTGTAGGGTAAACGCCATTTTTCAGAACACGATAGGCTATACATGCCGGCCAGTATTATTGGTGGAGGAAGAAGCTGGGGAAAAGCCAGAAAAGAACCAGTTACCCACGAGAAGCTACTGGCAAGCTTTCTAACATAACTACATTAGCCAAACCTTAGACTCGAACTTGCGCAGACAGGTGAGATGGCAGTGATCCTTAACGGACACCGCTTTAGACTACTCGGTCACTCTGGGCTCCTATGTGTGGGTTGAAGTCTTTGGCCAATGTGTTAATGTGAAGAAGCACGTCTGTAGCATCACATGGATCTATCATTCTTACCATGTTATTGAAGGCTCTTCCACTGCCATCTGTAAGAGCCACTATGTATTTAGTCATGCACTGAAAATGGCACAAAACCCAAACAATATTAAAGCTTCTCGCCATTTTAAATTGTCTCACATTTCTCGATATTAAATGCCTGTATACATTGACATTTTATCAAAAGTGAATAGACTACGAATTTTTGTTAGCATTAGGGCCTAAGGCCAATAAACAGGAAATCAGTGGTATTGTGGGATTTTTCTTAATTTTGATAGGGATCTCCGATAAATGAACAAATAATAACCAGAGTCAAAATACCTGATGATATAAGGAGTTTATTAGATCTCTTTGTTACTTTCAAATCGACTGTCTTCAATAGAAAAGTTTGGAGGAATCATTTTTTTTCCCTGGCATAGAACCGTTGTACAGCTGTAATTTCTGACCTGTACAAACTAGGAATATTTTAGGCTTCCAATTATTCAGTATTCCAAATATGCTAACAACACTGGCTCTCATTTCTGTCAGTAAAGGAAGGAGAATTATTGATTACACCCACTGCTGCACTGTTATACAAACTATTAATAACACCCACTTCCCAGAGTGTTATCCAAATTATTGATAACACTTGTCTCTTTGGGTATTATCTCCCCTGGGTGTTATCATAGCAATTCAATTTCATAATGACTTAAAACAAATGTTTGTGTATTTCAAATTTATTGTTTTCCATTTTCACTGCATGGCATAAAATGCAGTAGAAATATTTGTTGTTTTACATTTTAACTGCAGGGTGTAAAATGCAATAGAATTATTTGATGTTTTGTATTTTAACTCCATGGCTTAAAATGCAGTAAAAAAAACTTTGCTGTGAAAGATTTTGAAAAGAAGAAACTAAGTAACACAAAGATTGAATTCTCCTGATAAAAAATAGCTTTTTCAACACCTTTCATCTTATAGGTTATGACAAACTTGCTACATCAGTATGAAAGCAAAGAAAAGATTCTAAAATATATTTAAAACTACATTAACTTTTTTTCACAGGTTATGTTGTTCAAGGCTCAAATGGGGAATATGCCTATTTAACAAAGAACGAGCGTGTTGAACTCGTCAGCAAGGTTGCAGCTATGGTTCCCAAGGACAAGCTGATCATTGCTGGGGCTGGATGTGAATGTAGGTCATTTTTCTCTGAGGCATATTCTGTCTAGTATTTGATCAGATTTTGGTTATAGACCAGATTAGTGTATGGGATGGTCTGTCATCCATCTGTTAGAACAAATCTGTTACTCCAATGAAACTACATGTACTCAGATAATTGTCATGAAACACACATTTATCTGATTTATTTCTAAATGAAAACTGCAGCTCATACTTCCATTCTGGCTGCCACATTAGCTATCTTGTGAATCCTGTTATTGCATATTATCATTTTCACAAGGTGATTTCCCATCTCTCTACTTGGTCTAAACAGAAAATGATGTCAATCTTACATTCAATATGGCCACCACTGCAACCATAAAAAGAATTCTTCATATTGCTACTCCTTGTGACTTGATTTTCATATCATCATTGGGGTTTTACTGAAAGATTTCTTGTGATGTCTAGTTAGTTAGAAATGAAAAGGGTCCTAATCTGACATCACATAATGCTGCCATGGCTATTGGTTTGAAAATTTTGTTGTCACTACTCATCCAGAATGGATGGTCATATTAACATGGGGTTGTCATCTGAAGACATCTGATGATGTCTGTTTTATAAACTAAATGAAAATGTAGACAAGCTGACATCTACAATAGCACCTAATTTCATAATCTTGTTATCGCTGATAAATATCAGAGGCGGTTTTTAACACTCACCAGTTAAAGGGAATTAGTGTTCTTAACTTTTTAGAAATTCCTTTTGCCCAGTAGAGCACAAGTCTGTTTATGGACATGTGGTTTGTTTTGGGGTATTTTGCGTGCAAATGTGATGAATGATTTAGTTACTTTGTTTTTCTGAGTATGAGGCAGAGAGAAGAATTTGTAGGGTAGAGTCATGGAGAAGAAATATGAGGGAAGGTGTGATAGCTTTTATTGTATGTAAAGTTAGAGCATCAGGACTGGAAGGTGTGATAGTTTCTTTTTGTATGTAAAGTTAGAGCATCGGGACTGGAATGTGTGATAACTTCTTATTGTATGTAAAGTTAGAGCATTGGGACTGGAAGGTGTGATAGTTTCTTATTGTATGTAAAGTTAGAGCATTGGGACTGGAAGGTGTGATAACTTCTTATTGTATGTAAAGTTAGAGCATCAGGACTGGAATGTGTGATAGTTTCTTTTTGTATGTAAAGTTAGAGCATTGGGACTGGAAGGTGTGATAACTTCTTATTGTATGTAAAGTTAGAGCATTGGGACTGGAAGATGTGATAGTTTCTTTTTGTATGTAAAGTTAGAGCATCGGGACTGGAATGTGTGATAAATTCTTATTGTATGTAAAGTTAGAGCATCAGGACTGGAATGTGTGATAGTTTCTTTTTGTATGTAAAGTTAGAGCATTGGGACTGGAAGGTGTGATAACTTCTTATTGTATGTAAAGTTAGAGCATTGGGACTGGAAGGTGTGATAGTTTCTTTTTGTATGTAAAGTTAGAGCATCGGGACTGGAATGTGTGATAAATTCTTATTGTATGTAAAGTTAGAGCATCAGGACTGGAAGGTGTGATAGTTTCTTTTTGTATGTAAAGTTAGAGCATCAGGGCTGGAATGTGTGATAGTTTCTTTTTGTATGTAAAGTTAGAGCATCGGGACTGGAATGTGTGATAACTTCTTATTGTATGTAAAGTTAGAGCATCAGGACTGGAATGTGTGATAACTTCTTATTGTATGTAAAGTTAGAGCATTGGGACTGGAAGGTGTGATAGTTTCTTTTTGTATGTAAAGTTAGAGCATCAGGACTGGAAGGTGTGCTAGTTTCTTTTTGTATGTAAAGTTAGAGCATTGGGACTGGAATGTGTGATAACTTCTTATTGTATGTAAAGTTAGAGCATCAGGACTGGAAGGTGTGATAGTTTCTTTTTGTATGTAAAGTTAGAGCATCGGGACTGGAATGTGTGATAACTTCTTATTGTATGTAAAGTTAGAGCATTGGGACTGGAAGGTGTGATAGTTTCTTTTTGTATGTAAAGTTAGAGCATCGGGACTGGAAGGTGTGATAGTTTCTTATTGTATGTAAAGTTAGAGCATTGGGACTGGAATGTGTGATAACTTCTTATTGTATGTAAAGTTAGAGCATTGGGACTGGAAGGTGTGATAGCTTCTTATTGAATGTAAAGTTAGAGCATGTGGTCTGAAAGGTGTGATAGTTTCTTATTGTATGTAAAGTTAGAGCATTGGGACTGGAAGGTGTGATAGTTTCTTTTTGTATGTAAAGTTAGAGCATCAGGACTGGAATGTGTGATAGTTTCTTTTTGTATGTAAAGTTAGAGCATTGGGACTGGAAGGTGTGATAACTTCTTATTGTATGTAAAGTTAGAGCATTGGGACTGGAATGTGTGATAGTTTCTTTTTGTATGTAAAGTTAGAGCATTGGGACTGGAAGTTGTGATAACTTATTGTATGTAAAGTTAGAGCATGTGGACTTTTATTTTATTCATGTCATACTGTGGAGTGTGTTCATTTGTTATGGAGCTTTTGTTTGGTTATTGTTAGCTTCATTTGTTATGGGGCTTTTGTTTGGTTATTGTTAGCTAGATTATCAGTGTTATTGCCTGGATCAAGTTAATAATAAAATAAAATATGAAATGGAATAACAGATCTAAGCAAAGATATAGAACAGAACAATGCAAAACCCCACATGAAAAGTATAGGAATTTAATCCACTAGAAAAGCAAAATAAAAAATTAACATGAAATTTGAATGATACACTTTCTCTTAGAAATAAAATTACAAAGCTTTCTCACCAGCCTTGTTTGTGCCATCAACCATAACTTGGTTGTCTGCTTTAGTTTCCCACAGTATAGTATAGGTATGAATGTTGTTTTCCCTGTTGAAATAAATAAAACTTAACTGGAATAAATGTCAGGTGTGTTTTCCTTCTGGGATCAAACGTTGTCCCCACTCATGTTATATAAAATATCACCTTATCTATATTCAGCAGAAACTAAGGCTAATATTGGTCAGTTCAAAACCTGACAATGGACACACAACTCAGTTCCAATAAAATGAATGTCCTTGCCTTGTGACTACTTTATCATTCCTAAATAAAACCATGACAACTAAACATTTTAATAAACCCCTTGTACACTCCTGCTTTGGATCATAAACCACTAACTAGTCTAAATTGGTCAGCAGGCATATGATTTCTCATTTGAAAAGAATTCACATCTTAAGGAATTAATGGACTTGCGTCTCAACTGCATTACTTGCTAACTAGCATTTCACTAGATTTTTTTTTAGAGACTGTGTGATATAATCTTTGTTTTAGTGAAATATGGTTAGTTTTCAGCTTTTACAAATGACATTAAGTGATTTTCTTTTATAGTTGCCAGTTTTTAAATCCATGTTAACTTTAATTCCTTTCATTTGAAGTTTAAAGGAATAATTTGTATATCTGGAAATATTTGATGTGCCTATACAAAATTCTTGGACAATGACAGTTTATCATTATTTTATTTGGATTTCCAACACCGGAGTGTTAAATAGTGTGTTTCTACAAGGAACTGTAGATAAGCACAAAACAGACTTCAGCATACTTCGTTGTCTTCCAACTTGGATTTTCCAGGACTCAAATTTGAATCTATTAGAACATTTCATTACTCGGACTTAATCCATGGATTATTCATGGATTATTTTTGAATTTGATTCTAAAAACTCTTTAAGTTTTTTTTTCATTTTTACAATCTTTTTCCAGGGAAATAAAGTATTTTTTAAATTTTACAAAGTTTGTTATTTTTACTTTTTCTGTGTTACTCTTTTTTTTTTGAGTCTAAAAATGTAGCACCTATTACACACAAATTAGTTAATTTGAACAAATTTATATTAAGGAAATATTGGGAGAAATTAGAATACACGAGTCGTAACATTCAAGGCAAATGAATGCAAACATTTAACTTAAAAACTGAAGGAAAATTGATGTATGAATTTAAATGGAATAAATTAAATAATTACAGATGTATGTTATTCAACCAATTGTGATTGACACCCTTCTTTGTGCCTTCTTGAGACTAGCTCATAATTATGCAGCCAAATCTCTTTATTTTTGTACCTCAACTTCCAGACACCTGTCCCATGAACAATTCTTCAATCAGAAATGATACTTGCTCTCCTCAGGTCAGCTTCTTGGTTTCTCACAGAAACTTCATCTGAAAACTTTGGGGGAGATTTCTTCAAATTTGATTTTGAGTTTCACTTTGAAAGCACATCCCATCAACTAGCTTAGTCATTGAATTTAAGTAATTCTCTACTCCACCTTTATTAATTACTGTTCTGGAAATGCTTTTTTTTATGATATTGTTCAAGCGGCACAAGTTCTTCCAACTTGACATTTTGCCTGCTACTTAAGCCCAATTTAACCTTGCGTCTTAATGTCCTTAACCAATATCTCAATTAAATATCAATTATATCTCAGCAGGGACACCAATTCCTATTTCAGGCTAGTAATTATTGTAGTTTAGTCCATCTGTCACTGTTAATCACGCTGACCACAACAAGATTCCTTCAGTTATGGCACAAAAGTCTAAAGTCATGCCCTTACACTAGATATGTGGTGGAGTTGTGAAATGATAATGTTTAAAGCATAGAAATTTGTGATATCAAGCAATCAAACTTTTTCATGTTGAATATGGCATGAATCAACAGTACGTGATGGGGTTTGATAGATGTAGCACAGTCAAAAGAAATACCGACCATTTAATCATATATTGTGTTTCTGGGAAACTTAACATATGTCCGATTCATGTGACACAAGTCCATCTGTTACTGGGGAGTCAAATTTTCATTGTAGTTGAACAGATGAAAAATTGTGATTCCTGATTGTGAACCTATTTAGTGTGTTTGCATATATACAATAATGATGCATTTCTCAGGGTGTATTTTTATTTGATATTATTTCCCACAACCTGACACATGTAAGTTGAATACAATTCAATTAGAGGTTTAGTGTATATTTCAAAGGGACTGTGAGAGAGGTGAAGATAGCGGTGATGGTACATATCTTGATATAATTATACAAAATTATTTGATTGCATTTTTCAGCAACTAGGGACACCATAGAAATGACAAGACTGATGTCACAGGCTGGAGCTAAAGCTGTGCTTGTGGTCACTCCCTGCTTCTATAAAGGGCAGATGACCAATGAGGCAATGATTGGTCACTTTACCAAGGTAATAATATAAAGGGCAGATGACCAATGAGGCAGTGATTGGTCACTTGACCAAGGTAATAATCGTCATTGTAGTGACATCCAGTTATGCACAGAATTCATCTCTCTTTCTTTTCATACATGATTCTGCATTACTAGAAGGTAATTACGGAGCTAAAGATGGCATGTGCATGTTACACATATTTTTGGTCCAGTTGTACCAAAAATATATGTACATACCTTTTTGATAAATAAAGATTGTATTCTTTTGTACTTACTAATTCTCATGCAAGGGGCGCTTGAGTGGCTTAATGATCTAAAGCACTCACCATTACAAATCACTGCCTGAGGTCTTGAAAACGCTTAATCATGCATAGAAGACATGTTTCCTTAACTTTTTAAAGATTGTGGGCATTCTAGAATTGTTTTCTTAACTTTTTTAAAGGTTGTGGGCATTCTAGAAGTCTTGAAGACTTGTTTTCTTAACTTTTTTAAAGATTGTGGGCATTCTAGAAGACTTGTTTTCTTAACTTTTTTAAAGGTTGTGGGCATTCTAGAAGACTTGTTTTCTTAACTTTTTTAAAGGTTGTGGGCATTCTAGAAGACTTGTTTTCTTAACTTTTTTAAAGGTTGTGGATATTCTAGAAGACTTGTTTTCTTAACTTTTTTAAAGGTTGTGGGCATTCTAGAAGACTTGTTTTCTTAACTTTTTTAAAGGTTTTGGGCATTCTAGAAGACTTGTTTTCTTAACTTTTTTAAAGGTTGTGGGCATTCTAGAAGACTTGTTTTCTTAACTTTTTTAAAGGTTTTGGGCATTCTAGAAGACTTGTTTTCTTAACTTTTTCAAGGTTGTGGGCATTCTAGAAGACTTGTTTTCTTAACTTTTTTAAAGGTTGTGAATATTCAAGAAGACTTGTTTTCTTAACTTTTTTAAAGGTTGTGGGTATTCTAGAAGACTTGTTTTCTTAACTTTTTTAAAGGTTGTGGGCATTCTAGAAGACTTGTTTTCTTAACTTTTTTAAAGGTTTTGGGCATTCTAGAAGACTTGTTTTCTTAACTTTTTTAAAGGTTGTGGGCATTCTAGAAGACTTGTTTTCTTAACTTTTGTAAAGGTTGTGGGCATTTGCTGTCACTAGTAGGAAGCTAGGTTACATGATAATTTGCAGGTAGACTCAGATTGGTAATCCAATTTTTTTTTATCACATTACTCAACATGTGGACTTGTTACATTATTGAGGCCATTAATAAAATGAAAAATTAATAAAAAAAAATTCCTGTCTGTACCACTACAAATGGATGTGCCAAGAATGAAGAAACAAGTATGGTTCAAGGTTTTGAAGTATCATGAGACATACTTTTTTTTTTACAATACTCACTGATTACTCATTAAATTGTATAATTTTAAAATGTGATCAGTACTCATATGAGAAAAGAATTATCTAGAGCTCTGTAAACAATCATAGGAATTAGGAGATCCAGCACATTTTCTTCAGTATAACTCCTGACATTTGTATTATTATGTAAGTATTTAGAATTTCTATTAGATCTTCTTAAGGTTGTTCTATATATTCATATTATATATGTTAATTTTCATAATACACTGTATCTTTAAAATGCTAACTTTATAATTGTGGTCTTGTCATTGAACATGAGGTTATTATTTTAGTAAACACATTATAGTTTCAGGACAGATGTAAACATGTTGAGGAGTTATTATGGTTTTTCAGGAGAGAGAGAAAAAAACAGGTTGAACTAATTCCTGATTAGCTAGTTACTTAAGTACTTGGTCTTATTGATAGTTAGTTATTTTGATTTATTCAAGTCTCATTCTGGTTTCTGTATTTCAAATTAGTTTTGCATATAAGAAATGATTTACTGAAAATTAGTTGTTCCAAGTATAAACATTAGTCTTAGAAGAGACAAATTGATGTTTTCAATTCAGTTGAAAGAATTTATTTCAATTATTCATTGAATTTAAAAAATACACATACGTATAAAATTACATTGAATTCATTTAAAGACATTTTGGATTATATCATCGTGATACATCAAGAATATTGACACATCAGCACATTAGATTGAACTTCATTTTTAATTACTTGTTACTTTTGGACTTATGACCAAACTTTTCGAACTATTTAATTCATCCTACTTAAAAATTATTTTTAATTTTTCAATTTGTTTGAAATAAATTATTTGATTAATTTTACAAATGTGTTGCTTTTCATTCTTTAGATCAAACTAAAATCAATTTCAAGTTTATTTTTGCAAAATAGAACAGACAGGAAAACATAAATATTGTGAATTTGTTTTTGTTTCCCGGTTGCTGATGCAAGCACAGTTCCAGTGATCCTATACAGTGTACCAGGAAACACCACTATAGATTTGGCACCTGAAGTCATCATCACACTCTCCAAGCACCCAAATATAATTGGATTAAAAGACAGTGGAGGCGACGTAAGTTGTTTAGTTTTGGTCAGTTAATCTGACATGTTCTTCAGTAAAAAGTGTATATAGTTTAGACATTTATGATAGGAGTCAATTGATGTGTCTGCTAAAGAACTGATAATATTAAATTTTATCTTGTTTTAGAGAGATCATTTCGAATCAGGAAGAGTATAGTTCTATTATTTCTTACAACCAGGAGATAAGAATTTTGTTCAGTGAAGATCAGACTGTTTTTTGAATTTTGATCACAGAAATTACTTAATCCAGAATGTTTTTCACAGTAAGGTTCAAATCATATCCAATTTTGTCTGTTCTAAGGGAGATAATGTATGATTCTTGTTAATATAACAAATAATTTAAATATTTGTCTTGTAGGACAGATAGCCTACAACAGATTGGACAAGACAAATAGTCTAGAACTTTTGTCTGTCATGAGAGATAGTCAAGAACTTCTCTGTCAGGACAGATATTCTGGAACTTCTCTGACAGGACAGATAGTATAGAACTTATCTGACATGACAGTTAGCCTAGAACTTCTCTGACAGGACAGATAGTCAAGAACTTGTCTGACAGGACAGATAGTCTAGACCTTGTCTGACAGGACAGATAGTGTGGGACTGGTCTGACAGGACGGATAGTCTAGAACTTTGCTGACAGGACGGATAGCCTGGAACTTGTCTGACAGGATGGATAGTCTGGAACTTGTCTGACATGACAGATATTCTGGAACTTGTCTGACAGGACAGATAGTCTAGAACTTGTCTGACAGGATGGATAGTCTGGAACTTGTTTGACAGGACGAATAGTCAAGAACTTGTCTGACAGGACAGCTAGTCTAGAACTTGTCTGACAGGATGGATGGTCTAGAACTTGTCTGACAGGACAGCTAGTCTAGAACTTGTCTGACAGGACGGATAGTCTAGAACTTGTCTGACACAACGGATAGTCTGGAACTTGTCTGACAGGATGGATGATCAAGAATTTGTCTGACATGACTGATAATCTGGAACTTGTCTGATGGAGCAGATAGCTTAGAACTTTTCAGTCCATGAGAGTATGTATGTTTGTATTATATCCTTTCACACTGGTAGTTGTATGTGTTCATCATGGCCTTTATAGTTCATTTTTATTGCCTACCTAATGTCACAAGAGAAGCCTGCTTTTCATTTGGTTTATCAGGGATATTGTAGGTAATTAATTTTTAAATGGTGAATACCACATTAATTTATTTAACAGGGACAGTCATTTAATTATAGTTTCTTAAATGACATCCAGATGGCAGTTGATATTTCCTGTCATCATAATCAGCCATCAGATGACAGCTGAATTATTTTGCACAACAGCCAGATGACAGCTGAACTATTTTACACAACAAGCAGATGACAGCTGAATTCATTTACACAACATTTATATGATAGCTGTTGTTCTTTCTTAACCCACTCAACATTAAGGTGACAGTTGACTTTTATTGTTATAAAAAAATATAGTTTCTTAAATAACGTCCTGATGGCAGTTGATATTTACTGTCATCATAATCAGCCATCAGATGACAGCTGAATTCTTATACACAACATTCAGAAAATGGGTGGATCATTTTACTCAACATTCAGATGACAGCTGATTTTTTTCTTTACCCAATCAATGTTGAGGTGACATCTGACTTTTACTGTTATAAAAATATATAGTTTCTTCTAGCAGATTTTCTTTTGTGCTTTTGTGTTAGAATGTAAGATAGATTACACAGTGTATACATATATACTGCTATGGTGACCTAGTGGTTAGAGCATCTGCTTCACATATGGGAGGCTGTGAGTTCGAATCCCCAACCAAGTCATGCCAAAGACATTAGACAATGGTACTAACAGCTGCCACACTAGGTGCACAGCATTAAGAAGTTAATGTTAGGACTGAATGGCCTGGCATCAGGATAATGTGACTGGGTGGAACATCATGCTACATTATGTGGCATTATGCATTAGTGCTAGACATCACTGTAAACTGCCACATTGCAGACATTGTAGCAATATGACTGAAAAATGTTTAAAGCTACGTTAAAAATGTAAATCACACACATACAGAGCGTATCTAAGTAACTTTGAAATCTTTTGAAATTTGATCATTTAAATATTTCTTCTATATTTGGAGATTACAGTATGTGAAAAATTTGTTTTTTATCAACTAAGTAGAATATCAGTGGTTAAGAATATTTTTAGAAGCTTGTTTGTTAGACTATATTTGTTTAAAATTTCATGAAATTAATTTTTAATAAATAAATAATTTTTAATAAATAAATAATTTAATAAATAAATTAATTTTTAATAAATAAAAATGTGTTCAGATCACCCCCATTAAAGAAATTGTGTAACTCTGTTATTTAAAAAGTAAAAGAATTCGCTAATTTGTGTGTGAGGATAATCAAAAGATTTGGATTGTGGCTTGTTTTACCATTATCATCAGGTTAAATATTTACTCTTTCACATTTAAAACTGAATCTTATTTTCTTATAATCTTCCAATAGTATTTAGATACTTTTGGTAACAGTATCAACGACTGACAATGGAAAAACTATCATGGAGGAAAAATTCCCAAAAAGTATAGGCATAAACAATCAAGCATTGCCTAGCAACATGGAAAAGTTTATGTTTCATGTTAAAATATAAGGAAATATTTTTCATAAGTGAGAATATAAAAATTTAAATAATGAAAATATTTTAACAATAATGTTCTATACTGCAGATTTAATAAAAAATATGTTTTATGCTTTGACAAAGATTTGGAAATAGTAAAAGATAATTAAAAGATTAAAAAGATTATTTAAGTATAATGAGAAATTTGCATTGAAACATGCAAAACATTTTTTTAATTTAAATTTTTTAAAAACACAGTAGGAATGTAAATATGAACTCCTTTAAAATCCAATGTATTTCTTTAAATTATAAATTCAGAATCATTTATTAAATATTGAAATAGTTATAATATAAAAATTGTTGGTAACTGAACATGGTTCCCTATTATAAACTTGGAATTTCGGTCTGAACATGTTTCAGGGAGGGAAAAACATTTAGATACTGTGCCTTGAGTGGGTCCAGAGATTCAGTTGACCACTCTAGTAAGCCAAGTGTCTAGTGTGTCAACCTTGGATGTAGGAGGTTGTGGCTTTGATCTCTAGCCATGTCAGAATGCTAAACATCACTATAAACTGCCACTCTGCTGACATCATAGCAATATGACGGTAAACATCACTATAAACTGCCACTCTGCTGACATCATAGCAATATGACGGTAAAATTGGTAAAGCAATGTTAAACATCCAAATCTTGTGCACACACACTCATGCACATAGACTCACATATGCACACACAGACATACACATATGCACACATACACTTGCACATGCAGAGACACACACACGCACACCCAGTGCCAATGCAGCTCTTTACCACTTGAGTTCAACAAATGAAACTTAACATACATGTTTGTAAGCATTAGTAGATCCTATTCTTTTTCACTATCATGCAATTTTAGTAATTATATATTTTTTGTACTTGCACTGTTTGGTCTATAGTTGGGGCATATCTATTTTACAACAATAGTCTCTGGGTAGGCATCTATGATTTTAGTCAATTGGTCTATCATTTCTATGAATAGATGTGAGAACCATGGTTTAGCCTGATGGTCTTGCAGTTGTATCCATAGAGATTGGGTCCATTCTTTCAGCCTCTTAGCCTATCAGTTGTATGCATAGAGATTGGGTCCATCATTTCAGCCTCTTAAACCTATCAGTTGTATGCATAGAGATTGGGTCCATACTTTCAGCTTCTTAGCCTATCAGTTGTATCCATAGAGATTGGGTCCATACTTTCAGCTTCTTAGCCTATCAGTTGTACGCATAGAGATTGGGTCCATACTTTCAGCTTCTTAGCCTATCAGTTGTATGCATAGAGATTGGGTCCATACTTTCAGCCTCTTAGCCTATCAGTTGTATGCATAGAGATTGGGTCCATCATTTCAGCCTCTTAGCCTATCAGTTGTATGCATAGAGATTGGGTCCATACTTTCAGCCTCTTAGCCTATCAGTTGTATCCATAGAGATTGGGTCCATACTTTCAGCTTCTTAGCCTATCAGTTGTATGCATAGAGATTGGGTCCATTCTTTCAGCCTCTTAGCCTATCAGTTGTATGCATAGAGATTGGGTCCATCATTTCAGCCTCTTAGCCTATCAGTTTTATGCATAGAGATTGGGTCCATACTTTCAGCCTCTTAGCCTATCAGTTGTATGCATAGAGATTGGGTCCATGATTTCAGCCTCTTAGCCTATCAGTTGTATGCATAGAGATTGAGTCCATTATTTCAGCCTCTTAGCCTATCAGTTGTGTGCATAGATGTGGAGTCCATGATTTCAGCCTCTTAGCCTATCAGTTGTGTGCATAGATGTGGAGTCCACGATTTCAAACTCTTAGCCTATCAGTTGTGTGCATAGATGTGGAGTCCACGATTTCAAACTCTTAGCCTATCAGTTGTGTGCATAGATGTGGAGTCCACGATTTCAAACTCTTGGTCTATTATTTGTATGCATAGAGGTGGGACCAGGTGGCGCTCTACAGTTTCGTACTTTGCATAGGGCTAGAATTTTAAAGAAAAAGAATTTTCCAGGATTTCTTCACTGGTTATACTGGCAATATAATACAGACTTTGTATATCTTAAGTGTTGGTAGAAGAACTTTCAATTCCCTTTATTTTGATGTATGATTGATGGGTGTACTTTAGGTTTTCGAGTATACAGCTTGGGCTAACTTAAGATGTGCTCATGTAAAAAAAAGAACCCTAGCTCCGCATGGTCATTTTCACTTCCTGGACTTCAGAGGTAAATTGTAGAAAAATGATCAGACAGATTTCTTTAGTTTTCAGATATTTTGTAATTCGTTCATGGCACTTTCAGAAGCTGCTATTGCATACTTAAGCAAAATTCGTTTTCCCTAGTTTAATAACTGCTAAAGTTAGTGTACTTTTGATTAATTCTGGTTAATTTGTCAAGCACATGGGAGCATCCATTTTGTTATACCATGTGCTTAGATCATGTACAGTTTCCACAAGTGCAGTATCCAAAGAAATGTCAGCCACATTACATCAAAGAAGCATAGAGATATGCCAACATTATCACCATTGTGTATATTACAAATGCAAACAACTTCACCACACATATGTCACTCTCTGAAAAGTACATAGTAACTGGAGATCGCCCCCTCAATGATTTTAGCCTTTTGTTCTCTCATTTGAAATAAGTGGTTGGGATGAGGATGGCAAGCAGTCATTGGTTCTTTTAAAATATCAATCATCCTTAAAAAAGCTAGAGGGTGACAGTCTGGGAAAGAACAATTGATGAAAAGCAAATAATAAATGCTGTTCTTCTGAACAAAATGATTGTTACAATACTTGTTTTAGATGAGATAGATATGATAGAATTAATAATAATAATAATTAGTAAGATTATTAACAAAGCTGCTTTTTCAATTTATCACAGGTAGCCAAGCTTGCAAATCTGGTGTACAAGACAAAGGGCAATAACTTTCAAATTCTGGCTGGCTCTGCAGGCTTTCTCCTTCCAGCATATACTGTTGGTAAGACATTTTGTATAAATTTTGCACCAAGATTAGAAAATTAGTTTGAAGATTATCTACATTTTCAGGAAAGTAATTAATTTTACTGAGATAACGTACAGACATCTTTTTAGAAATTAAGAAGCTATCACCTCTTTATTTTTTAATTCTAAATGCCTCAAGATTATACAAGTACTTTTACGTTCATGAAAGATTTGAAAATGTACTGATGTAATTTATTATTAAATTGTCTTCATGTTGCATCTAAAACTGAAACAAGAGTGAAAACTTTTTCAGCTAATAGAAAATTTATTCATATGTAGATGATATGCATCTTTTTAAAAATAATTTTCCTCTTTAAGAACCTGTAATAGAGGAATGAAACATTTATTGGTGTATTCTACAGGTAGTATAATGTAATGATATAACATGTACTTATATTGGTGTATTCTACAGGTATTCAAATGTAATTATATAATATGTACTTATTGGTGTATTCTACAGGTATTGTAATGTAATGATATAATATGTACTTATTGGTGTATTCTACAGGTATTATAATGTAATGATATACAGGGTTCCCACGCTACCGGGAAATCGGGAAAAAGTCGGGAGAAATGGCAAAAAATATCCCGACCGTGAAAAGCCCGGGAATTTTGCAAATATTGACGAAAGTCGGGAAATAACCGGGAATTTTTATGTAACCACTTCATTACAGAAAAAATCACATAATCAAGTGGAAATTGTAATTGAACAGCTGGTGAAATTATATTTTTTCGAGTTATTACGGTACCAGAAATTTTGAAGGTTGCGGTATGGATCAATTAGTTGCTTGCCTGAC
Organism: Unio pictorum; assembly: GCA_030141615.1. NCBI lineage: Eukaryota > Metazoa > Mollusca > Bivalvia > Unionida > Unionidae > Unio > Unio pictorum. The sequence continues at coordinate 1,420,978 of JARLTB010000027.1, read as the reverse complement.
ACATTTGTTCAGTCAATCCAAGCACTCGGTCAATTAGATTGATCTATTAGACTGGTTTTTCAATGTACCACTACAGATTGGTATATTTTTATATTACGTAGAAGACTTGAAGACCAGTCTATCATCTCAACAAGCCAGCATCATGACTGCGGTACGTGATCTCTGTAAGTTTTTGAAATAAAAGAAACAGCTCTGCAGTGTTTGTTCTGATTTATAAAGTTACTGAAAATGTCCTGTTAAAGCTTTTAATTTGGTGCTTTTGAATTTATACCCATTGCCTTTTTGTGCACACCGTTGGGTAGAGAATGTGAAAGTTTGTGAGCGTGCAATGGAAATCTACCCATATGTTAAGCAGTATGTAGAGAGTGTTGAGAAGAAAGAAATCAAAGATCCTGGAACTAAATCTTTTAGTACAGTAAAGGAATGGAGCAAAGATAAGTTTGCAAGAGCAAAACTAGCATTCATTGTGTCTGTAGCAAAACCTGTAGAAAACTTTTTGAAAGTGTATCAAACTGACAAACCTATGATACCTTTTCTTGCAAAAGACTTGGAGGGTTTAATGAGAACAACATTGGAGAGATTTGTCAAACAGAGTGTAATGGAGACAGCTTCCTCACCAAACAAACTCTGTAATGTTGATGTTACAGACAAAAACAACCACAAAGGGTATCAGCATATTGATATAGGATTTGTTGCAGATATGGAAGTTAGGAAGTTACTAGCAGAAAAAGAAGCAAGTGAGAAGGCCATTCTTTCTTTTAGGACACAGTGTAAAGAATTGCTTTGTACATTTGTACATAAACTGAAAGAAAAGTCCCCCCTAGCCTACACCTTGGTTAGAAGTTTTTCATGTATAGATCCTAATCTTATATGCAAAGGCCAGGACCATTGTATTGACAAATTCATAAGAGTACTGAACATTCTTCACTCATGTCAAAGAGTTGATATAAATGAGTGTGATCAAATAAAAGAGGAGTATAAAAAATTTGTACAAGAGGCACAGCATCTGCCAGAGTTCAAGAAATTTAGAAAAACTGAAGACAGGGTAGACGAGCTGTTTTATAACAGTATGGCAGGCAAGGAGATGTATAGTAGGGTTTGGAATGTAGTCCGTGTGCTTCTACTTTTGTCACATGGCCAGGCTAGTGTAGAACGTGGATTTTCTGTGAACAAAGAAGTTAGTACACAAACGCAGAGTAATAAAGGACCATATAAAGAGTGTTGGAGGATTGAACGGATTAGTGGTGTCAAAGGAACTCCTACAGTCAGCACAGAGTGCCAGGCAAAAGTACCACACTCATTTAGAAGCTCAAAAGACAGAGAAGGAAAGGAAAAAGAAATGTATGAAGAGAAAACTCATGGAAGAAGAAGTTGGAACATTAGGAAAAAAGATAAAAATGCTGGAATCGGACATTAAGTTCTTGTTTACAGATGCAAACAAAGCTTCAGATAAAGCTGAAGAATTATGTAGCTTTGCTCACATAACAAAAGCCAATACTCTGCGTAGAAGAGCAATGGACAAAGAGGAGGAACTGGAAGTTGCAAAGAAAGAATTCAGTGAAAAAGTGCATCTGCTTAATAACATTTAAGACTGTTTGGCTATAATCCCAAGCAGAGTTCTAGCTTGAACATGAACTTGAGGGAATTACTTTCTCATATAAAAGATGCATGCATGTTATAAAACATCTTGTCTGTCAACATTTTACAGTCAATCTCAATCAGCCAGTATATAACTACTGATATTTAATTTTCCATTTGTTGTAATATCATGCACATAGACTTAAAGTGTTTACTAATTTCTTTAGAATTAAAAGTTTGAAAGGAAAACAAAACTAGTTGCTGTTGTTCATTCTGTTAGATTTCCCATACCAACATAATGCAGTGCAGTTTCAGTCTGTACATTGTAAACAGTTACATTAGACTTGTGATTTTCAGAAGTAATATCTGTTTCTTGTGAAACATTTTGTGGTTTGGTACATGGTTATTTGCCTCATTTAAATGATATAGAAGAGACTTGGAATAGAAACAGCATTTAATTTGAATTTTAAAAAAATTCTAAGCTAAAATGTTCTTTAATTTCATTTTGTATTGGTCATAAATGAACCTTGAAAAACTGAATTTTATCCTGGAAAAAACCTGGAAAAGACCTGGAAATTTTTCTTTAAAAAAGTGTGGGAACCATGGATATAACATATACTTTATTGGTATATTCTGTACCACTCTGGTGGCCTAGTGGTTAGAGCGGATGCTGTAAGTCTGGGTTTGGTCTCAGACCGAGTCATACAAAAGACTTACAAAAATAGTCCTAACAGCTGCCTCACTTGGCGCTCAGCATTAAGAGGTTAGTGTTAGGACTGGTCAGCCTGGTTTCAGGATAATGTGACTGGGTGGGGCATGGTGCTAGATGTCTGTGGCATGATGCCCCAGTACAAGATATCACTATTCAGTATGACTGCAAAATTGTTAAAGCTACATTAAAAATCTTAATCACACACACAGGTATTTTAATTTGATGATGTTACATGTACACTTTTTTGTATATTTTACAGGTATTATTACTTGTGTGATATATCTAACAGACAGTATAATTTAATGATGTTGCATATATTTATTTATTTTACAGGTAATGTAATGATATTACTGACAATGGTTATTTCTATTGGTATTATAATGTATTGATGTTACATATATTGGTATATTTTACAGGTATTATAATTTGATGATGTTGTATATAATGGTATAATCTGAAGGTATTATAATTTGATGATATTAAACATAGCAGTAAGAGAGAGTGAACTTTCTAGAAGTTTCTTTATTTGCTACTAAAGCTACCTAAGAAAATGAAAATATAAGGTCAATAACCCCAAATCAATGTCTCTAACCAATCGAGAGTTTCTCTAATTGGGTTAGTTTATAAGTTACTGTATTTTTGGCTTCCTTGTGTTTTTCAACAAGTGTGCAAGCGAGTTTATCCGACATGACACTTATTTGTGGTCACGCTCTCTCTGATACTGTGAATTAGATCAGTCTCTCATCCAAGGGTTTTATAAAGTCCAATACGATATCACGATAATGTATCATGTAAATTCTTTGTTCTGAATCCATGTGAGGTTGACTGCTGGCGAAAAAAGTTTTTTAATTTTAATTATATCCATGTCTCCTCTACACCAAATCTGGTGAATATTTCATAGAGTATCAACTCCATTAAATACAGCTAAGATATTAGTTATCTCAGATCACTGTATTTGTGTATTCTACTGAGTAACATAACATAAATCATATCTGTTTTTATGCCTGCCTCAAGAAAATATTCTTGCCGGATTTAATTATTTATTCAGCATTACACCATCATAAACAACTAAATTATTAATAAATTCATCAAGTTCATCAACGCTTGGTGCTTCATCAATATTGCTGATAAAATTAATAATTTATGATCACTGGCTTCATTCAGTAATTTTGCGTTTTCATTAAAATCTGTAAGTGCATTGTGGCATCATTGATCATCAACTGATGGAGACACTAAATGCAACTCATCCCATTTAATCTATCTCATTTATTAAGTTGAGTCACAATTGTGTTTTACCTGATCCAGATGGACCTATTATTATCATTCTGATAGAATTCATTAGCGCTGGATGATGCTGTACTATTTCTTACTTTTGTGTCACTGAGAAATCAGTGACATCTATGTTATGGAAATATAATAAATAATATGGATCTATATTGTGTAAAATGTAGAGCACCCACCCATGCAGATAGAGTAACAACAATCATGAAAAAAAATTAAAGATATGCGGTCATAGATAAATCTGTGAAATATGGTACCAAAAATATAAATTTATCTCTGTAACCAAAACAATAGGGGGTGATAAGCTACTTCAGTAGGAAAATTACCAGGAACTCCATGGGTTAAATACCCAGAAGAAAAAAAAAAATCTTCCAGGATATAGTTATTGTGGTCCTGGAACCAGACTTGATATCTGACTAAATAAACAAGATCAACCAAGACCTGGTGAATATCCAATAAATGAAATTGATAAAGTACATCATATTATAGCTTATAAAAGTAAAGATTTACAACGAAGACATATTGCAGATGTGAAATTATTTCATGAATTAAATTCTATTAAAAAAATAATCGTTTAGAGAATCATTAGCTAATTGTTTAGTAAGATCCGCCATGAAAGGTAAACTAGTATATGGGGCTGGTAACTAATGAACTGATTATTATTCTTATAATATAATCGATTTATTATTGCCCAAGAGGATATTAGAAAGAAAGAGCAGAAATATGTAAACTTGCTGATGCAGCAAATGTTACACATCTTGTTGCTGCAAATGAGAACAACGGGCAATATGGCAAATTTATCTACCATCACCTAAACATGTCAAATAGAGCACACACATTTTGATGTCAGCATTTCAAATGAAGTTATCAAGTGGATATATTATTTTTACCACACGATACTTTTAAAACTGGAAGACGTCAGTATGTATACAAATATGCATTAACATTGCGAGTAGATGTAAAGACACAGAACCGTTATTAACTAAAACAGCGTTTGAAGTTGCTTTTGCATTTGAACGAACTTATCAATGAGGATCTGGACAACAAAGATGTCCTAATTGCTTAAAATATCAATGACATTCTCCCATTTCAAGATAATATGCTGCAATATCAATCAAGATAACATTGTTATAATTGTAAAAAGTATTCCACAATCCACTGTGCCCATATTCACAGCAGCTTAGTTGCACGTCTTCAAGAACTTCAAATTATGTTGGCTTCCACGTTATTTTTCTCTTTCAAAGTGAGCAGCCACTGATGGAAGATTGCAACAATTCAGTAATTGTTCAATAATGTCAGTCTACAATGAAAATTTCTGCACAAGATTTTTCATTTCTTCATAGAGAGATTCTGAATGATAAATGTCTCTCCTAGGTCGTACAAATTGATCATAGTTTTCATTATCGGAACTTGACAACAACCACATGGAAACATGATCACTTTTACTTATTTGGTTAATAAAATCTAATATATGACAGTTATAAAATCTTATTGTTCGATTTCGTGAAAATATTGTTATGGCATTAGTCCATGTGTGCACATTATGATCAGTGATATTTATCGGAGCTCCATCTTTTTTTATAATGTTTCAAATCGTGTAAATTCTCACCTGTTGTTACTATTATTGGGAGTTTAAGTTTTTTTTTCTAACTTTTTCAACATCATTAGTTGTAGCTCTCTTATCCTTGACTGATTCAGCCCACTCACCTATGTTTTTTTATATCGTAGATCTTTTAACCTATTTCCACGTATCACATTTGTGAAATGTTCCATTACTCATTCAACTACACAATTTTTATTTAAAAGTTCATTGGCACTAAGTCATTAATGATTGCATTGTCATTCAGGGTATATATCCCATAAATAACAGGTTTTATGATACACTTCTGTTTAGTAGGATTTGTCAATACAAGTCAATATTTCTGGTTTGGAATTTTTACTCAGTATATCATTTTTTCATTACCAAGGACAGGGTCACATTTTTCATGGATAATCCTAGCATTATTGTCTGTTTCGGCTAATACAATAAATTTTATTTTGAGAATATATCTTTGATTGCTGAGATAATTAATAATCATTGAAACTCGTTGGTCGTTCATTGTAGCATTAATAACATCGGTGCTGAATTTGGTGTTGTATATGATTTTGAATGTTGACCACACATGATTTACAACATCGTTATGAAATTCTTTCTCGGCGCCATGAATACTTTTACTCGGATTATTCACAATTCTGCATATGGAAATACTGGGAGATGTGAAACAACTGCAAGGAGGGTCGTACAGCTGGCAGACATTTTGGTACTAACCAGGATTCTGTACAATATGTCACAGAAATATTACTCAATCTGCATTTTTGCAGAAGTTATAAACAAAAACATAATTTCATTATTGTGAAGGGAGATAACTCTATTAAGGACCTGTAATGAATTATCTCACCAGTATTTTACAGTACTCGTTTATAAATTAATATCATTTTTTGTTTATTCTCTCTCATATAATATGAGAAGCAAATTCGGCATTACAAATAATTTATTTTTTTAAAAATACAAACAAATTTATCTTCAGAGAAAAACTTTCATAAGGTAAATGTAATCACTGTAATTATAGTGAAGTTTACTGTGTCATCCTTATTTTGACATGTTTGTATGTTTCAAGTCGATTGCTTAAAGCAGTGGAATGATGCCCAAGAACATAATCGCTGTAAATACTTTAAATTACAAGATATAATATTTATATTTTTATGATTTCCGATTAAATAATTTTGCAAAAGAATTTTTACAGCTTCAGTATTTGAGGATTTGAAGTTATATGTAAAGTTGTGAAAGTAATATTCATATTCAGAGATTTTATTGCACATAGTCTTTCATGATCTTAATTTGTAATGTATAGATTTGTTTACTTTCCTTAATGTGTAAGATATATATATATATATATATATATATATATATATATATATATATATATATATATATATATATATATATATTGCATTTCCTTCATTAATGTGTGATGTATAGATTGGAGATATGAATGAGTGAATGGATATAGTAGAATGGGTGTTTGTTGCAAGATACAAATGGGGGAATGGGACCATTCAGAATGAGTGTTGAATGGAGGGACCAGTTGTTGGGATGAATGTTGAGTGGAGATATGAACATTGGATTTGGACAAGACCATTGTAATGATTGTTGAATGGAGATTAACAAGTGAATATGTTTATGAATGTACATCAACATAAAAAGACAAGGTTGAAGTAAAAGAATATACAAGAAATGTTGAAGTTAGTCTAAGTACAAGTGCAGTGATGGTGGATTTGGATAATAGTTAAGTTTTTAAACATTTACAATTAGAAGTCTTAAGGAAACGGCAAATTGGTATAAGGGAGGTAACTCATTTAGCTCATTATTTACTAATGTTATGATAGAACGAATTACTTCCCCTGTTATACCACCCTATAAAGGAGACAAGAGAAGAGCGAAAAGCGCAGTACATGTCAAATTTCAATATTTTTTTTCGACACTCCTTTGTGCACTTTGTAAAGTTAAGTAAAATTATAGTATGATTATTTGTCTTATATGTGATATTTATCAAAGCTTTTTTATAAAACTGATGGACACAATTTAACCAATATCACATATTGTATACTGGTGCCAGCGCCTTTCGAATTAAGGCCACTGTTAGAAAAAAATATTAAAAATTTAATGACTTCTCAAAATCAACAGAATTTGACCATATTTGACAGAAACCATCATGGCATGAGGGGTTTCAGTTTTGTACAGATGATGTCACAGCTATAAAATATTGCCACCCATTCTTTGATTGAAAAACTTTTAGATGACATCTCACAAGCTGTTCAACTTGATTTTACCAATTTGAAAAAAAGTATCCTGGCATGGCAGCTTTTCATTTTTTTCACTTAATAAACATTTGCCACCATATATGACATCCATTACTAAAAATAGAGAAATTTTAAATTAACACCCACAAAACAGGAGAATTTACCAACAGAAATCATCCTGGCATGAAAGACCTTTTAATATTGAAAATCTTATGCAGATGTGCCATCAAACATAGACAAAGATTCAAAATAGAAACTTTGAAAAATCATTTTTGTGATGGGTAGCATTGTAAGAAATGTGTACAGAATCCATCTTAGAGATCTAAAGGAATTAGCCAAATTCACTTGCATTAATCCATGAGACAGCTCATGTGAGCAACCTAAGGTCCACTTGTGATTCTTGGTTTTATTTTTTAGTCATCTGCAACCTTTTATATGAACATAACATGGTGGAGAATCTAACCTGCAAGATTTTCAAAATGGTAAACTTTTATTAATTGTTTGACTGTTTTTCAATAACAGAACCTCTTCTGCTGTTATTAGTCACATGGGGTCACCAGTATTTATGTTTGCCATCTTTGCTTTTACACAGAATGATGGCTATATGCTGCAGGGTTCGTACGGTCTTTGAAGGTCTTTGAGAGTTTGGGAAAACTGAGGTAGCATTTTCAAGGCCTTGAAAGTTTGGGAAAATTGAGTATATTACCCTGAGGTTTTTGAAAGTCTTTGAAAATTGAAATAAACCCCAAAATTTTAATTTCTTTCCAGAATCACAAATAAAATTATCCGAGGTCATTAGATTTTTATGTAATTTAGTTATCCTGGTTTCTTTCTTTTGATGACCCGTTCAGTTTCATTGCCGCCGCAACAACAAAAGAGGCTTTGTTTGGCCATCCAAAGTTGGCCTCGGCGGCGACATCAATAACCACTCTTCATCAAAGCAAGATGGCTACACATTTAAATCAAAGGAAGTCACAAATAAAATTGCCTACGGTCGTTAGCTTCAGATGTAGCTGGTTTTCCTGGCTTCTTTCTTTTGATGAATCGTTCTATTTGATTGGACGAGTCCATCTTTGACCAATCAAATATTCTTTACACTAATTCACTATATGTAGAAAGTACGTGAAAGTATAACACGCTCGAGGATTCAAAATTTTGTTCTACATAATAATGTTTCTTGTTTTAATATAGTAACATCAATTGTAATAAATTCAATTCACGGATAAACATTTTCAGAGTATGCATGCGTACATTAAGCAAGAGTTGTTGTTCTTGAATTGCGAGTATATAAAAAAAAAAAAAATGTGTGCTGTGAAGCTTTAATGTTAGGAAGTCAAGTCATTTGATTAGGCAAGTAAAAAAAATTAAAAATTAGAAAAACGTATTTTCAGTTGGCGGAATGTCCCCGTTTCTCATTGCCGATCCTCGACTTTTTCCCCAATGATATAATTTTTTTAAAAATTGCATTGCCGAAATTGATTTGTATATCTATAGTCTGACTATACATACCCGTTTGTTTGTACCCCTATTATTCCAATAACGAAAATAAATAAATGGTAAAAAGTGCACAGAACTAAGTCAACTGAATCATTGATATATAATTTCTAACCTGAATGTGACCAGAATGGCACTAATACTGCCATCTCCTGCACATTTCACGATTAACGGACTTCAGACGATAATTGAACCCGTTTTGCCTAGTACTTTGAAGTGCTTGAAATATTACTAGATTCATAATGTTTATTTAAAAAATGGAGAAAAATACCGCCTAACCTTGATGAAGTGTTTTATTCTGTCATTTCCAAAAGACAGTAATATGTCGAACTTTGGAATGTTCTCCAGAAAATGTTGTTGTCACATGGGCAGACAACAGTAGAGAAAGGATTTTCTGTCAACAAACGGGTATCTGGTGAGAACCTCAGCAGAGAAAGCCTCAGAGCTCGAAGGCTAATCATTGACACAAGGAGAAAAACAGGTGGACCTTTGGAAATCATAATAAGTACCATGCTTATCTGGATAAGAAGAAAGCAGAGAAGGATGAGAGAAAAGCCAAAAAAGGAAAGAAACGGGAGTTAGCCTTGTATAAAGTGGAAGAACTTAAAGCCAAAAAGCTGCCTCTTGAAGCTAATATTGCCAGCCTACATGCTTCCTTTGTACAGAAAGTAGAAGAGGCAGAGTTAAAAGGACTCATCGTGCTTGTCACAGAGTCAAATGCTCTTAGGAGAAAAGCAGAGGAAAAGATGAGAGTGGTGGCATCTCTTTCCAAAATGATTGAAGAGAAAAAAAGCAAATATAATAATGCATTTAAAGCCATGCTGATGTCTGTTAAGAGAACAATTTATTTTGTATTAAATCTGACATGTATGTTACATATTTCTGAAAGAACAACGAATGTTAACCTATCTTCCAGATAATTATAAATTTATAATACAATTTTAGGAAATTAATTATAGTTTGACTTTAATCAGTAATCAGTATTATAGTATTTGGCATTCATTGTTTTCTCAAATAACCTGTATACACAATATTATCAAAAATAGGTCTTGGAAATCTCTGTTTGTGGTCTTTGAAAGTTTGGGAAAAGTCTTTGAATTTATCATTCATAGTTCAGTATGAACCCTGAATTGCAGGCTTATTTCTGAAAGAATTTAAATCGTAATTTTTATTCTTATTGATATAAATTACTCCCACTAAGCAATGGTATTGCATTTAGAACTACATGGACCAGTTCAGGTATAGCATAATCTTTGCAATAAGAAACTCAACTATCATGGCTTACACTGTAACAAGACATTGTTGCTAAATTGTCTTGTAATAATAACCTACCTTTTAGCTCTTAACCCTTTGAACCCGACAGGCTGGTTTACCAGCCTATTGTAATGGTGTATTATACACGAAAGGCCGGTATACCGGCCTCGCTATCTACCGTCATAACCCAACAGGCCGGTATACTGGCCTGTGTTATGTTATTTGCTAGATTCGCTATAGAATTGTCAAAATTTGCTGGGGAGGCTCGGGTTAGGGTGCCGCAATATGGGGGAGATTAGGGTTCAAAGGGTTAAGACAAATCATTTCAAATCTTGAAATTACAATCTATATATTCGATCATTTTGGAGTGGTGTAACAATTATTTTTTTAATAAAGTGATAGGGATCTAACATGTACATTTATATGCAAATAGACACTTTTTGCAAAGGCAGATTTGAGTGGCTTCCCTTTCATAAAGTCAGAGGTCATTTGTACTGAAAGAAAATATGTTAGACAAACTATTATATTACACAGAATTTTATGTTAACATGTATGACAGTTGCAGAGGGGTGTTGTTACTAACCCCGATCCATCGTCTTATTTCACATGTATGATAGGATTGATCCGAGACTATTCATTATCTAATTAATGAATTGTTTATCATTTTCATCTCATTTGTGGAGGGGGAGGGGTAAAATTCTAGCTTCAGTCTATAGATTCACATACAGCTTGTGGCAAAACTGCTGTACAGTATTAAGTTTTATGGTTGGATATTATGTTTTGGCAATTAAAAACTGTACAAGGGTTGTGGATAGGTGTTAAGGAGATAATTGATTGACTTCTTCATACTGAATAATCTTATATTAAAATGAATCTCCTCCCCAGATATACTGTTAGTAGAACTTAAAGAACAAAAATGAGAATCAATAACTTTATTTGCTTTAGTTTTTTACATAAATAAAATGAGTGTACATGTCAGTGACACCCAGAATGTATGTATTGAAGATGAAATAACTAACAGCTAAGCTGATTTAATATTGGTATGTACTAGTAATGCATAATTTACCATAAAACTGACCTGGTCAAAAGAAGGTCTACATACAGACAAGATGTCAGTGACTGATTTTCTGTTGTCATTTGTATTATCAATTTATCGAGTGTACTAATAAATTGCAGCTAGCATTATAGGGTTTCTTAGACAACTAGTAACTGTGCTATTAGTATCAGTGTTTCCAACTAGTAACAGTATAAATACAGTAACTAGGCCACTGACAACAAAGGTTCCATCCAGTAACAATGTCACTGACAATAAAGTTTCCACCCAGTAACAATTTCATTGACAACAAAGTTTCCATCCAGTAACAATGTCACTGACAGCAAAGTTTCCATCCACTAAAAATGTCACTGACAACAAAGTTTCCACCCAGTAACAATGTCAGTGAAGTTTTTCACCCACTAACAGTGTCACTAGTAACAGGGTTTTCATCCAGTAATAAAGTCACTTGATAACAAATTTATCACCTTGTAACAGTGTCATTAGCAACAAGGTTTCCACCCATTTACGATGTGACTAGTAATATGGTTTCCACCCAGTAATAATGTCACTAATAACAAGGTTTCCACCCAATAACAATGTCATTGGTAATAAGGTTTCCACCCAGTAATAAGATCACTAGGACGGTTTTGTACTTTGATATGTGTAATCTTATGCTCTTCAAATTGAGTACAAGTGTATTTATTTCAGGTTGTGTTGGAGGGGTCCTGGGGTTGGCTAATGTCTTGGGACATGAGTGTTGTAAGCTGGAGAATTTATTTAAAAAAGGCAAGATGGAAGAGGCTATGCTTCTTCAACAGAGACTTGTTGCACCAAATGTTTGTGTAAGTACATGTATTTAGAATGGATTAGATTCTGAAATTTATACAAGAACCTATCAAATCAAATATTTTATAGTGAATTGTATTGAATTAATCAGAACATTTTTTCTTACATCTGGCTATTTTGAAGTTATGCCCTATTTGGAGGAAATAAAAACTATGCATTTTGCATTACTGACCATTGTGTACACTTATTTAATGTTTTAAATGAATTATTACAAGTGCAGTGTCCAAAAACATATATACTTACATAGAAATTAATTATCGTTACCTAAATGTTTTCGAAAGAAGATTATAAAGAATATATCAGTAAAGATCAAGCCATTCATCACATTAAATTTGGGGGTCCTCATAATGGAGAAAACAAGCAATAACTCATTGCATAAGGAATGATCCATCTAATTAAAAAAATGAAATATTGGATCATATTCACATCTGTTAGATTTCGTTTTAGTTTTTGTATCATCAAGCAGGGCCTATCCTTAACAGCATGTTGTTATTGTTCTACTGTTTAACACCATTTTGCAGCACAAGCATATATGGTGGTCAGTATAGATGGTGGCGGATGAACCCGGAAAAACCTCGGATGGAACCACCAGTCCATTGTTACAGTAAGCTACTGGCAAGCTTTCTCACATTAGCCTAGCTTGAAACTTGATCCCACACAGACAGAGGTGAGACGGAAATGATCATAATGGTGAGCACTTTAGACCATTCGGCCACTCATGGCCCCAACAGCAGGTAGATGGCAAATTTTCAGCATTTTTTTGTTACTTCTTACTTTATTTCAAGAAAATATGTTTCAGAATAAACAAGCAACACCCAAACTTTTTTATCTTTGATTTTAATTTTTTCTGGGGGAACCATAACCCAATGCATCGCTAGCAACCCCAACCACTGCACTCACTTGTCTGCATAGCTGCATGTTCTTCATTAACAGCCACCTGTTATGAAAATTAGCCCCATCATGTCTAGTTGTATTTAATAAAGCCTCTTAAATCCGATCTCTATTTTACAAAAACAGTCAGCTATTCTAGCATAACTCATTAGAAAAGTATCTAATTCAGTGTACTGCTTGTTGTACTACAGGTCACCAGGCGATTTGGAGTTCCTGGCCTAAAGGTTGCTATGGAGTGGTTTGGTTACTATGGAGGACCCACAAGGTCACCCCTACAACCCATTTCGAAGGAAACAGAAGAAATCGTTAGACAGGCATTCAAAAGCAATGGATTCCTGTAATTTGATTATGAAACGCTAGTCTGTATTATATATCACATGTACATTTTGTATTGTCATTTATTCATGTAAAAACTCGTAGACAAAATTAAATAGACCAAAATTTAATCCACAATTACCTTTTTATAGTTTTTTTAATCCAATGTCAAATATCATCTCTGCCAATAATTCCAAGTTTTAATTTCTACTATAGTGTCTCAGGTAGTCGAAAAAAATGTGCTAAAATTACTTACATGTATGATTATCTAGTTATTCAGAAAATGGCTGCACTTTTGAATTTTCTGCTTCAGATCTGGCTTCTTTCATCATTAGTCATTGCTCATTATGAACTTGCACTTTCTTTAGTAAGTTAACCTTTTCTCTAAGGTTAGAAATATATGGTTTTCTATAGAGTACACAGTAGTCCCCCTCTTGAATGCCCCCCCCCCCCCAACCAGCGGTCACCCGCTTTTTACAGCCAAAATCCCTTGGCACCAATGAGTTTGTATTCAAAATTACCCCTCAAGAACAGCCACCCCTCTAATGCAACCAGCATTTTAGGACAAAAATTGTAAAATGTCCCCCACATAAGCGGCCACTTTTGTTTCTTCAAATGTATCCAGAACCAATTATCAATTCAAATCTTGACGTAAGGTAAGCAATTGATTATCTCTATCGTCGATTTTCCGTTAGAAGTGTTGACTAAAGTTTAATAGTATATCATTATCTATAAAAGTCGATGTTTACAGGAAATGGGCTCAATAATGTTATGATAGAATTTGGGGCGTAAGACATATGTTGAGTTCTTCTCTTTGATAATTATATCCAGACGTAATTGTTAAGATCATAACAGGGTCAGCATAGGCTAAAAATAAATTTTGGGCATTGGCACACACAGAGAATCTTGAAAGAAACAGGGTACCGGACAAAGACCGAAAAATCATGTGACAACATAATTATGACACAAGTTTTGTCTGCATAATTAAATCGCATACAGTTAGCAACATCCAAATAAATCATTACCAAACATTAACATGTCTTCGCATTAACGGAGACATTAGTTTAGAAGAAAGTCGGTTATTCTACTGGACCATATCGAGGGAAGGGGGTCTTGCCGAACAATTTTATGTAGAAAAGACTTGGAAAAAACAAGTTTATGTTGAACTGACTTGAATAAACAAAGTCATAATCAATAAGAAGGTTATTCAGCAGCAGTGGAAAAATGGAGCAAATGGAAAGATAATTATGTATGTAACAAGATGTAAATGATGTTTTTGAATGCATTTTCAATGTGCATGACACCAGTATCCGCTTGCATATCACACTTAAGCCAAGAAAAAGAATCATTTACGTATTTTCAGTTGAAATAAGTTTGTTATTATAACAAGAACCTTTAAATGATTAATGTTACTTTTAAATAAAGATATTAAATGCTTTGAAGTATGTAACTTTCTTACTACGTACTTAACATATACTTCTCATAAAAGTTTAGTCCCCCTCTGGAATGGCCACCAGTTTAAGAAGGCCACTTTCCTGGTGCAGAAGGGGTGGCCATATAAGAGTGGGTCTACTGTATTGGATTTATGTTTGAAATGAGAAAGATATGGTTTGTATTGGAGTATATTGGACTGTATGAAATGAAAAGGATATGGCTTGAATTGGAGTATCTTGGTTTGTTTGAAATGAGAAAGATATGGTTCTCTATATAGTACAGTTCTACCCGTTTATGTCGACATCCTCAGTCCCAAGGAAATGTTGTCGACATAGGCGGATGTCGAGATAAGTGTTTGGGGTCGTCTGAAAAAAGATACAAGTTAAATTCATCAGCAAAGGGTGACCTGTCATCAGTGAGTACACAAAGACAAAACCAGGGTGAAATATACTTTTATATTAACATTTTGGTTACCTTTGTGTAATAAAATCCAAATTAAAATATTGCATCGGTCACATCCTGATATGATAAACATTACAATATTCAGTGTCAGCATTAGCACATGGTTGCATAGTTGTTATTTACATGCTTCAAGTACATGTACTTAAAATGGCCCCGATTTTGGTCAGTCTGCTCCCATCTTATTGAGGCTACCAAGGGGATGGAGCTATTCACAAGGAAATGAAAACCTGTCAACAAGTTGGTTTAACAGTACATGTATTCTCCACAAATACAAATATGGCTTGTCGACTTAAGTGATGTCAATATAAGTTGGATTGTGTACAAGATGAAAAAGATATGGTTTGGTTATTGAGCATTTGACCCGTGTTTAAGATCAAAAGAATATGGTTTGATATGGAGTATTTGGCATGTGCATGAGATGAGAAGGATATGTTTTGTTATGAAGTATTTTAGAATGTGTATTGGTTTGTATTGTTTTTGTATCATGATGAATGTGCATTAAAAAAATAAACCACCTGATGAATAGTTGAATGTATGTCATGCTTTTTTGTCCACTTAGCCACACACCTTATTAAACATACTAGTTTTTTAAATGACACATATTTACAACACAGTTCTTTCTCATTATGATGTACCTCAGTAAACCATGATTCCTGATATAACATGTACAGTAAAACCTGTTATGAAAGACCACCCCTTCTGCCAACCAAAAGCAGTCTCTCAAGACAGGTGGTCTTTCATAAGAGATCAGTGAAAATGGACTGGTTTCTGTGGTCAAAAGTTAGCATTGATGATGAAGTAAAAATACCCATTCTCACTGTACATGTATCATATCCTTTAGTCATAAATCTTGTTAAATATTGCATACATTCCTCTCAAAATAACTTTATATAATAAAGATATACATCTATCAAAAACTGCACAGTTAGCTAAGACATATATCTTATTCTATGCACTTAATCCCTTTTCTTTAAAAAAAAACATTATATTTCTTTGTTGATATTTTTTACCATGCTGATTGGTCTCAACATGTATCTCCATTTCTGAGCAAAGAAGCAAACATTTGGGATTGCCATGTTGTAAAGCATATTCTTTAATCTCCTTTAAATGTTCTCCAAGTGTAGAATGGGAAATAACCTGAGGCAGAGTTTCACCAACAGATGAATCATTGTCACTATTCGCTAACTGCAGTTAGAGAAGTACACGATTTACCTCTCAGAAGAATATCCTTCTCCCTGTCTGGCCTTGAGAAGTTTCTGGATAGTGGTCCATATTCTTCCAATGTCATGCCATTGAGTAGAGGTTCAATTGATGGATGCACGTCTTGTTCACTCTCTGGCTTTATGGCTTAAACACTGACAAAAAAGCCACACTTGGCAAAACACCTTTCAATGGTGTATGCAGACAGAGAATCCCAAACTGACTTAATCTATAAAATGGCATCTAGAACAGTGACAGTCTTAGATATTTCAGTTGCTGTAGAGCACTCATCCATTTTGAAAAGAATGTGTCACAGCAGTTTCTTCCAATAATTCATTTTTACAGCTTGAATAATCCCTGCATCACATGGCTGTAGTTTAGATGTTGTATTTGGAAGCAGAAAGACCAGTTTTACATTGGTAAACTGAACATCTGGGTGTGCGCTGCACTTGTCTATGATAATTAAAATGTTCCAATTTTCTTCTTTTTATTTTATTATTGACAGCTACAAGCTAGTTACAAAACATGTCTGTTGTCATCCAAGCCTTTCTGTTGGATTCATAGGCAACACCCAAAGATCTTAAATGACCTAAAACATCTTGGGTTTAGTGATTTGCCTTTAACTAAGGGGTCTAGTTTTTCTCCAGTTGCACTGCATGCTAACAATAGCATCAACCTCTCATTTGCTTTTTTTCCCTCCTTTGTAAACATCATCTTTTTGCACTAGGCATTTGACAGGTAGTCTTCTGTAAAATAGTCCAGTTTCATGAGCATTAAAAATATCACATAGGTTATACCCTTCAGTGATGGATGGTAGTCTTTTTTTTTTCCAGTCATCAACTGTCTGTAAGTTCACATCAGCTGATTCTCCACTGAGCACACTTGCTGTGATAATGTATCTCATTTTGAAGCTTTCCAGCCATTCGATTGATGCAACAAAGTCATCATAATTCAATTCTGCTTAGAAAATAATTGCCTTTTCCTGAATCCACTTTCCACTTACTGGTATGTTTGTACTCTTTGCAACATGAAACCACTCCCATACTTTCTCATGTAAATCTCAATACATCGCCTGTCATGCCAATTCATATTTCCTCTGAGCTTGCACACCTTTCAGCCATTCATTTCTAATGCACTCTTTTCTTTGATAACATTATGAACTTGTGTTTCACTGATGTGTAAGCTGGCAACTATTTTGCAAGTGGTCTCCCCCTTTTCACTTCTTTCAATTACATTAATTCTTCCAGTGTTAGAATTTTTCTTTTTTTTCATCGGAGGTTCTGCCATTATTAGTGTTTACGTAATGACAACTAGATTTATTTTTGACTTTGATAAGGTTTTGGGGAAATGTGGAATAAATATATATATATTATACACCAATGTATGAAAGCAAAGAACATAATTAACTCATAAAAAAATACATTTATTTTGAGATGAAGTTTAAATCACCAGCATTATTGCTTGATAAACAAAGCTGGTGCCTTGGCAAAACACTAACAAAAGAAGAGGGAAAAAAAATGGAAATGATTCACTTTTGCTAGTATTAAAGACAAAGAGCTCATTCACCTCCAGGCATTACAGATTAATTGGAAAGACAAACAATGTACTCAACCCTACTCTGAAGCCCTTTCAAAAGATTTCTCACTTTAGAACTACCAGTGTTGTGTGGGTTTTCACAAAGATAAAAAAAAAATACAAACCTCTAAATTGACTATGTCTATCGTTAGTCCCTTTGATGAAAAAAAATGGTTAATCTTGCTGGCTGGTCACATGACTTCAGCACTACAGTGGCGATTATTGACATGTAGTCTGGTTTACTGCAGTTTACAAATGACACCATATGCTGGACTTGTTGCAAAAGATTCAATGATGGTTACTGGTGTTTCTCGCTATAGGGTTGTTCAACTGTAGCGTTATATAATGTGCACATTCTATGTTTGCATACTACATGTATCCTGAGCTCTTGTGTTTACAAAGGTTTGTTTTGTATTTTTGCGATGTGGTCGCTCATAGCAGTGTCAAAATGCATATTCTGCCTTTAGCGAGTGGTCTCTCATAGCAGAGCATTTGTATAATAAAATCGATATGTGAAATATGATTGTGGTCGGAAATTTGAGGTGGTTGCTCATAACAAGTTTTACAGTATACGGTCATCTTATACTCTAGTACCTGATAAAATATGTATATGATCATGATATCAATCCCAGTATATCATGGTTACTGATATAGCATATATAGTCATGGTATCAATACAAGTGGTTGAAGGAGATGGAGTATAGTGTATGCCAGTATAAAGTGACCTTGGCTATAAAATAGTACATTTTAATTGCTGATACAATTATCATTATATAGATTTGCCCTGTATAATGTACCTCTGTATAAGGCAGCCTCTACTATAACATGGTACAATTTTTTACACATAACTGTACAAAAGATAGAGCCAGCTAGTTCAGTTGTCACACAATGCACTGGTACATTAGAATCTACTGTCACACAGTGCATTGTACATCAGTCTACTGTCACACAGTACACTGGTACATCAGTCTACCGTCACATGGTGTACTGGTACATTAGAGTCTGCTGTCACACAGTACACTGGTGCATTAGAGTATACTGTCACACAGTACACTGGTACATTAGGGTCTGCTGTCACACAGTACACTGGTACATTAGAGTCTGCTGTCACACAGTACACTGGTGCATTAGAGTATACTGTCACACAGTACACTGGTGCATTAGAGTATACTGTCACACAGTACACTGGTACATTAGAGTATGCTGTCACACAGTACACTGGTACATTAAAGTCTGCTGTCACACAGTACACTGGTACATTAGAGTCTACTGTCACACAGTACACTGGTGCATTAGAGTATACTGTCACACAGTACACTGGTACATCAGTCTACTGTCACACAGTACACTGGTACATTAGGGTATACTGTCACACAGTACACTGGTGCATTAAAGTATACTGTCACACAGTACACTGGTGCATTAGAGTCTGTCACACAGTGAACTGGATATTATAGTCTACTGTCACACACTTCTCATAGATCAGTCTACACAATTGCCTCTATATATGTTTTGTGCACCTGTAGTTAGTGTCCAAGCTGTCCACTAATCAATGAGTCTTACACAGTAATCAATATAGCATTGGTCATCTGTATTGTCAGTTTTCTCGGAATATTGAAAGCTTGTATGACATCAGACATTTTGATGGAGTGTATAAGGAAACTGGACAGAAAAATGAAAGTGTAAGGAAGAAAAATTGCCTTGCTTGTGGATAATTGTTCTGCACACCCACGTGTGGACAATCTTAAACACATCCAACTAATTTTTCTTCCGCCCAATAAATACCATGTCATTCATACAGCCGATGGATCAAGGAAACATCCAGAATCTAAAACATCATTATCAAAAACTTCTCACCCACAAAAAGCTGGCTGCGATTGATCAGCAAGAAGAATTTAAGGAAGATTTGCATGGGGGTCTGTACAACTTGAGGAAAGCTTGGGGATTAATGAAACCAGAACTGCTTTATGCATGCTTTCTTTCCTGAAAACAAGGAATTTCATGGATTCTCCCCATCCCATATCTTCAAGATGATTACTTATATGAAGGCACTGGAATTCCACTGGACGAGTTTGTTCGGAGGGCTATTTAATCAGATGACAAGGAACAATGCCAAGGAGCTCTAGCAGATGATGACAATATTGCTGCTGTAAAACTGGATTACGTTTTAGAAGATGGCATGGAAGACAACATAAATGATGCTGATGATAATGATGAATCGGAAACACCACCTTTGCCATGTATTTCATGCAAAGAGGCCTTTTTAATGTGTGATGGTTTGACAAGATTTTTTGCTCAGTCAAACTGTAATATCGGAAGAAGCGCATGGCCACTTGGAAAAGATGTGGCGTCTTCTCCAGAGAGAACAGCCATCAAGCTCAAATAGAAGATGCTTGCATGAAGTTCAGAAATGCATGTAGTTGTTATCTCTTGTGCCCACTTGTTGTGCAAACAACATTTAATTTAAATTTATTTAAATTAAATTTTATTGTAATTTTGTGCATTGATTATGCTATAGATAATAAACTCAACTACATGTACATGTAATTAAAATCTTTTACTGCTACATGTTTGAGAGAATTCATAACTTGCTATCTCTGGGACGGATTTTAAATGTATACCACTTGAGCTGACATTGCTACAATATTTTTTTTATTGTAAGAATCATTTTTTAATGTTTTTTTAAATACCTCATTTTGAGTCATTAGCATGTGTCACTGTTTACAATATTATGCCTTCATTAATCATATCAGCCACATATCTCATTCTATTTGATGTACTTTTCACAATGACTTTTATAACTAAATACATATATAGAGTTTAAACCAGCTTGTTGAAAGGTTTTAAATTCCTTGTGAATAGCCCCATCCCCTTGGTAGTCTCAATAACATGGGAACAAACTGACCAAATTCTAGGCCAATTTAAGTACATGAAGCATGTAAATAACAACTATACAATCATGTACTAATGCCGACTTTGAATATGCTAATGTTTTTCATATCAGGATTTGACCGATGCAATATTTTATTGTGGATTTTATTACACAAAGGTAACCAAAATGTAATTTGTCAATATACAATTGTATTTCACTCTGGTTTTGTCTTAATGTACTAAAAATTTCCATTGTTTTCTCAAAGTGAAAATGCTACTCACTCATGACAGGTCACCCCTAACTGAAGAAATTTAATTTGTATCTTTTTTCAGACACCCTCACTCCTTATCTGAACATCCGCCTATGTCGATAATATTTCCTCATGCCATAGGATGTTGACATAAACGGGTAGGACTGTACTTGTAATTCCACTCAAGGAGGCTTCATCCTATATCTGTAATTCCACTCAAGAGGCCTCATCATTGAGTTTTTGTAAATTTTCAGTTTATCTGATGAACTATATTCTGTTCATTTCGGATCATTCAGTCATCCTAAACACAACCATGCTTAGTTGCCAAGAATCTGTTGCTTCCGTAGGTAACCAATGAGCCCTAAATCGTCCTCTTATCCATAGACAAGTCGAGAGTGGCAGCCATACAGGATCCTGTCTGTACCCTCAGCCATCTTATTGCTAATGATTTTGAATGAATGGTTATGTCGATGTGTGGTTTTCAATTAAAGAATTTTTTATGGTTGTAAATGAAAATGGTGCCAGTACGACATCCACCTTGAAATTCTTGTTAGTGCTAGTCCAAAATCGAAAATTGAATCATCATGGCATGTTCACCAATTTAATTTTTAAATTTGATCCTAAAAATTGAAGGTGCCCATAAAATATACAAATTTATGTGTAATTAAACATTTCTCCTGAACAGATGGCAACACCTGGGAATTGCACTACAACTTATGTTTGGTACTTGAGGTACCAATTAGAATTTGTAAAATGACACCCAACACTCTTATTACTTACTGGAGTTGATTATGAAAGTGGGGGTATATCTGAAGAATAGCTTGATTGAATTTCATTTTTCTCCTAAAATATTACTTTCAGATTAAAATGAACTTAGTTCAGTAATTCTATCTGTGGTATTGGGTTCATGCTCAAGACCAGGAAATTTTTTTTTTACTGCGTTTATAGGCATCTTGTAAACACTCAAACATAAAAAAGTAGTTCTTATAAAATATGGTATGTTTGAGTTTTTCAAGAATATCATGTGTTTCTGAATATGGCACATAAAAAGAAGATTTCCAGAATTTTGTTTGGTAGAACATCAGTCCCATAGGCACTATTGTTATCGGTAAAAGTGAAATAAAATGCAAAACTTTATTTCTTGTACATTTTTTAATTCATATGTGTTTAGCCATAACCATTTGAAAAAATATATTGCATTGGTAAAGTATACATCAGAAAGCAATCTCTAAATAATGATCAACAAATAATCTTGCACAATATAAAAAGGAGTATTGTATGTACGATCAGACATATAAACTAAGATTTGTTGAGGTATTGTGTACCTCATAATATCACACCTCCAAATGCAATCAGATCTGCCTCTACATAATGACTTCAATCCTAATGAACACTGGTCATTTTTAGTCAGGCCAGCCTTAATAGAAACTGAATCATCTCCCTTGCTGATGAGTAGGTGTGCATATCAATTCAAATAACTCTGGTCATGCCCTTGATTATGGCCATCTTGAAGATTTTTAGATCAAGCATGGCTATATCATGTTGTAGAAATGGGTGTTAAGTGGCTTTCTCAATGACTCACCAAGGCAGCAGAAGTGAAGATGATACAAAGAATGTCAATTCATGTAATAATATCAGCAAGTTTATATTTAAATCACTAGTAAATAGTGCATGCATAAAAAAACAATGTCTTTGCCATGATTAATTCTCCATGCAAGACATAGTTAACTCTTGATATTACAAGACCTTTTGTCAAAGTATATTTTCTTGAATTAAATAAAATTGGCAAAAACCAATATTTTTAACTTACATTGACCTTTTACCGTAAGAGTTTTTATATTAACCAAAACTGGTAATGTTTTCTCCAGAACAAATGTTATTCTGCCAATTTTTCTTTCAGTCAAACATTAACAACAAAATCAACAGGTCTCTTCCATACCTCAAGTGCAAATATTTTGTAAAATTCTTATCAAAGTTACGTAGCCCTGTACAAATTATTACGCTAAAATCAATTTTGTTCTTTCAGTCAGTGAAATTTACCTAAGGACCAGGCTTCTTTAATCTTGTGATGTATAAATAATGTCATACAGAACAAATTTCTTCTTTAGCCACAGTGATCCCAAGGATCATCTTTTTCTGCAGGCATCTTCCATGTCCTAAGTGCAAGCCATCGACAAAGTTTGGTCTACATTTAAAGTTGGATTAATGTTAGTTTGCAGAAAACATTTTCTTCTGTCATTCACAGTGAAGGGACTCTGTGTGGGTGTAAAGATCTGTGTTCCTTATTGCTTTATCCATGTCAACAATAACCTACACTAGGCATAAGGCTGTAGTTAGAGATTTCATTATTTTTGTTCACCTTATTGCATCTAGTCATCATTTCTTGTTCATGTCATGGATGACGTATCATACATAACTTTACAGGATATGCAAGTGATGCCTTAGTTCTAACTTTATGATTCATGTGCCACTCTAGTAAATGTGAACTTCAAATAAAAATTATAAAGATCAATGTATTTTCAGTACTACCATATTTAAATTTATGAAGACATGCATAATTTTAAGAAATACAAAGAACAAACTATGTACAATAATTATGGGGATTTTCCCTACTTAAAGCAAATAGAATATCAACCTCAAAAATTGGCCCTCCTGCACAGACTATCCATGTTAACCACTTTTTGTTGGTAACAGGGGGTTGGTCACTCAAGATGGATTTTACTGCCAAAATAACTCTAGTCTCACATTTACATCACCCATCTTATCTTAGGAAGAGCCCTGTTGATGACTTGTAACATCACACATTAACATGCAAACTGGGGTTTCCTTGTGACTGTGCTAACCTCTAAACAGGTTATATTGGTCTTGCCCTTAATGTTTAACAATAGTATTACTAAAATTGCACATTTCAAAAGAAGCCTATTCACCTAATGACATCCTGGGCTTCTATTCTGCACAGGTGTGTGCACTCTCTCCCTCTCTCTATGTCTATATATGCATGCTAGATACAAAGTATGCATAAGCAGTATTAAAACCAGGAAAGTTCTAAATTAGTAAATATATGCTAAACACTTGAATCAATAACATACATTATACATGACTTTATACATTGCATATATTGATTGCATCTACAAGTGTGTATCTAAAATGTCAGTTTGCAATATTTAAATAAACCCTTAATAATATATATAATAATATATCATCCTAAACAGATACTAAAGATACAATTTTTATTTTAAAAAAAACAAAGTCATTTAATAAAAAAACAACAAAACAATTAAATGTTAGGTCAGACAAAATATAGCGACATCAATTCTCTTAAATAGAAAATCAGATTTTCCAGAAATGTGATGCATTTGTATTCAGGGCTCCATGTTGACGACCAAGAAATAATAGTATAAAAATATTAACATTCACCCATTGTGCAACTGCATACAAGATATATGGAAAGAAAGATCTATAAAAAAATAAACAGAAATGGGTAATCTTGTAAAGATTTAATTTAAATTCTATATTGTTGGAGACAAGAATTAGAACACAATTTGCAATGGCTTTCTATGAACAATGTTTCCAAGATCAATTTAGAAAGCTTTTTAAGTCTTTTATTCCAAGATAAAAATACTAGCTGGTGGTATTTTAAAATAGTGTTTCACACTTTAAAATAACCATACCAAAATTATTGCATTCCAATATTTTTGTGACAACATATTTAAATTCTGCACATTTTTCAAATACTTCCAAACTGAGAAAAAAGAACAAGACTATTTTCCCCATAATTTCAAGGAGTATTTTTCATGACCAAGTGAAACCTGCTTTATAGAAATGAATCCCATGCTAAGCTTCAGACACATGCCTTGTAAATATGTGGATTAAGGAACCCTAACCATTATGTGAAATGGCATTTTATATAGTCTGCTTTTGATACTAGGATAATTTTGGTAAAAGCTCTTTATGAAAAGACATTTACATAGTCATATTTGCCACAGTCATATTTGCCACAGAACAAAAATAATAACAGATCCACAGATATTCAACATGCATAATTATTGCAATTAACAGTGTCATAAAGTGAAGAAAACCAAACTTAAATGTACAACAGGCACTGCATTCCTTTTAGTAATCTGAATGACATTAGCACCATCTTTTGGCATATGGATAAAAAAAGATTTGTTGATCTAATAATGGCTGTAATAGTTTCCTTCATCGATGAGTTGAACATTAGATCTATCCCACAGACCATTTCTAGAATGCTTCACTCAAGATGAAGATGCAGTCTAATATCAGTCACTCCATTTACTTGGTTCCCATAATCCATGAAGAGAAATTGCCCTAGAAGAAAAAAAATTACTAGTTAATAGAGAAATACCAAATAATGAATTCTATAATTATATAAGGACGTGACTTGTACACTGTTTCATTTATTTTATTAAAAGTAAAGACATTACCAGCAGTTCTAAATTGAAGAACTTTCAGCACTCTTCAACTGGAATAACACTGATTCCATGGAACATCATCTCACCTTTATCTTACTGATGGACATAAATTAAACTCGTATAGTGGCTTGTATAAAAACTGTGGACAACATCAGTATGACTCTCAAAACAAAACTGGGGGAAAGGGGTATACCCTGCCTTTCACACAATTTACCCCTGCCCCATTATGGATACAAGTCGGCAGTAAAATCAAGTGTCCCTCAAATGGACTTCTACACTACTGTACAAAGAGAATTTGAGGAGTTCAAGATGATGTTAATACATTTTCAGGGAGTGAGATTATTCCAAGTACTGCATTTATCTACAAGATAAGATTATCGCAAACTGTACTTTATACAATCATTTTTATTAGTTCCCTTTGTAGATAACTCCAACTGGTGTGCAGAAACCACTTTCTTTTGGTCACAGTAACTTTTACCTTTGACCTAAGCTCCCATAATCAACAGGATTCTTCCTTAGCAAGCCATCCATAAAGGTCTGATACTCAATATATGTTGCAGAACTAATATTACTGTGTGGAAACCATTTTTAATTTTATTTCAGTCACCATGACATTGACCTTTGATCCCTAAATCAATAGGGTTCTTTCTCATCACAAATACAAGCCACAAAGTTTGGTAAATTGTGGAGAATTTGACTTATTGTGTGGAGAAAAAAAATTATAACCCAAGATCGAAAACATTCTTCTTAATCCCACGATTAGGCCATCCAGGTGGTTTCATAACTGTAAATGGTTCACAACTCAGGTTGTTTTGTGGTAATGATATCACTAAAAGATGGACAGACTGACATTATAATTCATAATAAAATACAATTTCCCTTATGGAGGGCATACAGAAAGGGTAACAATTCATACATAATACATTTCCCCTTTTGGACGGCATATAAAAAAGGCAACAACTCTTACATAATACATTCACCATTATGGAAGGCATATAAAAAGGGTAACAACTCTTATACAATATATTTCCCATTTTGTAAGGCATTTAAAAAGGGTAACAACTCTTGCATAATACATTGCCCTTTATGGAGGGGATATAAAATGGTTAACTTTTAAAATAAACTGCATAAGTGAGTTGTTAGCATATGCACATCTTCTGGTGATGACCAAAATATTTATACTGTTTCATGGCAATCCACTCAAAACTAGAGGACAATTTGCACCAACAAGATCATGATTAGATAACCTTTCATATTTACTGGTGCAGCGGGGAAAAAAAAACAATTGGGCAAGCTGCATGATGGACCAAAGTTGCTCTAATCTTCTTTAGCATCTTTCTTTTAATTATTTTACCATTGGGTGTAAACTTTAGAACATTACCTCTAAATCAATGACACACAGCATAAATGAACTGCTAAAGTTGAGAGAATACGCAAGACGAAAATTTTAGAACATTATAATTAAAATGAACTTGCCTTAAATAAATTAAATTAGGCAACAGCAGATTTGGAAGTCAATACTTACTGGGAAGGAGTAGATGAAGAGGAAGATAAGCAGCAACAGGAGGAGGATGAGCAAGGCAATGATGAAGTACCACTTGTAGTTTCGCCAGATGATGTAACGGAGTGTCTTGAATGGAGATGTAAACCATAGGAAGGATGTCTCAGGCCGGCTAGAAAAAAAAAAGTGGCAGCATGATTGGTCATTTTTACATCATCAATTGCTATATAAAAGAAATTTTAGAAGATCAAACTTCATGCATGAAGTAATTAATTATTTTAATTATGATCATAGTGTTTGGTATATGCAAAGACTTACCTGAGAAGTTTGATAAAGAAACAAACTCTCCTCCTTTGACAAATTTATGAACATTATAACCATGAATATTTTTCATATTCAAATAAATTTTCTTTGCATGCAAATGCCTATTTCAACAGAAGTTTTAGTGTAAAACTGGTACTGAATGTCAAAAACAGGACTGGTTCATGATTATTCAGGATTTTCAATAAGTTTTAGTAAGCTTAACACCAGTGTAAACTTTAAGCCATACTTCAGAGTTGATATATAACTAAATCTTGTGCTAAATAATCAATCTGACTGAGAAAAAAATAACCAAAGAGGGATGAACAAAATATTTCCTTCAGATTAACAATGTTTTTCTCTAAACCAATTTTTAAGTAAAATATATTTCTTTGACAGTACCTGTCCAATCATAATACATTAAAAGAATTTCCACTACTTCACAAATCCAGCTCTTCAAAGCAAGATAAAGATGTGAACCACATCTTTCAACTTGTTTGAGCAATAAAAGTGCTAACATTCTGTTTGTCAAGATGTAACACGGGTGAGAATGGTCTCCCCTTGGACTAAGAGACGTGAACTCACATCATTCATCAGTCACTACTTGGATGGAAGTGCATGCTTATTAAGTGATGCAACAGAAGGAATGGATTCACAGAAAGTGTGTCTGTAGTATGCATTATCATTATTTACTCCCAAAACTGTTTTCAAATACAGTACCCAATAACAATGATTGGAGAACTGTAATTTAGGTAGGAGTTGCATCCCCTTGCCATGGAAATGGCTGTGTATATAGTCCCTAATGTATGTGAAGCTGTTAAAATCTTGTATGAAAGCAGCCAAGAGTAATAACAGGTCAATAAATGGACATGGTCTTAAAGAACAAATTTTCACTTGCACACAAATCCAGTGAAGTAGAGTGCATCGGTCCCCTTCATGAAACCCTGACCAGTGGCCATTCACTTTTTATGGCCAGAATACCAGGGACAGAGATTTCATTCAAAAGTATCCCTCAAGAAAGTCCATCCTTCTGATGTGACCAGCTGCCAGTATATCAGTGTCAAAATTAAAATTTACCATACTAGTCCCATGTTATTCTGAGGTGTCCAGAACCAATATTTAATTCATATAATTAGGTAGCAAATGTAATTTTGTTATATTTACTGATGTCATGTTTTCAGTACTGAAAGAACTACCTGAAACAACATATGAATTTGAACATGTCATCATGTAAATGGAGAATCAAGACAAGGAAAAGTTAAAGTTATCTAACTCAAAAAAAATGGGGAGAGTTCAAGAGTTCTTGCCGAAAAAAATTTTAATGTTGGGAAGACTATAAAAAGTAACAGGTAAGAAGAATATTCTGTAGTAGTGGGAAAACTGGAGAAAATGATTTATTCTAAATGCTAAGTAATGTATGTACCAAGTCTTGAATGATGTTTATGACAGGTTTTGCAATGTGCATGCCAACAATACCCCACTCACAAACATAGTTATTAATTATTTGTGTATGTTAACTCTGTTCTTAAGAAAAATCTTTTAATATCTGATGTTACTTTTAAGTGAAGATAGTAATGGTTTTAAGTTATATATTACCTTTTGCTACATAGAGATATACATACAAATACTACTCACAAATTGACCCCCTCTGTAAAACCCACCTGTCTTGTACAGCCTTTTTCATTGTGAAGAATGGTGCCATATAAGAAGGGGACCACTGTAACATGTCTTATGAAGCAGATCGATGATGTTGAGACTGTTGTGCAAAAGCACACAACCTCAAATTTAACTCATTAGGATCACTGGTTTTCACGAAGTAGAAAATTTATCAAACCTCCATCCCAATGACTGAATCATGTTAGTCTGGAAACAGTTTTATTGAACGGCTATGCTGATGACAACTGATGTGCACAAATAATGAATCGGCTCTTGGAAGTATTCATTCTTAAGTTGACTGGATTACCCAACAAATCAAGGACATAAGAGACAGTAAAAATATCATCCCATTTCCTCTGATTATTAAAGAAAAATGATTTCCTGCTTTTAATGATATCACCATCTGATGACTGATGGGCTTTGGCACCCACAATTACCTCGATCCAAGGGCAGACCACTCTTGCCTAACAGACACAGTGGCATGTTAATTTTGATATGGTATTTTTTTGCAAAACATGCACCAAAAGGTGGCTATGTAGTTTTTCACATGGAATGCATGGTTTCCATACTTTTCAAAAAATATATTTCCAGGATGAAATTAATTTTTTCAAGGTTTAGGCATGACTGTTACTCACTGGTATTAAAGAACATTTTAGATTATAAAACATTTTCTAAATCTAAAGATGTTCCTATTTAAAAATGCTCCAAACCATCTAAGTCAGAAAAGATGATCATGTACAAAAAAATAAAATATATCACACGAAACAAGTTTGATTACATTCCAATAAATTGACATGCAAAGTTATTACAATGTACAGAATAAAAATTCAAACTTTATTTTTTTGACAGACATGTTGCTACATGGAAACAACATAATGAACATAAATTAGTTCCTTTCAAATCTTTAATTCTAAAGATTTCTAGAGCAATATATATGCATGTTATACAATATAAACTTTTCATATCGAAGTATGCAAAAACATCACAAGGTATTAGAATCTTATCTTGTAATGAAAAAAAAAACTCAATTAAACTGTACCAAAAAAAAAAAACAAGATTTTTCAAACAACTTAAACTCCTTAAAAGTATTTGGTAAAATATCCATAATTTAAAAAAAACTTTTACAAAAAAGCTGATTTAAAGTTTGACAAAAGACGTTTAAAACTGTATTTTATTGGACAAACAAGGACTGAATTTTCTGTAAAATCATGTCTTCTTGTAATTCAATAAACCAGTACCCAAACAGGGACTTGTATATATATGTTTAATATATAATACAAGGAATGACAATTTCCCATTGCTTCTGTGTCCTATTCAAGATGTGACACTAATGCTTCAAGCTACATGCCACTGTGTAATAGTTTCGCACCAAAGTTCAGCTCAGAGATTCAACATTTTAGACAACGTATTTGGCTTAAAACATCGCAGTCCATTTTCTAGAACAGATTTACTCCGAATATTCCCAACCCATTTTTCACATTTAGACATTTAGGATATGGTGTGTTGGCAGCAATTGTATGTTTAAATATTGAATTTGCTGCCACTGTGAGGTAGCGACATATGGTAGTCGCTTACCAGCGTGCCTAGCAAATTTAAATGATATTATATTAACCTGCATGAAATCGATAGGAAAATGGTTTATTTTCTCAGAAATGGCAACTGTTATAATTGTTGTGTCCTTAATCTGCTGATGGACAAGATGAAACTACAGCATAAATGAAACCTGACCTCGTATTCTCCATTTACATAACTAGTCACCTGATTTAACAATCTTAAACGACATCAAAGTTAAATTGTCACATGATAGCAACAACAAGCTAATTTTTAATGTTGTACAAAAATTCAATTATTTGAAATTAAACTCAGAACTGTAAAAACCAGAAGGAAAATATAATTGTCAACATGTTGCAGCAATCTGGCTAATAAGGGTCATTAAGCAGGTAGCACATTAACATTGTAGTCACGTGATACAAAAAAACCTTGGAAGTTATTCTCATAATTAATATAGTGAACTTTGTGTTCTTTTGCTTTTTTTAATTAATATTTTTTTTCTTCTACATTTAAAATAGGTTATTTTTTAAAAAAACTACTGGATTTACGATGTCATGACAATGCATGTTATAAGATACATGTACTCATGTGACTTGCAATGCAAATCGCGCATACCAGGTTAAATTTAATCAATGCCTTAGTTTCATCTTAGCTACTAGATGAATCTAATCCACCAAGTGATTGGTTTGACTCAACAAATATGTTTATGTCAAGCACTCAAATGATCCATACTGCAACCTCTGAATATTCTGGTCAGATGTCAATAAATTTAACTAGCAATCAGTTTAAATAGAACTCAATTACATAATTGTTTTCAGCTTAAAGTGGTGGCAGAAAATTCTGGGTTTTTTTCCTGACTTTCATCAATATTTGCACAATTTATGGACTTTTCACGGTCAGGAAAAAGATATCATTTCTCCTGACTTTCTCCCGATTTCCATTTAGTGTGGGAACCCTGGGAATAGCTGCATTTGCAAGGAAGTGAATATTTTTCTAATACATTATGATCAGTTAAGGTATCTGAAAAATTAACTAGCCATCTTGTTTCACTAATATGGAGGCCTGACATGATGAAGGACTGATTACTTTCATTGGTGTTTAATTGTTACATGTATGAGGCTTAGAAAAAATATAATATATTAAAAGCTTGAGAGTAAATGAGTGGATAACACACTTTTATAAGACACTGATTCCTCTTGCTTTGATTACAATTAAAGCTGTACAAATTGATCGTCCATACTCATAATCAGGCCGATTATTAGAACAATCGGTATAATCGGTATCTGCAGAAATAATCGGTGCTGATGTAAACAAATTTAAAAAATAACATATTTCCAAAATATAAATTCAATCATTACATTCATCTTGGCATGGATTGAATTTTAAATCAGAATTAAATACAGTCCTACCCATTTGTATCGACATCACTTATATCGACAAGCCGCCTATGTCGACAAAAAAACAAAGTCCCATTCCCTTGGTCTACTATTACTACCAAATTGTCATGCTTATGTCGACGTCGTGATAAAAGATAAACATACACGTCGACAAAAGCCCCTGGTCCCAGCTTGAACAAATCCTTTGTTTTCTAATCATTTATGTCGACAAGCTGCCAGTTCCAACCCATACTTTGTTCAACAATTAGTTGATCTTGCTGCCAGGCTTTAATGTTGTGGTCGGATAAATAAAATTAAAACAAACACCCTAGGCTTTTGTTTGGGCCTATATAGCTGGCCTCTTGCGAAAACTTAAAAGTAGTGAAGTCAGATCAATTCTAGCATTTTCCAAAGAATGCACAGAGGTATAGCTAGGCTTTTAAAACTAGGAGTTCAAGAGTACCACCAGAAAACGTTGCACTCCCCTACCAGAAGCAAATTGGGCATACCTGAAATGGCTATATTTCCAAACGAGTAGAACAGCGGTTGCCATAAAGTTTAATTTTCAAACTTCTTTACAGCACTGACACGCAGCCATTGTTTGTCCATTAGAGTGAGAGTCAATTGTCAGGTCAAGATAAGGTCTTATTCCAAGCACTAAGTTAGGCATCATACATAGTGTTCCACGTGAAATGTCAGTTCTAGCAACTTCTAACACTGTTAAATTTCATTACAATATTTGCCAATTAGCTGTTTAACCCTTCTTGTTAAAATTTGCAAACAGCATTTTGTCTAACTCTCAGCATGTCTTGATTTTGAGGTCACAAGCACAACTTAGATTGCTACACTTGGACATGAAAACAGTAATGAAGGCAAAAAATATTCATTTGATGTACTCTTCTTATACACAAGTACATCAATGGGTCACCACTCTGCAGCTAATCAAGTCTTTGATCTTGCTGCCTATGTTGTGGGTCATGTTCTTAAGATGTACTCTTATAATGACAACATGTACATCTGTGTGTCTTTCAGCCACTGAATTTTCTGATTGTAAACAGCTAAAATGATCAATTGATCAACACATTTCCCCAATCAACAGGTGGTCAAAGCAGGACTAGCAAGCCCTTAAATTTGCTGTCCAGCAAAATTGATGCGTACTGAGGACTCCTGTAAACGTTATTGTCTGAATCCCAGATATAAAAAATGCATCCAAATACGCATAATTACGCTTTTCCGAGACCTTTGAAAGTGATCGGTGATTAAAACAAGTTTATTTTGCTGTGAGTTTCGTTTATAACTTTATTTACATTTAAGATGGCTATCAACAGCAGTGTAAAACGCAAATTAAATTTACAGTCTCTGGAAACTAAATATCTGGCTGTTAAGGAAGATCACAAAGAGGTCTGTGAAATTCTTCGCTTAAAAATAACACTCATTTAGGAAGGATGAAAGCTGCTAAGTCTATTAAGAAAGACTACGTTAAAGGTAACTGTACTCCCCAAAAGAAGAAGCAAAAGACTGCTACATTTGAAGACGTTGAGGAAGCCACAAAATGGTTCAATGAAGCATTTGTGAAAGAACTTAGTATGGAGAACTTCACTGCAACAAGTGGTTGGTTCAGTCGCTTTAATGTTCGTCATAACATGGGATACAAAAGTATTTGTGGAGAACACATGTACTGTTGACAGTTTTTCATTTCCCTGTGAATAGTACCATCCCCTTGGTAGCCTCAATAAGATGGGAACAGACTGACAAAAATCAAGGCCAATTAAAGTACATGTATATGAAGCATGTAAATAACAACTATCCAACCATGTGCTAATGCCGACATTGAATATCATACTGTTTTTTGCATCAGGATGTGATTGATGCAATATTTTATTGTGGATTTTATCACACAACGGTAACAAGAATGTAATTTGTCAATATACAAGTGTATTTCACACTGATTCTGTCTTCATGTACTCAAAATTAACATATTTTTTTTTTCTCAAAGTGTAAATGCTACTCACTGACGATGGGTCACCCTGTGCAGATGAATATTAACTTTTCTCTTTTAAATCAATGATAGTACTTTATAACAATTTAATAATTGTCGGGTCACCGAAAGTTACTTTTTTTAACATGCCTATGTCTTAGGACACGGAAAAAGTGATTGATTTACATCCGTTACAGTAGTCGACAAAAAGACCGAAAACGGTAAAGTTTAGACATTGATCCATGGATAAACAGACTGCCCCCCACCCCACCCCCTTCTTCCAGGCCTTTTTTTTTCCCTAAATTATTCAGCTTATACGTGAGTATATACTGTGATAATGAAATAATTGGGTCTCATAATTAGTATCGACAATTTTAATAATCGGCTATATACGGTATCGGCATAATTGGCAAAAAGTGACATCGGTACAGATTTAATTACAATGGTAGAAAAAACAGTTTTCAGTTCACAAGACAGGTGCACAAATACACCTAACACACTCCTACACTTAGGCCTTGATGCAAGTTGACATTAAAAGAACTTACTTTGGTTTCTCCAGTCTTGGATTTATGTTTGGTTCATCCTGTCCTTTGCCTGCTGGTCTCTGTTCTGCCTCATCAGCTGTCAAAAGCTCCAGCTCCATGTCAACCTTGCCCTAAAAAGAGCAATAATAAACACAATACCATCAAACATGCTGTGTTGGATATTATTAATAATAACAACAACATTAATAACTACAATCTGCAGTAAAGTTGCATGCATGGACTTGGGTCCACCTTCCTTTGTTTAGTTTGGTTTGGTGCATTATGGCACAGGAGTACAAGTTATTAGTGCCAAGGGAATTGAAGGATTGTGCCCAAATGCCTGTCCTGGTGATAGGATTCAAACCAGCATACTTTCAGTTGTGAGTTTGGCATGCTAACCACTAAAACACTGCAGCTCCCTCCATGGTAGAACATTTCTAAGATGTTCTGTTAACATCTGCAGATGGCTGTCAACACTATTACAAAGTTCTATCTCCTTTTAACTAAACTGGTTTCAGACGGATTGATTGATATGACAAACCAATGGAATAATGCCTGCACAACCCCATGAATGGGTATTGTTTTATCCAATGATAAGAATATCACAAACAGAGAGATACCCCGCTAATGGTCCACACAAAGGGGAACATGTAAATTCATGATTTACAAATGAATACAAGAACAAATCTAACTTCAGTCACAGGAACCTAGGCATACAATGCCACCAACCCCATGAAATTGTTTAAGATGTTCATTTATTGTCCTGAAATGAAATATAAGAAAAAACATGGTTATTGAAAACAATGACTTTATACCACGTCAGTTTCTTGGCACTTCATGTTCTTTGACACCAAGATTTTTTTAGCCAAAGTAATTTCTTCACAGCCTGTAATTTTCAGTCTCTTTCGTAGGCAAATATGTACCAAGTTTCATTTATATCAGTTGAAGATAATTGATCTAGAATGAATTTAGGAACAGCAACCTTTATCGTAAAAGTACACCCCATCCTGACCACATTAAACAATTTTGATAGGGGTCTTTCGTGCACAAAATAGGACACCTTTATAATGTTTTTACAAATACATTGTGTAGTACTGATGTCACTTTCTGGAAGCAAAATACAAAGGTAAAATCTTTCTGGCTACAACATCCTTGATTTTGGAGCTTCTGACCTGGTGTTAAAAGAAAGAAATATGCTGAATGTCATTGAATTCGGCTATATAAAAGTTATTGTTCCAGAAATAAAATTTAACAGACAATTACATTATTTTTTTATAAAAACACTTAACTACTAATTCCCCCCCAAACCTCAGTAGGTTTCTTTTGGATCAAAAGGAACATGTACTAAATTGATCCGAATTATGTTATTACAAAACAGCTTATTATAGATAAATGAAAAGCACAGGCAAGGTTTTTAGCAATAGTAATGTTGACCTTGAAGATACTAACTGAAAATTCATGGGATTCTTTACTTATGTTGGTTTTGTAGGGTTTAATGACATTTATCAGCACATGATAAGCTATACGTGGCAGCCAGTATTAATGGTGGAGGAAAAATTGGGGAAAACCCCTCAAAGAACCAGTGACCCACAAGAAGCTACTGGCAAGCTTCTTTAGTTAAGGAAAAATCGTATACCAAGCTGTGTAAAAAATTTGCTAATGAAAACTGAAGTATAAACCATTAATGAAATGCAAAGGCCAAAATAAAACTAATTTTAGCAATAGTGAATATGGACTCGGAAGTCACAAGCCCCAAAATAACCTGGCAATGAAATGCATTGGTAAAATCTATTTTAGTGACCATGACCTTGGAGCTCATGATAGAAAAACAGTAGGGTTCTTCCTTGGGCAATGGGAACACAAAACAGAAATTTGATAAAAAAATTTGTTATCACACCAAAACTATAACAAATGATCATCCATCCAGAATGATGATGATAAACTTGAAAATCCTACATCTTTCAATGGTATAAAATAGCAACATATGAACAACAATAACAACAGATGACATTCATTACTTATGATTGTAATCTTGCTGTTTTCCACATAAAAAACTGCAGTTATGGAAACAAGGTATCATGTACTCACCGTGAGTTGTCTTTGTCCATTGACTTCATCAAAAACAGGCCAAAACCCACGTAATCTCTTCTGCTCAAATAAGGACACTGTCTTAACGGCTAAATTGCCTTGTTTAGCATCAGGCAACTGCTGAAGGTTACATGTACTGGCACGTTTGGCAGGTAGGGGCATGTTGTTAAGATTTAGATCCATAGTGCCTGAAATTTATGGCAATATACAAACTTATCTGTATTTCATTTAAAAAAAAAACAACTCCACTTTTAAGCAAATAATATTCTAACACTTGCCACAATATCAGTGAAACCAATCTATCAAAAAAACACTCCAGAGATGAACCTCTTCATGGACAAGCATTTTATATCAAAGTGAAAGATACAAGGACAATTAAAATGAGCATTCACATAGTTTGTCCTTTATTAACAAGTGTCCTTAATATGGGGTTATATGCAATGGCAGGTTATACTGTATCCTCTTATTTCTATACTATTTATATGTGGGTGTCAGCTAAGGCAGGTTATGCTGTATTAATCAGCCTATTATTTATATAATGTTTATATGAGAGGTGTCTGCTTAAGCAGGTTAAACAGTATTGTTAGCCTATTATTTATACAATGTTGTTATGCATGTGTCTGCTAAGTCGGTTTATATTGTATCCATTTAATTATTATTTATATATTCTTTTGAAAACAATCTTCCAAAATATGTATGTGTTGTAGATTAAATATATAATGATGTTGATGCTAGCAATATGTACATACACATAGTACTATACATGGTGGCCAGTATTATTGGTGGAGGAAGAACCCTGGAAAAACCCGGAAAGAACCACCGACCCACAAGAAGCTACTGGCAAGCTTTCTCACATAACTACATTAGCCGAATATTAGACTCGAACCCACACAGACAGAGGTGAGATGGCAGTTATCCGTAATGGAGAGCACTTTAGACCACTCAGTCACTCAAGGCTTCTACCAATAATTGACATACATATTAATTCCAACAAAATTTACATCTTTAGAATATGCAGCAGTTTAAGATTGTGTCCTGCAAGCCAAATATTTCACACTGGTTGCTCAAGCTACAATTACTGATGTTGAAGTTCAGTATTTTTTACATTGACTGATCTAGTTACATAAAACTCATTCTGTAGTTCAGGATATTTTACACTAATTGAACTAGCTAAATTTACAAATTCTGTAGTTATGGTAATTTTTAGTGCCAGATTAAACCCTGTTTAGGCCCTTAGGCATTCAAAATCTTTGGGCCCGCCTCGTAAACTATCTCTTATCAATATCATTTTGATCCATTGTCATGAGGCCCCTAAAAGGTGCAGGGCCCATAGATCAGTGCCTACTCTGCCTACTTGATAATCTGGCACTGGTCATTTTGTATTGATTGATCTAGCTACATGAACTCATTATGTAAGTTCAGGATGTTTTGCAATGATTGATGTAGCTAAATGTACTCATTCTGTAGTTATGGTCATTTTGTATTGATTGATCTAGCTACATGAACTCATTCTGTAAGTTCAGGATGTTTTGCAATGATTGATGTAGCTAAATTTACTCCTTCTGAAGTTATGGTCATTTTGTACTGATTCATCTAGCTACATGAACTCATACTGCAAGTTCAGAATGTTTTGCACTGACTGATCTAGCTAAATGTACACATTCTGAAGTTCCGAATGTCTTTCACTTGCCTGATTTAGCTAGATGTACTCAATCTATTTTCAAATCCAAAATTGTCATAATTGGTTGGATTTTTAATTAGTCTTCTCATTATTATTTTTATGAAATAAAATCAATGGCAGATTAAATTTTAATTAGTTATAGTTAAATTATTTTTTTTTTCAAAAAGGAATATCAATCCAAGATCATAATTTGTTGTCTATCTTATTTAAGAATGGACTTTCTATTTCAAATATATTCATGTTGTTTGTATCATTTCACAAGTAATATTCAGGACACAGTTGTTTAAAGTTGTGTACTGCCATTACTTCAATTATTTGATGATATGTGTTTACAAATTCAAATTTTACAGTGTAAACCTCACTTATTTTGCTCCATCATAAGATGAGGATAGTTTCAATGGTCATTTTGTTTTCTTAAACTTGCATCCTACATACTGTCTGTAATGCCAAAAATAAACATTCAATTTTCAAACACTGATTATCCCAACTAAATAAATGCCATTAAAATTAGTTTTAAGCACACAAAACATTAAGAAAGCCGAAAAAATGTACAACAATTTGGAAAAATCTGCACAAATATGCATGGTGAAATGTGGATAGAGTACAACAAAAATACAGTAGTAATTAAATGGAACATATTGCATGTTCTTGAGATTCCATATTTCAGATGAAAATGTTTGTACTTGTCCACAGATGTGAATGTGTTTGTACTTGTCCACAGATGTGAATGTGTTTGTGTTTGTCCACAGATGAGAATGTGTTTGTACTTGTCTACATAGAATGGGTCTGAACTTTTCAAAAAAAGAGAATGTCTTTGTACTTGTTAAATCCCTAAGCTAGCAGTTTTGATCCAAGAGTAAATAATTGACAAACATAATGGTAACCTGAAACTTTTCAAGTAATACTAAACCATATTTTCACCAATCTGAAAAACGAATACAATAACTCTTGCTGAATGCAAGTACAATGCGTAAACAATGTTCAGTGCTTAATAGGTCAAATACGGCATATCACATTATCTGCTCAGGTAGATGTGACAAAGCCATTCTCATTGAAGGAATGGGATCTAGAAGTATCAAGATGCTGAAGTCAAAGCATACCTAGGAAATCATCCATAGAAAATTTGTCATTGTCCCAGACTTGAATCATGAGAATGGGAGGAAGATGTTGCTCTGTTTCATCAAGACTCCAGAATTTCTCCTAGAAATATACAAGTCACTCTTATTTAAAAAAAACATTCTTCACAAAATGTTAACATCCAACCATCATGCTGTTATGTTAGAACAAGACAAAAAAGTGGGCATGAGAATGTTCACTTGGCTGACATCAGACTAATAAATATACAAGTCACTCTTATTTAAAAAAAACATTCTTCACAAAATGTTAACATCCAACCATCATACTGTTATGTTAGAACAAGACAAAAAAGTGGGCATGAGAATGTTCACTTGGCTGACATCAGACTAATAGCCAAATGCACCACTTAGGCCACTGTTGCAGTATCAATAGCAAATGAAACAAGTATTAAATGTCTAATGTGTTTGGTTCAGTACAGTATAACACTAAACACATGTTCTGTGTATTACTGTATAGCAATTAATACATATGTGTTCTTTTACTGTGGTATAACACTAAACAGTTGTTCTTTATATTACAGTATAGCACCTGAAACTGAATAATTCAAGTCTTGTTTTCTAATAATATTATTTTCTCTAAATGTATCATTACAAAATTGATGAGCTGCACACTGTTTCACCCTTTTGTCCATTTTTATCTCTTATAACTGAATCAAATATTTGTGAGCTGGTAATTCAATGCATCTGACGTGGCCGATATCCTGAAAATACTATTTCCATGTGTAATTGTATTTTTGAAACCAGTTTTTCACAACTATATGGCCATAAATAACCTATCACGTGCTGAAAATGGCAAAAATATGATGCACCAGCTGAAAAGTATCTCATTTTTTTCATTTAATTCCAGCTCTAATTATTTTTTTCCAGTCTGAAATTTTTCTCTCTTCACAGTGGATTTTTCGTGCTGCCATCTCTAGGCAAATCATCACAAGCATCATCTTTTTAGACTGAGAATTTGTTTGTTCACTGTCACTGCACCTATTGACGTCAACATCTGCACTCTGGCTGTTATCAGAAGTACTGCTAAAATAATCAAAAAGTGTCTTAGTTTTAACTCCTCTTGCCTGTAATGGTTTATCCTGGAAATCCACCCTCAGCATAAAACCTGTGGTCTTCTGACATTTTTTAAAGTAACCAATCATATCTGAGCAATGGAAATATGTGAGTGTTTAACAACTACGCTGCGACAACATATTTGCTGAGTGAGAACCATAGTTTTTCACACAGAGAAATTTAAACTTTTCATGAAATCATAAATTATGGGGGATTTTCATGATCATGCAACTTAGATAAAACCCTGCCCTGTGGAGAAGGACAGGATTCAAAACTTAAAAAAGTGTTAATATCCTCACCCTTTAAGTATATATTTGGCATTACAAGTGGAGTTGATCTGTGCAGTCAGCAATAATTCCTGAAAGTATATTACCTTTGTTTGCCCAACCCTTGGAGTTATATCTTGAAAACCATGGAGATTTACCACCACCCACCCCTAAGAAAATCAGTGACTCAGAGTTAACGCATTAGACTTGTGATCAGAAAGCTGCAAGATGTAGCCTCAGTAATCAATAATATGCATAGATCTTGCTTATAAATAAACTCCTCTGTGTGCTTGATGATACAAACTTGCACAAAAATTCTGATCAAAATCTGTCAAGAATATATTTTCCTACAGAATCCAATCAAAATCTGTAAAAAAAATAAGGAATCTTTAAGTGTTCACAGCCATAGCCAATCTGATGCAAGATCAACTCATCAACATGCCCAGATTAACTCCCCTTGTAAAGCCAAGGGGACATAAACTCATCCATGATCTTGATAATATAACCTTTACCTTGTACTGACTGTTGCTATGTTGACTGTCATTATATGTGCCGAAGCCATTAAATACAAGTTATATAAACAGAATGCCTGTTACCTAATGATTCCATATCAATAGCTACACCTGGGAAAGTTCTATGTTGCATTTACCCATCTGAACCAAATTTGGATGGCTCTCACCTTGATTTACACGTTATCTTCAGAACATTTTTTGAGTAAAGTCTGATCTTTTTCTTGGTGTGATTATTTTTCACCAAAAACAGTTAGTATACTTTGATCACAAGGTTTTAATCTTTAACTTGTATTTTTTCTTTTTTCCTTTTTGTAAATTGTTTTTGATGAATACGGGAAAATATAAACTAGCAACTACAAAATAATTATGATATTTACTGACAATTCACAATAGATAAATGGAATTCAGTTACTTCACTTATAAGTACTACATAAACATTTTTTCATTATTCCAACTAATTTGTGAGGGCATAACATGTTCAATGAAACACAGCATGTGCCAGATTTACTTGATGTATTATGTGGAGAACTCAAATGTGGCATTCATCAAAATACAGCCTGCACAAGCTATTCTTGATATGTAACATGGAGACATTAAATGTGACATGTGCCCTCCATGGAAAACTACATGTGCAACATGTACATGATATTTCACATGGAAACATCAAATGTGACATTCATGAAAACACAGCAAGTACAACATTTACTTGATATTTGACATGGAGACATTAAATGTGACATTCATGAAAACACAGCAAGTACAATATTTACTTGATATTTGACATGGAAACATCAAATGTGACATTCATGAAAACACATGAAAACACAGCAAGTACAACATTTACTTGATATTTGACATGGAGACATTAAATGTGACATTCATGAAAACACAGCATGTGCATCATATACTTGATATTTGACACGGAAACATCAAATATCAAATGTGACCTTCATGAAAACACAGCAAGTGTTTACAAGCCTTTATAACAAGTAAACACTATTTTTGTAACCATTTTTCATTATTAATTCAAATAAAATTTAAAACCAATTTTTATATGTATTACCTATACACCACTCCCTTGATAACTCGCGCACATCGAGGTCCAAAAACATCAACCGCACTATAAGTGAGGCGCGAGTTATCGAGGGACCTATAAGAACAAAAGGCTAGATGCAAAGGCAAAAGGGTGGGTGGGTGGCAGATTTTCTAGCTTTTAATACTCACTTCATAATCGTGCTGTGATTAACTGTGAATAAATATCTCTTCATAATGGTGTAGT
The DNA here is from genome assembly GCA_030141615.1 of Unio pictorum. Lineage (NCBI taxonomy): Eukaryota > Metazoa > Mollusca > Bivalvia > Unionida > Unionidae > Unio > Unio pictorum. The sequence continues at coordinate 1,378,604 of JARLTB010000027.1, read as the reverse complement.
TTATTTTTTCCTCATAGAGTAACTTTAATTACAGGATAAATTACTGTATATAGATGAGTTAATCGAAAACATTATTCCATGTGGTTTCTGTTCGATCACAGGAGTCTAGACATTTTATCAATAAAGTACGGCAAAATCTCTGACAACATGAATTCCCCTTATCGGTAATACATATTTAAAAAAGATATTACCGATAAGGAGAATTCATTTTGTCAGAGATTTCGCCGTAGTTGATTGATAAAATGTCAGACTCCTGTGGTTCAATTAACATGTGTACCAATTCACACACTGTGTATTAATCACTAATTTTTGTGCTGAATTGGATACGTTCTTCTTTTATTGTTTGATCCAAATTAGACGTATTTGTTTAATACAAAAGATCGACTCTCATTTCGAGAAACAATGTCAATCGATCGATTCATATACAGTGTATATATTTGATTGTGGTAGAAGTAAAATGAAAAATTTCAAACAATGTAAATTAGAACACAATAATACAAATGCCCGTTGTGACACGCTGGACAAATGACTCGACGTTTTGAAAAAATCAGTTAATTTGTGTTACTCCCTGATTTCGCTGCCGTCGAGCAAAATTGTCACATGCTTGATTCCATGCACAAGACATAAGTGATAAAACAACACAAGTCTCTTTTAATGAATTATTTTAGTGCAATAAACACTTCGCCAAGTTTGTTGATCAAAACAAAGCCGGCAGGTAATTAGGTTCTCACGGAAGTACTCGCGGGTTTCGATGTGACGGTTGATTGACTCTTTTCATGTTTTCATAGAAAAGAATATGTTGCAATTATAATGTTTACATTGAAACGGAAATAAAGGATTATTATGTGGTTATCACACAGCAAGATGTTTAATTGTTGTTTATTTCATTATCTGTTGCCACCTGTTAGCATTTACCGGACGTTTTCATTGATCGCTATTTCACCAGACTGTTTATTTACGGCGATTGATGACGGTGTATCAACAAATAAACCCGAACATAATATATGATATCTTATTTAGATTTTGCAAATTTCACAATATGGTATCGATCTTTATGGGCATTAATCACCTTTTTTATGATAAAACGAGAAATGTATAAAGGTTTAATTTACCAATTCTTATCGTAATTTTTTCACGTTCAGCATATTTTGAAAGATTTTTAAAATATATTTTATCTTTTGGGGTAAAATCAGGATCCACACCAGACACCGCGTTATAAGTGGGTTCGCGAGTTATCAGGGCGCGAGTTATCGAGGGAGCGGTGTATTAACTGCCAATTCTTCAAAAAAAAGTTTATGAGGAGTTTTCTCTTGACTGACAAAGTTAGTAGCTCATGTATGGCCAATTTTGGTCAACACTGCAAAGCTTGACTGACATTTCTGATATGCAGTACATATGGCAATCAGGAGTTTCTTTATAACTAACTTTTTGCAAAGGCCTCAATTTTGGGTATTGTTTGTTTTAACAACAGATTCTTGACTAAACAAATTGCTAGCCCTTTAACCTGAATTAATAAACATATTCACGCCCAATATAGCAGAGATATCCCAAATGCATCATGGTTAATGCAACCAGCCATGGCTTAAGGTGTGTCTATTAAACATTTTCAAGCCCAATATAGCAATCATATCCCAAATGCAGCATGGTTAAAGCAACATAACATGGCTTGAGGTGTGTCTATGGAGCTTTTTCAAGCCCAACATAGCAATACTGTAGTATCATCAATATTCATGGGGGACCAATTTTCATGGTTTTCATTGTTGCCATGAACCACAAATTTAAATCCCCAACGAAAAATGAGTCAATTATGATGTTCTTTCTATTAGTGCTCATTTCAAATAACCAAATTCTCATATTTTTAATTTTTTTAAAGTTCTCATACTGGCAAAGGGTACCCCAAAAAAACCATGTTGAAATTAAACTGACTTAACTTGCAAAATACTGACATATCTAAGTTAACCACCTTGCAGATAAATGATATTTTAGTCTAAACAATTTAGTTGCAAGAGGGAATATGGACTATAAAAGGTAGCTAACCTGACAAAAAGTGACTGGCCATAGGATAGCAGGCATATTCATTTTGAATGTTACTTATGCTATGTCAACAGAAAATGTCAAGTCTATAAACGCAATTACAATTTTAGGAAGGACACATAACCCTGGTACTATTTTGGTCCTTGTATTGTAATAGACAGGGCATGGATCATGTCATATCTTACCTTCTTTTTCACGACCATGCAATTTTCTGCTGGCAAGAATTGAAATGGGAAGACAAATCGCCAGTTGAAGTTACCCTCACCATTCAAGGACCTGAAAAAAAAGTAACATTCCAACCTGTAGAAATCAGACAGCTGATTGCAAGGTGGAAAATTGGGCTCTTATGTCTGGTGGATTCCTAATACAGGTTTTCTAAAAGGAGATAAGGACTTTTAAAATTATATAGGAACTTTTATAATAATATAGAGATTTTTAAAATGATACAGAAACTTTTAAAATGATATAAGGACTTTTAAGGACTTTTAAAATTATAATGAGACTTTTAAAATGATATAGGAACTTTTAAAATGATATAGGGACTTTTAAAATGACAAAGGGACCTTAACAAATACATAGAGACTTTTAAAACGATAAAGAGATTTTCAAAATCATATTGGAACTGTTAAAATATATAGGTACTTTTTAAAATGATATAGGGACTTTTAAAGGATACTGCGAATTATAAAATGATGCTGTTTAAGATATTTGTTGCAAAATAAAATTCATCTTTTAAGGCAGGTTTGACTGTACATAGTTTTCACCAGAATTGCATGTTATGTTTCACCCGCTGCTATGTTTTTCTGGTTTTTTTTTATATGGTTTAATGCCATTTTTCAGCACAACATAGGCTATATATGGCGGCCAGTATTAATGGTGGAGAAAGAACCCAGAAAACCCCGAAAGAACCACTGACCCACGAGAAGCTACTGGCAAACTTTCTCACATACTCACATTGGCCGAATCTGAGACTCGAACCCACGCAGACAGAGGTGAGATGGCTGTGATCCACAACGGATAGCGCTTTAGACCATTTGGCCACTCAGGGCCCCCTGCTCCTATGCAAACATGTTTAAACACCTAAAATGGACACTGTGACCTACTTTTCTAAATGTGAATTTTAATCCTTGATATTAATGAACTTACAAGATAACAATTCTAAAACAATTCAGCTAAGTACAAAAACATCCCATAATGACTTTTTGCAACCTACCATGATTTGAAGTAAGCATTTCATGAAAAAATGTGGCAACTACTGAAAAACAGCAGTAAATTCAAAATCTCAAAATTTAGAACTTAGGAACTACAACTGCATTAACATCAGAAAAGCAGTGCATATTCTTGCCTCCAAGTAACTGGCAAGGTATGACCAAATCAGAAAACATTGGCTTACAAAAGCATTGCCTATTCTTGCCCAAATAACTGGCAAGGTATGACCAAGTCAGAAAACATTGGCTTACAAAAGCATTGCCTATTCTTGCCTCCAAGTAACTGGTAAGGTATGACCAAATCAGAAAACATTGGCTTACAAAAGCATTGCCTATTCTTGCCCAAGTAACTGGCAAGGTATGACCAAGTCAGAAAACATTGGCTTACAAAAGCATTGCCTATTCTTGCCTCTAAGTAACTGGTAAGGTATGACCAAATCAGAAAACATTGGCTTACAAAAGCATTGCCTATTCTTGCCCAAGTAACTGGCAAGGTATGACCAAGTCAGAAAACATTGGCTTACAGAAGCATTGACTATTCTTGCCTCCAAGTAACTGGCAAGGTATGACCAAATCAGAAAATATTGGCTTACAAAAGCATTGCCTATTCTTGCCTCCAAGTAACTTGCAAGGTATGACCAAGTCAGAAAGCATTTGTTTACAAAAGCAGTGCCTATTCTTGCTTACAAAAGCATTGCATAAAAACTTGTCCTCTTAAGACCAATTAGACTTTTGTCACTTTCACCTGAAATGGGGGTAGGAAATGCATTTTAGAGGTTAATTATTAATACACTTTAATACACCTGCTTCTACAAGTTTTTCACTTTGATTCCTTGTTGTTCTAGAAACAGTTTTTTATTGCCTATTCGGCTTGCACATATGCAAGATGGGTAAAAGTTGGAGGGGTAGGGGGAATTTTGATTATTGGACCCATCATTTTTTACTCCTGGCAACTTTTTACTCCCAATTCCAAATTTATCCAACTTTTTGCAAAGGGTCAGTGTGCAGTTCAAACCAGTCCGACTTGGATCAAAGGACAAAATGCCTCAAATCAAAACAACAAAAAATCTAAATCTGAAATCAGGTCTCAAAAGATACATTTTCCCAACTGCATTTTGTAATGTGAGTAGAAAATCCAGATTATTTGCAACAGTATTTAGCCAAGAACACTAGATCTGTAGGATGCTTAGTTTCTTTGTTTGTATGATTAAGATTTTCAACGTAGTTTAAACAATTTTTCAGTTATATCACTGCAATGACTGCAGTGAGGCAATTTATAGTGATGTCTAACATTGGGGCATCATGCTGCAGACAGGTAGCATGATGTCCCTCCACCCAGTCACATTATACCTCTTAATACTGAGCAACAAGCGAGGCAGCTGTTAGTACCATTTATACAAGTCTTTGGTATGGCTAGGCTGGGGATCAAACTCACGATCTCTCACTGCCGCGGTGGATGCTCTAACCACAAGGCCACTGGAGCGGTTTTCTGTAGGATGCCTTTGGTAGAAATGTTTTCCAATGCTGTTGATTGCATTTATAAACAAAACATTGGAAAATGTTTCTCAATTTTCTGTATATCCATCCACATTTCAGGAATACCCTAATTTTGTGTACAATATTAACTAACAGAAGTTCATTTCCAGATGCTTTCAATCACAATATTTTAGAGGTTAGTGAGAAATCATTTTTAAAAAAATCAAATATTTCATAATGCAAATCATATCTGATTACAGATTGGCATCAATTTAAAAGTGGTTCTATTGTAGTAATGGCAATCATATTTATCAGCATTATGTGTGAATGTGTTTGAGACATTTTGATTTTTAATTTCGATTTAATAACTTTTCCATCATATCACTACATTGTCTGTAGTGTGGCAGTTCATAGTGATGTCTGCCACTGTGGCATTAGGTTGCAGACATGTACCATGATGTCCCATAGTGATGTCTGCCACTGTGGCATTAGGTTGCAGACATGTACCATGATGTCCCACCCAACCACATTATCCTGACACCAAGTCAACCAGGCCTAACACTCAAGGCCTAACACTAACTTCTTAATGCTGAGCACCCAGCAAGGCATACAATGGTTGGTACCATTTTTACAAGTCTTTGGTATCATGCAGCCAGGGTTCAAACCTGCAACCTCCCATATCTGAGCTGGCTGCTTCAATTACTAGGACACCTGAGTGGTCAGCCTTATTTGTAACAGTCTTAATCAAAGCCCTTTAACCCTTAAAGTGCTACATCGTTTTGCAGTACAAGGTCCCTCAGTGCTGAATTGTTTCAGGGGAGAAAAGAAAACTGCACAGTCTTTAAATTGCATGTATTTCATTAAATATACACAATTGATAGACAAACCCTATATGAAAAATGATGGTGTATGTCTAAACTTTAAGATTAGCATCAAGACACATGTGTAAATTTAACATATTTGCATGTACAGGTGTAAATACAGGTAAAATGACAAGTTAAAATTGTATTTCATCAGTATCTTTGTTTTTTTTATGGAAAAGTTCAAATATGTCTGAGAAAGGTTATATTTTTTAGTAGTCCAACCATGCACGTTATGTCTGTCACAATGTTATATATAAATTGTGAAAATCACAGGTCAAGGAAGGGTGACAGTTTTGCAAAAATCCACTCCATGAATGTCAGAGGTAAGTTTAAACCCCCCCCCCCCAGTCAGTAATTAATAATCATGAAAAACTTTCACCTATTATTTATTCTAATATCATCAAACCAAGGTCCATATCTGGTGATTAAACCTCAGCAAAGGTTTCATTTTTTTCAATCATTGGACTGATTTTGTGTAAAGAGTCAACTTAATTGTTCTCATTGTCTGACAGGTGTAAATAACAAATTGCTTGGAATAGCTTGAAATCTATCCAATACTTATTTTTTGCTTAAGTATGCAGCTGATATCATCAGTAGCCCATTAGGAATCAAGATCAGACATATGTACCAAACCCATTGTTTTAATCAATGAGAAAAAGTTTTAGATGCTCAGGTGTGACAGGCCACCATTTCTTCATGCGACTGTTTTCCTTCAAGTCTGCCCTATGAACTCTCTGATCTGCATTACGATTTGTTTGATCTACTATCAGATGCAATAAGTCGGCATCTAAGAAAAAGTCTTCAATAGTCCATAGGTTCATTATTCACCATCTCGATATTTAATTTTGAATTACCAGTGAATGGGGGTTGACAGGCGCACCATCTTTTCATGTCAAGCGAGCATGTACATCCGACTCCAGTTCCACGTAAATTCCTGGCTCAAAATCATTCATGGGTATTTCCATCAATACTTCGCTTGCTCCAATAATGTAATTTTTATCAAATTCTTCAAAATCATTATCATTGCTATCAGAAGCGAGTATTTGTTGCAAGAAATCACCTTTGTAATCAGCGTCGGCCATTTTAGCTTTGCACAAGTACCATGTGTTTAAAAGCGAGTATTTGTAAAACTTCATTGTTAATAGTATAGTAAAGTACTGCAGAATGCTTGTTCCGGGCCTTTTTAAACCAATCAAATATAGTTTTACAAGCAGTTATTAATAGTTGAAGGCTGAAGTAATAGGATGTGTGCATTGCTGGTTACCTCGAAAGTGACTCGCAACAAACGCTACAAGACATCGATTGACCGCCTTGTTGCGACTAGCACTTTAAGGGTTAAGACAGAATGTTATCAATTTTGTTAATATTTTGTTGATCAGTAGAAAAGTTCTTTAAAATCTTTTTTATATTTTTAGCAATAGTGGCCATATTAGTTTGTAAATTGGCGTAATTTTTACAAACTTTTAAGCCTTCCATACAAATATATTATGATATATTTATCTCTACTCCATGAAGCTAATCAAAAGTTACTGAGCAGAAACTAGAGATGTGACATATGCACAGATATTCAATAAAATTTACACACAGGCATGAAATTACAATATATTTTTAACTAAATGTCTCTGCCTACAATACTTTTTAAACTTACCTGTAGTGAATGTCTGTTTTCTGTTTCTCATCTATTCCTGACATCCAACCTGATAAATAAATGTCACTCATTTTCTCTCCTGTGATGGACGTTTCATCAAGTATTACATCCTCTGTGTTCCAGATGATAACTCGCAGCACATACCTGGTTATAACAATATTCCCAAGAGTGATTAACATTCATCTACAACTATCTAGGGTTACAAGTGAACACTGAGAGTCAATGATTTTTTTTTTTTATACAACACAGAACCAGATGTGCTATCATATGATAACATTATTGTGGCACATTACGAATTCCATATCCAAGTGATCACAAGATATTAGAACAAACAGTGTATTAACAACTGCAGATAAGCATAAAAATCAGTGCATTAGAAAACTAAATGACAATAAATAAATGGCATGGAAATTTTGTGAGTTTTTACATTATACATGTATTACTGGTTTTGGCTCGTTTAACATCATGCACTTTTTATACATCAAATGAATTTTTTTTAAATTTTACATGCGGCTAGAGTATATATTTTGTGTTCAAAAACTCCCATGTGCTGGTATTTGATACCTAATCTTTATGTGTAGTAAATGTGCAAATAACATGTAATGGAAATGATAATACACATTTTGTATTCTGCCAATGATTGATTGAGAATTCAGAAAAGACTGGAACCCTCATCTCAAGATTGCCTCTTATGATCTGGCAAACATTTTTACACGTCATACCATGTATTATATCTATTAAGATGTACATATGTAGAGTAGTTGTTTAATATTATCCTTAACCATCAACTTGCACATAGGGAGAGACAGTATTAAACATGTATAGGCAGGGAGTTTTAGACATGTATGGTTAGACAGCATTGGATGTGTATGGGCAGTATTAGACATGTATGGACTGAGTATTGGATATGTATGGACAGTCAGTATTAGACACATATGGACTACATATTGGATATGTATGGACAGTATCAGACATGTATGGACTGAGTATTAGACATGTATGGACTGAGTACTGGATATGTATGGACAGTCAGTATTAGACACATATGGACTGAGTATTGGATATGTATGGACAGTCAGTATTAGACACATATGGACTGAGTATTGGATATGTATGGACAGTATTAGACATGTATGGACTGAATATTAGACATGTATGGACTGAGTGTTGGATATGTATGGACAGTCAGTATTAGACACATATGGACTGAGTATTGGATATGTATGGCCTGTCAGTATTAGACACATATGGACTGAGTATTGGATATGTATGGACAGTCAGTATTAGACACATATGGACTGAGTATTGGATATGTATGGACTGTCAGTATTAGACACATATGGACTGAGTATTGGATATGTATGGACAGTCAGTATTTGACACATATGGACTGAGTACTGGATATGTATGGACAGTATTAGACATGTATGGACTACGTATTGGATATGTATGGACAGAGGGTATTAGACATGTATGGGCAGACTGTATTAGATATGAATGGACTATATATTGGATATGTATGGACAGAGAGTATTAGACATGTATGGACTACGTATTGGATATGTATGGACAGACATAATAAGAAATAAATAAACATACACTATTAGACATGTATAATATAAATTATTACAACTGCAACTTGAGAATATCTCACAAAAGATAAAGTTTTCTGATGTTAATATAGCTTAACCCAGTTTTCCAACTTCTGTTTATTGCAACATTGCTTTGCTACAAAGCCATCAATAAGAATGACTTATTAAGAATCATTTAAACATAAACTCATTTTTCTGACAAATATGATTATCTATTTTTATAACAAAAACTTTATTAATAATTATTTATCAATAGCATAACATGTACTCCAACATGTCCAACTTACTCTCAGAATGTTAGATATACACATATCTTCTTTGATGAGAAGAGAACTGGAAAATTGTGAGGACCTAACTTGACTGCAAAACAACAAAATCTTGCACAAACTGTAGTTGAATGAAGACCAAAGCCCCAAATAAAGTGATGCAAAGACATGTTTTCAAAAAAAATAATTTGATTTGAATTTTAAAAAATTATACCATAGTTCAAATTTAGCCTTACTTCTTGGGACATCGTGCCTTGATGTCAAATGGTGGACCTGGTTCTCCCAAAGACTTCGGGAATATGTCCACCCACATCTGTAACTTGCCCTGAAACAACAATTAGGTTTAAAGGTCAGGGAAGGCTATTTTCATCATGTCCTTGTCAGAGAGGTAATTGTTTTTTATCTTTGAATTAAAATCTGTGTGTGTGTGTGTGTGTGTGTGTGTGTGTGTGTGCATGCACACACACACACACACACGAGTTCCGAAAAGTCTAAAACTTCTGTCAATCCTGTAGATTAAGATTCCTTTTTTTCAAAAACAAGCGACATTTATTTCGTGAGACAGTTTGTCTACGTCGAAACTCAGTTTTTTATATTGTTCAATTAGTACAATATTGATGTCATGATTTCACTGGAAGTATTAATAAAACTTCTAATCATCCTTGAGGACATCTCTTAAGTGCCAGTTCAATAATTCTCTAAAACTCACTTGCCCACAATGGTCAATATGTGAAATCAAGCTCTTTATTTCACAAAGTATTCATTTTGCTTGGCTGCCTTGCCATCTTTGATCACAGTCATGAAAGAGTCAGTTAATTTAAGGTAGTTTATGTTACTTACACAATGACATTATAACAGTGTTAATTGATCAAATGAAGTGAGTTCACCTGATATATGACATGGACCACTAGATTTTAAGCTTGTAGAATTTTCATGCCTTTTAATTTTTCCTTTATTTGACTGAAAAGACGTAATTAACTTGATAATACAAAGGAGGCCAACTTTTAATTCAGTACATCAATACAACAAATACTTCCGCATGTCAGTTATCAAAAAAAGGTCGACACAATTAGGATTTCAGATAAACACTGGCAGAAATAACTGTTATGGTAGATTGACACATTTTATGTTTATTTGCAGGAGGACACATTGCATTTATGACCTGCACTTAAAAAGAACTAAAACATTGAACTAGAACACAAATTTCAATTGATAAAAAATATTTTAATTTGTATTTATTTATTAAAGTAATGCCTCCACTTGGCATAAGTGACATTTTTATTGATTGAAATTTCCTTACAGATTGTTAATTGTGATGCACTAGGAATGTCGTTTGGAAAGAACAAATTGTATGGTCCACTGCAGAAGCTGTAAGTCGTGAGTTCGATCCTTGGCCAAATCATACCAAAGAGTTACAAAAAATGGTACTAACAGCTGCCTCTCTTGGTGCTCAGCATTAAGAGGTTAGTGTTAAAACTGGTCAGAATGGTGTCAGGATAATGTGACGTGTGGAACATCATGCTACATGTCTGTGGCACGATGCCCCAGTGCTAAACATCACTATAAAATGCCTCACTGCAGACATCATAGCAATATGACTGATTTGTTTTTAAAGTTACGTTAAAAATCTTAATCACACACACACAAACACACACACACACACACAAATTGTATGACCTATTTTCAAATTTGTGATTTCAAAATGTTGATTAAAATTTCCATGTCCTATCTACAGTTTTCAGTGATAAAACGATAAATTATCAAATTTGATCATGATTTTCTTCAAGTTCAACAAATAGGGATAAATTTGGGAGAGGGGTATTTTATGGTTTTAAAAATGGGATCCACGCCTGACCCCGCGTTATAAGCAGGTTCGCAATTTATCTGGGCACAAGTTCTCAAGGGGGAGGTGTATACTGAACATATCAATGTACATAACATCTGAAGTCACTATATAATCTTCCAAATAGAAACAGGTGACTGCATGGTATCTTTGGCTGCATGTTCTGCTTCTTTTTTGACTTGGTCAGCAACAATACTTTCACCTGTTTTTTTTAGCAGATCATGTTTCTATAAGATTCGTGATAGTAATTAATTGTTAAAATGGTTTTCCAAGGCTTTCAATTTAGAACAGAAATCAGATACACAATACACAACTGAAACACAGTCAAGTCTTTTTATAAAATTCTATATACCTAACTGGACACAGACCAAATGGGTGTATCCCCAATCCATGCTTTCCTTTTAGTCATATTAAATCCAATGCTTATTTACACTGATAAGTTATTTATCCTATGAGGGATGAAGGTTAGCTTACAATCTTTACATTTTTACTAGAATTATTTTCTTTCTGAAATACATGTCAGAAAAACTGTTATTAGGGCACAGAAATCTAATGAAGTCATTTACTGATGAAAATAAATTTAATTCCAAATTTCATCATCTACCTCAAGTACATTTCATCATAAATATCCAAGAGAAAAAAAATTAAACAACATTGTAAAACAAAGAAATTATTGCTGTAATTGTCTGAGAATTAGGTGATCTACAAATGGATACAAAATGTGTCTACCAAGTTTCATATTGTCCATATTGAGTTGTTTTAACACATTAACCCCTGGGGTTTTTTGCTGTTTTCACATGAAATGTGAGTAGGAAACACATTTTGGGGACTATTTCTGAATACATCGTAATACATCAATTTCCAAGCAATATTCCGTTAGACGAATGGCTAGTAGTGCTAAAGAAACTATTTTTCATTGGTTAGTTTGCAGGCACATGAGCAGAAGGTAAAAAATTGAACTTGTTTTTTGGGGGAGGGGGGTAATTTTTTTTTGGCTTAACGAACCCATAATTTTCGTATGGAGAAGACTCTTTATTCAAAATGTCCATCTTATCCTACTTTTTGCACAGGTTCACCTGTCTGTGTGTACTTCAGACCGGTCTGCTGTAGATCTGAGGCCATAAAGTCTAAAATCTGGACACAAATTCGGAAACCGACCATAGGCGATTTTTGGGTGGTTTTTCCCTCTGTATTTTGTAGTGCAACTAAAATGTCCAGATTATTTGCTATCATTGTAGAGCTACATCTGTCTACCTTTCTATGATACCACCCACGTTAGTGTATCATGTATGACCTTGACACTGTAGACCTTGGAAGTAGGCTACTACCTCATGCCCCGTAAAGTCGTCATTAGAGGTAAATGTGTTAACAATCCTGCCTACAACCTTCTCAGGGTAGATGGACAGGGCCAAATCAATAACAAAAGAGGATGCTATGCATTCAATATGATGGCCAAGTATAACAAAATAGGATGATAAGCATTCAATATGATGGCCAAGTATAACAAAAGAGGATTCTATGCATTCAACATGATGGCCAAGTATGACAAAAGATGATGATAAGCATTCAATATGATGGCCAAGTATAACAAAACAAGAATACAATCTTGATTTTCATTTGCTTTATAGCTTTACTCTGTAAAATGGCAGATTGAGAACCTTGACTTTCATTACCTTTTATTCTGAAGGATGCAGATTTACAAAAAAAATCTGAATCAGTTTGTCATTATTTGCTTTCAACATAAACAAATATTCAAAGATGTCAAAGATTTTAACAATGGTGACTTATTATGAATACTTAATTCTGAGCTGAATCTCCATGCACAGACATTGCAAACATGGTTTCTACTTACCTCTGCAATAAATACAGCTTGTATGGAAAAAATCTTAGATCTAAAAGTATTTTAAACAATTTGGAACCATGGCAGTTACCTGTTCAATGCCTGGCTGTAAGGGGTTATAGAGAGGCCTTGTTTCCACATGCTCTTTAACAAGAGGGAAGGTATTCAGAATGTGAAGTGCCAGCCGCTCGTCTGCAGGCCCCAAATGGGATGCAGGATTTCGGCCTTGCTCTGGAATAGTCAAGAAGATGACCAAGTCAAGTTTGTATTCTATGTTTGTTTTACCTATATTTGTTGGGGTGTTTTGCATGTGTAAAATAAATACTTATTGTGCATCTTAAAATGAAATGATCCTTAAATTATGACATAATGTCACTTGATATGATCCATACATTATGACATAAGTAATATGACTTGACGTGATCCTTACATAACATCAGCATTACTTGACATGATCCTTACTTTATAATGCGCCCTGCCATAACGCAAATTGGGATATTACGTGGTCACGGCGTGGCTCCCGAAATTTTGTATACTTATTCGCACATGATTTTTTTTCTTCTTGAAGTGTTATGCCAAAATAAAGTTAATGTGGTCTTTGTGGTTGTCGTCAATTCATTCTATATACAATCGTTGCTCTAACAATAGCCGACGTGTTTCTTCTTTAACTGCACACACCACCAAGCAACAGACAATGCAAAGGTTGATAAAAGCTTCTCACAGTTTAATAAACATCAAATAACGAAAGCTGCCAACATGTTTTCTGGGCTTGGTGGTTTTATTAGACGCAATCAGTTGACCAGTAAATAAAGTTTGCTTCACTAGCTGGAAATTGAGTGGGTATGAAATTGACATCTATTCAGCTTTAAAAACAATTATAAAAGTGACTTGTGACCATTGCAGGCATACTGCACTTAGTTCTCGGGTTTTACATATGTATTGAATTTGCTTATGAAATGATTAATAATTTTCCCCTTCTTTTTCTTAATAAATATTTTACTGTTACGGAAAAGCAAGTTCACAAACGGATGTCGTTCAATGCTCTTTGTGCAAAAAATATTTATTATGATTATGGGGAAGAGATTGTGGATGAATTTTAATATAATACAATATATAATACGATAAAATACGAGAAATAGTGTGTATAACGCGGCTTCTGAAATGTATTAATTTCACAAGGTCCTTGAATTGTTATGCCTAAATAAACATCGGATATATAACTTATTATTAATCCAAGAGTAAAGACACGTGTTCTTGAACTGCATAAACAACAAAGCAGCCGACAATGTGGTGATTGATACAAGATTCTCACAATTTAATAAACATCAAACAAAAAAAAACAAAAGCTGCCAATGTTTTCTAGGGTTGGCGATGTTATTAGAGGAAATCGTTTGACTAGTAAACAGTGTCGGCATTGTTAGCTGGAATTGTACATGCGTACAGTTGGGGAAAAAAACTTTATATCAGTGGCATGTGGCCATTACAGAGTCTGAATGTTATGATTTAGTTCTCGGATTTTATGTGTATGGTGTTTGTTAATGAACTCGACATTACTTTCCTAGTTTTTGTATATATAAAAAAATATTTTACCATTATGGAAAATCACGTTTACAATTTTTATAGACACCGTTCATAAACCCTGGAAAGTAATGAACGAACACTTACTTCGTCTTGCGTAACCTAATTTTCTGTTAATTTTTCTCAATGAATTCAGACATAATGATTTGTGACAAAAATATTGAATAGTTTAAATACGTTTGTAATTTTTGCAATGGAATTAGGTACAGGTATTATGGATTAGCTGCATGCTATGACGGTAATATATCAGACAGTAAGTAAACGGTGTTAATACTCTGTACATGCTATATATTGGACATTAAATTAAGACACAATGATCTTGGACAAAATTATTGAATATTTTAAATCTGTGCAATCTTCCAATGGAATTGCATCCATTATGGATTAACTACGGCACGATAGTAAACGATGTTAATACCCTCCCTATTCATTAGATAACGTAACTCATCGCTCAACGTGTATTTTCGGGGGAAAAACAATAAAAATTAGTAAAATACTCCAATGCAAAGTAATAACCTATAAATATATTATCCATCCACTTTTTTTAATAAGTCTTATTACTGCATTCCATTTAATATTCGTCCGATAATACTCAGATTTCTTACATTATACACGAGTACACGTATATATGCCAATGCGGTGTTTGCTGGGAAAAAAATGTAAATACTGTAAAACCCCGTGATAACGCGACCCCTCTTTTAACACGATTCAATTTTATGGACCCCGATTATCGTATTATAGCAAGGTTCCACTGTACCTTATTTCAACAAATTATGTGTTTCCGTCTCCAGTATATGGATTACACTGTTTTGGTGAATTAAAAAATAAAATAAATAAAAATCCATCAAAAGTCGTAATAATCATTTAAATTAACATCTATTTGATTCCACTCACATAAATTTGAGAATCTGCTTTAGAAATATCACTGCTTACAATGAATTTTCCTTTTTTTCTATTTATGGCAACTGTATATGACCAATTTCATTTTCCAAGAAAACAAATGGGTTTTATCAAGTTTATTCATTTTTAAAAATTAAGTAGCGGATCAATCTATGGTTTTATAAAAAAAAAAAAAAAAAACAGCACAGGTCATAAGCAAGATGCTTTACAGTATGACTTGTGGATGTTATACGACAAAAAATGTTAGAGCAGATGGATCGTTGCAAACTTCAAAATATCTCTGATCACAAAAAATGACAAATCAACACAGTTGTACCAACTTTAAAAGAAGAATATGAGAGCAATGAAATACAGCTCTCAAGACTGAGCATCTGAATGCTCATTGCAAACATTAAAATTAAATTCACACTCACCCAGTTCTGTATTTACGACACTTTGCCAGATATTTTTGTTTCGGAGGGCGCGATGTATTACTGTCTAAATAATGGCCTTGTGTAGTGTGTTCTTAAGTCAACTGATGGGATATCAATTTTAAGACATGAATATTTAAAGAATTACAATAATGTAGTTTTGTGTCTCTTTATTCCTGGCACTATAATGGATATTTACCCACTTCATGTATACCCAACATGCTTGTCAAAGGAAACTGCAAGGTTTGCTGGTTAACTCTTTTTTAACCCCAATTATAATGAGACCTCTCTCTCTCTCACATACACAAACACACAGAGACACAGACACACAACTTACTGTAGAAACTATAAAGTGGGCCCCTTTCACATCTTGTAAAGACCCTATACAATTAAAATGTGCGGGTCCTTGAGACTCCATATAATACAAATTTAATGGAAGCCCTGTAGTTACTGGGAACTATAGAACACCGAGGATGCAACAGATAATAGAGGCTGATTTAACATCACAATGATCCAAACTAGATTTGTCAATAAGCAATGGCTTATGGAATACCACTCTACAAATAGAAGCATCAAACTGTCAATAAATAAAGGCTTTATGGAATACATCTAAACTATAAAATTATTAAACTGTCAATAAAATGGCTTTATGGAATACATCTAAACTATAAAATTATTAAACTGTCAATAAAATGGCTTTATGGAATACAACTCTACCATGAAAGCAATCTCTAGGAAAAAGAAAACATTCTTGTATGCAACATAAACTTGTCAAGATTCAAATGCATGTATGCAGATTGCATGAAGATATGTCAAATGTTTCAGATTATTAACTAACAGTCTGATCGAGAAACGATTTTTAAAAATCTGGACAAGTGCAAAGGTGACCAAAAAATGCCAATCTTTTACAAGACATGTTTCATAAGAAACATTAAATAATTATGGAAATATGAAGTGTAAATACAGTTTTCATATACGAGGAGATAACTCTAAAAGTCTCAATCTAAGATGAAGATATTTCAAACTAAATAGGAGATTTCAGCCAGAGAATAGTGATGGATAGACCGTCACAATTTGTATTAAAAAAACTAGGTAACCTTTTAAAAATGCTACTCAAGACTCCAGTATCAATACATAATCTCTAGTCATAACACAAAATCATACCACTTTTCAAGAAGATACATGTATCTCAAATGTTTCAGGAGACATCAAGTACACAAATATTTGACGGACAGATAGATGGAAAAGTAGGCTTTAGTACTGTCCACCTCCCAAAACTGTAATTTGCTGGGGATCTAACAAGATCATCTGAATACTGAGAAGTATTTTGAATAGTTCATTATTAGGCTTGCTACAACAATAGTAATATATAGTAATCAGCTGCAAAAAGATTGTGCCTCAAGCCTGTGACTCTAATTTTGACTTTCAGGCAAGTGATTATTTAGTGTTATGTATGTCAGTGTTGTGTGTTTAACTTGTATCCATTATTGTAGGTTATAGCTGAAACTAATGATCATTTGTAAACAATATGTTTAGACAGCTACCTTTTGTCCATGACTGTAGGTTGTACTTTATGATAATGGTAATTTGTAACCATGCTGACATGGTCTTGATTATAACCTTAGAAAGTTGTAGTAACAAACATCTTTACAGTTTGGGTTAATTTTCTATTAAGAAGATTTTTTTTTTAATAAAGCTATTGCAACATGGTTCAAATGGGTATGTAAATAAAGAGGTTTTGACAGCAGCTGTCATTTTTATCTTAATATCAGTCTTTCAGAACAGATGATCAGAGATTTTAGTTTTGTTCAGATGTTATTTGAGAGAATTCATTTATTTAAATTATTCATTGGAATTACAATGTGCATTCTGGATTAAATCATCATAATTTTAATATTGGAATTTTGGAGGAACGCTCTATATTTCTGTACTTGCAATAGAACATTTAGGATTATTTGGGATTTAATTCACAATACTGTAAGTTGCTTTTAAATTTTCACTTTGCATTCTATACAAATAAATTGTTTGTCAAATTTCCCTAAACTTGTAAGTTTTGCCTCTGTATGAAGACTGTCACTTTGAACTTTGACCGTCAATCTAACGATTGTGGAATATTTTCAATGTCGAATGGTAAGGCTATATTAAAATACTTAAAAAATTGCACTTAATGAAAGAATAAAACAATAAAAATATGGCACCCAAAAACTTTTTATCCTAAATGGAAAGCAACAAATGCTACTGCAACCCCACAGCTTTAATTTGTTTAAATGCCTTTAAAACATCAAACACCTGTAATTAATTCAACCACTAGAAATGTGTTTGGAAAATTCATTTCTCACCAAAATGTTTGAAAAAGAAAAATGCAAACTTACCAGACATAAAGACAGATGGACAAATATAATACTATATGCATCCACCACAGATATGATAGTACAAAATATGCTGGAATTGTATTGTTTTATATTTTACATCCACAAAATTACAATCAAGATAAACAATTAGTATTAAGTGAGGAACATGTAATTATCACACAAATGAACAAGAGGAGACACAATGCAGTACATGGGAAGCTAGATCTGTTTATAAGATACATATATGCCTGCATTGCAGTGTAAAAACGTGTAAACCTTGTGAAAATGTTTAAAAATGTCTATAATGTAAAAATTCTAAAAAGGTTATCTATATATGCATAGAAACAAACTTACCAAATTTCATTTATCAAGTGGATTTTACTTAATTTTGTTAACTAGATTTAAATCAAAATACTTAACCCTTTGAACCTGAGAGGCCGGTTTACTGGCCTGTTGTAACGGTGTATATACCGGAAAGGCCAGTATACCGGCCTCGCTATCTACCATCATAACCCGACAGGCCGGTATACCGGCCTGTGTTATCTTATTCGCTAGATTCCCTATAAAAGTGTCAAAATTTGCCGGGGAGGCTCGGATTAGGGTGCCGAAATATGGGGGAGATTAGGGTTCAAAGGGTTAAGTCCCAAACTTCAACAAATTATAAAACATTAAAACAATTGTTGTAATGGCCTGACTCTAATTAGGTAACCAACATATGACCAAAAACATGCCTATCAGCTTACATTGGTCTATGTTTAATAGGTTTCCTTAATTGCACTTACAAAACGTTTGTTAATCAAGTTCTAAAACTTCTAAAATGTGTAAAATTTTGAGATCCTGAAAATCCAGTGAGGTTATCAACAAATGTAGGCAAATACACCTGCCACATTTCACTCATCTACAATGAATCATGGTTGCACAATCTTGCTGAAAACCTTGAGATGGATCTAGATGCATGGATGGTGGATAGGTACAGGGATTCTCTACAAACAGTGGGAGCGTAAGAACAAAACAAAGTATAATGTGCTGGGTAAAAGAAACTGTATCTGAAACAACAATGGAGGAGAACATCAAGCAAATGCAATAAGCAATGATGGAGACAAATACAATAAAAACTGGGCAGTCAAGGTATATAATTACTGTTCATCTGTGACAATTCAATCTCTTCCATTTCAAAACCCCTGTTATTCTGGGCAATATTTCTTGTTTTAATTTCTGGCTCAGGTTTCTCTGAAAACATGTATCATATCAAGGCAAACCAGAATGTGATCGATTATTATATAGCTCGCCTCTACAAAGCTTTTTAAGTAGTCCCCAGCAACCACTGTAAATATCAATTAACATACATAAAATGAATTCAGACTAAATAAATCCGTGTAACCTATGATCACACAGCTAAGCTCTATGAAGCTTTCAGCAGTCTCCAGTAACCATTGAACACATTATTAGGCATGGAGAAAATATATTCAGACCAAAGTAATACTGACAATGGAATGTAGGCTCCATTCCTACATAACTTTATGTGTTTTCTTTTTTAAGACACACTTAATCAAATAGGCATCATTTTTGCACATACAAGTGGCACCAGTTTCATTTATGACCATAACAGCTGTATGCACATACAAGTGGCACCAGTTTCATTTATGACCAAAACATCTGCATGCAAATGCAAGTGGCACCCATTTCATTTTAGTACCAAAACAGCTATATGCACATACAAGTAACACCAGTTTCATTTTAGTACCAAAACAGCTGTATGCATATACAAGTAACACCAGTTTCATTTTAGTACCAAAACAGCTGTATTTAAATACAAGTAACACCAGTTTCATTTATGACCAAAACAGCTGTATGCACATACAAGTGGCACCAGTTTAACTTAATGACCAAACAACTGTAGGCACATACAAGTGGCACCAGTTTCATTTATGACCCAACAAAACATGTGATAAATATATGTGCATATTTTCACAGCAATCCTACTAAAACTTAAAAAGGAGTTATGATAATGTACTAATGGACAGATGGAAGCCAGACCACAAGATATCTACAAAGCTTTCATGGTCTATGACCAGTGGAATTAAAAACAAGAGAATAATTTTGTTCTTCTCTTTTTGGTTCCTATAATTGTTCTTAAGATCTGCTTCGGTAGAGTGCCAGTCACATGCTTTGAGTAACCTTGGAATAACAGTCAGTATTACAAAGCTGATGCATCATTAATTGAACCAATCAGTCACTACATCTAAGTCATCACATGAAATGCATGTAGTCCATTCTCCTAATTCCTCTACTTTACTAGTGAAATACACAGTTGACTGTCTGAGGATAACCTATCAACATATACTATGTACAGTCATTATATCGAATGTTTTGAATACACATATTTATTTCTACTTCCAAATGCAATGGTTGGATAGGGATAGAGATCCATATAAATAATTTGGTTTTATGACTCATCTTGCTTGAAACAAAACCTTAGGCAATTTAACCTAATCATTCTGAAATCTGGGTTACAATTACCTAATTTTTTTAATAAGGGTACAGTACTCATCAATATGTATTGCCACACCAGGTTTCATGATTCTAGGTATGCCAGTATGAGTACTGGGTAAAAACACCCTGTGCTAAAAACTTTACAAAAAAATGAACAACTAATATATAATATATATGTACAAAGTTATCCCCCTTAGCTGTCAATTTGGGGGGGGGGAGCTATGAATTGCACACTCAAAACTGTGACCTAGCACCTAAGAAGCTAAGAAGAAATAATGGTTGAGATGCAGTGGAGCTGCATATGCTTTTATGTGTGATGCTAATCTCAACAATAGCACTAACATCAGGGAAAACTACAACAGCTCTCATCTACTTTGAAGAGGCGAGCTAACAAGTGTAGATATGATAAAAAAAAGAAAAACTGACACCGCAGAATCATTCAAATTAAGTGCATACTGACCTATTATGCATTTTAAAAAGTACAATCTAGCACATAAGAATTTGGATTAGTAATTGTAATATTTATTTCAATCAGTTCATACAAAACATAATTATTCACTTTATAGAATATACCAGTTAAAAGTTAATATTGCACACTGAAACATAAACAGGAGATATTAGTATTGCACACTAAATACATAAACAGAAGTTGAATATGCCCATGCAGATTCTACAAGATATGTTAAAATACTACTACTACAGTATGTAATTGTCCAACCCCAAAAATTTAACAAACACTGTTACCTGATATGACGATAAAACAAAATGTGAAATTCATATATGTATCCAAATCTCTACTTAATCTGGTACAGGTTTTAGTGCTGTCCAAATATGGAGGTGTTAAACATAACTTTCATGATTATGATGCCTTTTCACCTGAATGTCTGCATTTCCTTTTAATAAACACTGACATGCTCTTATGTTGCTTTTAAATGAACTTTTCTTTGGTCTGTTTATACATTTTTAAGGATTGGTCCTTTTTTCATTATCAGTAAATAAGAGAAGTGCAGTAATCTCAACTTTTCACATTTTAGTTCTAACTTGTTTAATCAATAACAAATGATCAATACTCCATTTATACACTTTTCAACAAAATTTCTACAAGTGGCACATGAGACACCCATCTTGTGACATTTTCCTCTTAACGTCCTCAACCTTTGAACTTACAACTTGTCTAATATATGGTAAGGTGTAGATCTGGATAAATTTCATTAAACGTTTGCAGTAATTAAAAAGTGACAGCCTGGATCTGGAAACTGGCCACTGACTTACATTATCACTTTCTGTGGCCTTGATCACAAGGCAGGAGGTAAGGGATTACAATATAATATGCAACACAATTTCAGGTCAAGATATAACAAGCTCAAGTTTCATTAATGTATCTTCACTGGTTCATGGCATACCCATATCCATGAACAGAGATCACTGATTTCCCACACACACACACACTGCTTTGGCCATGACCTTGAAGTAGGTGCATACCGATGGAATGTGACATACTGTCAAGTCATGGCATATCAAAAGTCCAAGTTTCATTAAAATATCCTCATTGGTTCAAGTTATACCCATATATGGACATAAGTCTCTGATTTATATTTTCCATGTCATTAAAATATCCTCATTGGTTCAAGTTATACCCATATATGGACATAAGTCTCTGATTTATATTTTCCATGTCATTAAAATATCCTCATTGGTTCAAGTTATACCCATATATGGACATAAGTCTCTGATTTATATTTTCCATGTCATGATATATAACTTGTTAACATTCATCAGAATAGCCTCACTGATTCAAACATTATACTCCAGACATGACAAAAATCATAGAGACTTTGTCCTTTAATGACTCTGATCTTCAAGCAGGTGTAACTATGGTATACAACACACAATCCATGCATGACAAAATTGACTAAGGTGTCATTAAAAAATACTTTCACTAGATAAAAGTTATATTTAGGACAAGAAGATCACTCCGAGAATTACATTTCCCAATAAAGGACCTTGATCGTACGGCATGGTGTGTGGTTATGGTATGTGACAAATAGCAAAGTTACAATATGTAACTGGGAATTTTGTACAGGCTAGAAAAGTTGTACTTCAAACAAGAACACGTCACCAATTTCAATTTTTCCATGTGATCCTGACCATAACATGGAGAATCGCTGTAGTGTATGACACAGTGTCTACACATTATATATAGTTTATGGTTTAAATGGTTTATCGCTAAGGGATCACACCTGCAGATTCTTCTCAAATGCGAATAGTGTTTGCAGAGTTGGTCAATTAACAATTCTGTTGTTTCTAGAGTTTGACACTTTAATCTGTGCTCAATTTAATAAATCTGAAATATCAATGGTTCAGATATTCCCAACAAGAGTCAAGTCATAGAATTATATTTTCACTGTCCTTGACATTCGTGAGGAATGGGGCACAACAATGGTGTGCATGACACCATCTAGTCATAATATATGGTGAAAAGCTGTAAGGAAAATTTCTGAAACCAAGGTACAGACATATGGACAATGCCACAATAGATGGGTGTATACAACTGATACTGTATAGTCCTATGATGAACAAATGTGTTTTTAAAAAATGCATCATTAAAGTTCAAGTAGCTCGTCAGAACATTACAAGCTATAATTTTTTGTGTCCAGAAACTAACAGCAGATATGTTATATGTGTAAGAGAAAGAAACTTTATTAGTAATAATTGATTTAAGAAAGAGGGATTGAGACAAATGTGTTAAGAATAGGATCACAGCTGTAATAGGCTACTACTGAAAACTGTAACTTACCAAAATCAGCCAGATTGTACACTCTGTTGCCAACTTTGACACTATTAATGCCATAAAACAATGGTCCTGTCAGGTGGTTTTTATGACAGTATTCTTCAAGAATTTCCTTTGGCTTGCGGTTATCTCTCCACTGGTTTATGCCTGACCTGTTCATCAAAAAGGTTAACATGAAACACTGACTAAAGTTAGGTAACACATGGTTGAGAGGCTTGTTTTTGGCAATGTGAAAATCTTCAATGTACTCTGTCCTTCCTAAAATTATCAACCAAGTGTACATCACTATTCTGATAAAAAAAAATAAACTGCTGTTTGAAACCACCTAATAGAATGTAAAACTGGATCCATGTTGATAATTATTCAGATGAAAAATATTCGTGACAGGGAAGGGATCTAAAGTATCCATAATGCTGTCTGGAATCAAACCCAGTTCATCTTCAGCTCAGTCAAGTGCAGATACCAATCAAAAGTTTTGGACCAACTAGACTAGTTAGTAACCGGACCTCATATTCATGTACCTTGACTACTAAAATCCTCCTTCCTCTTTAGTCCTTTGAATGTTACCTCTTAGAATGCCACCAGCTACTTAGATTTGGACAATCACCTAAATATAACATGCAGGATGCCAAGTGTAGCTATCACCACTGGGACTTAAACCTGGTTTATCTGTCTCAGTCAGGTAGACATACCTAGACTTAATGGTCTGGAGAAGCTAGGTTGGTGAGCAAGTGCCCTCATACATCTTTATTCACTACACTTACATAGTCTGGAGAAGCTCGCTTGCTTATATACAATTGTGGTATAGTATTCATTGGTGTAAGCTCCCTTGTTTATAATTATCATTGGTGTAAGCTCCCTTGTTTATATAAAATTGTGCTATAATTATCATTGGTATAAGCTCCCTTGTTTATATATAATTGTGCTATATGTTATGATTCATCAGTATAAGCTCCATTATTTATACACCACCGTTTTAAAATATCCCTCATTATAAGGGTCACTCATAAACTAATGGGGGCCCCGAGTGGCCGAGTGATCTAAAGCGCTGTCCATTACGGATCACTGCCATCTCATCTCTGTCTGCATTGGTTCGAGTCAAAGATTCGGCTAATGTAGTTATATGAGAAAGCTTGCCAGTAGCTTCTCATGGGTCAGTGGTTCTTTCCGGGGGTTTTCCGGGTTCTTCCTCCACCATTAATACTGGCCGCCATGTATAGCCTATATTGTGCTTAAAAATGGCGTTAAACCATACAAAACAAAAACATAAACTAATGTTATAACATCGATCTGTGCAAAACTCACTTGTTTATATAGCTATTATAACACTCCTTATAAGACTCACACCTTTGTTAAACCTAACTCATTTTATGACTGTCTTTCTCATATAAAATTGTTTACAATATCCCTCAGTATAAAGTTCACTAAATTATAAAATAGTTATGCCATTCCAGCACAAAGCACCCTTATTTATATACAACTGTTTTATAGTATACCTCATTATAATGTTCCCATGTATCTACACAGCTTGTTATAACATCCCTCAGCATAAGGCTATCTTTCTTATAATAAATGCTGATTGGATAACACCAAAAAATAGTGGACCTTTTTATCCTGACATACATCTAACAATGGTTATTAAAGTTCAGTCTGCAACTTTAGCCACTTGAGTTTGCTACCACAGCACTGATGGCTGGTCTAACATCAACAAATTATTTTGCATATTGCTATTTCTAGATCAGCCTATCATTAAATGACCACCCCACCCATTCTATACCAACAGTACTTTGTATTATGAAAAACGACAATTCTGTCAGCATACCTTCATCTCCATTTGGACCATCTTGTCTATTATTCAGAGTGATCATAAATTTAACTGCTTAATTTGTCAGCAGTTTGTCACATCACACATGTGGGATACACATACAAAAACCTAATTCATATTCATACAAATGCTTAATATGAGTACTGCATAGCAGTATATCATTCTCAAGTGTTGCAATGATAGAGCTGAATAGCCTAATAAATGAATATAACTCCAGCATGCAACATTTTTGCAGAGAAAGACTCAGTATATAAAATTGATACTTTCAGCTATAACCCAACTATGTAACAAAATGAAAGCAGTAAAAGGCCCTGAAACAGCAATCAAAAGAGGTGCAGGAATGTATGCCACTATTACACAAGAAACAAAATTCAAATACTGATAATGAACAGACACTGCTTTAACAATCTTCTTTTTTAAAGCAAATACATTGGTAGAAAAATATCGAATTATAACTGTGATGTTTTACTTCTGTTTAAGTATATATTATGCACGTCATTATTTTTGCAACATGAAATTGTATGTCGATTATATATATAAAAGGAATGCCACTCATTTTAAATCTTTTCCGACTCTGATGACTTATGACAATGTCATTCTTTTAATTTTTAATAGATGGATTATTTACTTGATTAGAGTGATGTTGTTACAATGTACTACTTACACAGAATATGTTTTTGGCAGCCCACAGGTGGCTCTGCATTTTGTTAAATATCGATTCTCCAGATCAATTGTCGTCTCTCCAACATCATCGTCTCTGGTGATGAGATCATAATCTTTAATGCGAACTGTGAGGTCCTTGAATAGGGGCAGTACTGTTGTCATTTCAAACATCCTGTAAACAGTTACACAACATATATTCTCCTTTCTTTCTTTTATACATCATTGAAAATGAAACTGCAATTTATCAACTTACTAATTCATTTTGTCCCATTCAAGATGGGTTATGCAATTGGCTTCAGAGTAAGTCTGGAACCATTACCTTTATTTCTGTCTTACCTTATTTGAATCTATTTAAAGATAAGGATACCATTCCATTTCCATATGTGAATGTCAAAAAAGCACCAAAACAAACAAAAGTACTTCGATTAGCCCATGAAATACGCATTGTACAAAACTTTCTTAATTTCAAATTTAAGAAAATTATAGATGATCAAATTTTATTTTTCGCATTTACATGCAATTTTCCTGCAGTAATGGAATTTGCATTTAAGCTGCTGGCTTTAAACCCAACTATTATCCAAAGAAAAAAATGTAATCTAATAATAATTTTCTTTGAAACATGAGGCCCTAATTGGACAATGTTGATGGTTGCATGTAAATATAATCACTAGGGCCCATATGTCCAGATGCTTCATGTCAAAGTTGATCAATTTCTGTTAAGCATTTCTTTTTTATAAAGTTGTATAAACATTTTTCTACTGTTAGTAATTGCAGCCATATTTGATAGTATAACTGAATCATTTGTATACATCAAAAAAATGTTCAAGCTTAGACACTTTGTGCCAAATTTGATCAGTATGTCAAGTGGTATTTTAAAACTAATTCAAGTTTTTTTATATTTGTTTTTAACAGTAGGCTCATCGGAAAACAAGACTGCAATTAGAGGTGAAAAGATACACTTCTGCCAGGTATCAATACAATTCACAATACACAGCATATGGCATGATACATTATCGATACATTTATTAACTTGATGATCTTTCCATTTCAGAAAGTCAGTCAGTGACAGATAGTTCCCTTTAAAGTTTATACTGGTTGTATTTCCAGTATGCAGATTACAGAAAGATACATACTTATTTATTAATTATATGCCATTCTCATAAAATGAAAAGATAACAAAAATACTTTCAAAAAGACTACCTGTGAGTTGTCAGCGATTTGTATTGAAAAATTTTAGCAATTTATGGCTGCTCCTTTTGATCGGACACAGGATTCACTTTAGCCACTTGACAGGTATTTTAATCAAATAAATATCGACACTTCTCAATGTCATTTTATTTTCTTGATCTTATTTATTCGCTTTATCTTAACCCCGATAGGGAAATATTATTTTGCACATGATCCTGCTGTTCTATAACATTTGATAAAAGAAACAAACATTTAAATTGCTTGTATTTTAATCTGGATTGGAAGTCTGCCTTTTCTACATTTGCTGAAAAGGTGACTGACCAGCATACAGTCTACTTTTGTCCATCCAGCATGTACACTGGACTTGTATTTAACACCATTTTCTGGCTCCTTATTACCTACTGGTATCTCTATCAACACTTTCCCAGCTACAATAATCTGATATACTTCAAAAAAGTTTTTAAAAATTCATCATAACTTATCATCAGCCAGTATTTGCCAAACAAAATTGTTGTCCGAGATGAACCATGCAGGGAATCGGCCACTATTTCTAGGTGGCCCATATTTTAAAAAAGCATTTTTTTAAATGTCCTTGACGCAAATTCAGTAACGACATAATGCATGTTCCAGGGCACAATATGTAAACCAAATTTAGTTCCTGTGTCATGTGAATAGCAATGCAAATGCTGAATTCCAGGTCAAATTGCATCAACGTTATGATTTTATCTCATCTGTCAACAGATTACAGATATACATAACATTGTACAGTTGAGCCTCGTTAATCCAGACACATTCGCTCCCAGTGAATATGTCCGAAATAATGATTCTTCCATATAACTGAATCATGCACATTTTTATTTTACGATATCATCACACCGTGTATTGATTTGGATGCACTTACCTGCCAAAAACCGGATTAATGCTGTTGGGTATGTAGTTGTCCCTGTCAGTGATTTTAGTCTTCCCTAACACGATTTCAACATAGGGGTCAGCCTGAAATAGTAACAGCAAAAGCATAAGATTTTGAAACAAAACTATTTAATCTTGTGTAGAGCTTTTTGTGATTTTTATTGACACAGCAACTATGGATTCAATTATTTTCCTGGTTATTAAATTGATGGTTTCACATTTGCATTTTTTCACATATTTTATACGGGTTTTTAAACATAATTTGCTGCAAACACTAATTCCATGAAAATTGGCACTTTGCAAATAAAGACTGAATCAACGGCTGCATTCTTTCACCATTTGCTGTCCCTACATTTTCTCCATAGTATTGGAGTTTTAATACTGAAAAATATTTTTTAATGCTGTTTCTGTTGTTGTTGGGATTTTTTTCCAACCAGACCAGACAACATTGCTCTTAGTAAGTTAGACAGCTGCATAGGTTTAAGTCATACCAGTCCTGTTGGGTCATTTGGCTGCAGATCCATTGCCTTAACAACATAAACCCGCACTACACATTCTTCAACGTCACTTGAGGGAAGGTTACTAAGAATCTTGCTTGGTGAGGCCTCATTAGGGTCCTGGGGGAGGGGGTACACCTTGAACAAACCCTGAAATATATGAAAAGAATCTGATGTAAAAAGTTATATCATCACAATGTCAATCTTCCCAAAGTTCATTTTCAAAATAAGAGTAAAATCGATTTGTCACCATCACTACAATGACAATTGCCATGTCAGACAGCAAAGCCCATCTATTTTTTCAGTGCTAAAAAGAACTTTCATTCAGTTTCCAAGAACAAATGAAAATCCTATACCAAGCAAGAAAAGAGATCACAATATGCATGAAAATTACTGAATAAACACAAATATTACTTGCCTAGTTTCACAAAGTTTCAGTCTACATGATAATGCAAGTGTTTTGAAAAACCAAACTTCACAATTCTGGATTAAAAGTTATTTAAAGATGTCTCTACATTTAGTAATGGCATCCATATATGATGGCAGACTGACATCTTTTAAATACATTTTATACATTTTCATCCCATATGGCTTCTTGTCAACACTGATCCAATTCTGGTCAGCAGTTTTGGAGAAAAAGTCATTTCATGGTTTCTCTATTTTTAGCATTAGTTGTTTTCTATTTTTAGTAACAGCAGCTACATTTGAAAGAAGATTAGAATAACAGGTACAAATCTGAATAATGCAAACACTATCTGTCAATTTTGATCAAATTATGTTCAGTAGTCTTTGATATGCCATTGTTTTAAGTCCCTTTACTTATGGCAGTTAGATTTCGATGGTGGATTGGCATCATTGAAAAAATCTGAAACCCTTCATTCCAGAATACACTGTACCTAATTTGGTTTAAACTGGTCCAGTGGTTCTGGAAAATTTACAATAGTAACTGTTGACAGACTGACAATTCGAAATCATGCAATGTCTTTACAGCCAGGTGGGTACAAAAGAAAAACAAACAATTTTTTCTTGTAAAACACAGTATGCCAAAATAGACCAGGTTGCAAAATATTTTTTTGTTTTTAACTGCAATTATTAATGTCATGAAAGTCTAACCAAGTCAATTATATATTACTATGAACATGCATGGTAATGTAATAAGTAGAAAACGGATACAATGGTCTTAGAATCTAATCAGTTAATCTAAATATTAATTGAAAAAAGTTAACAAAATTTCATTTGTCAATGTATGTGATTTTTACTTTTCCATACTCTCAAGCTTTTTTTCAAATAGTTCACAAATGTATAGAAAGCTTTAAAATAAGGACACAGTCACCAGAACTTAATCTTTAGATCCATTCATGTGGTTAAATATCAAATTTGACTACCATTTTTACTATCTATCTTGCTGACTAAAAAAACATGATAGATGGATACAAAAACAGATGGATGTTTAATGGAATCACACAAAAAAACAATCTCCAATCCTCTAAAGGCATGAGGCAGATATAATTGAAAAGTAAAATGATTAGATGAGTTGTGAAGCACT
This sequence comes from Unio pictorum, assembly GCA_030141615.1. Lineage (NCBI taxonomy): Eukaryota > Metazoa > Mollusca > Bivalvia > Unionida > Unionidae > Unio > Unio pictorum. Next base: position 1,348,683 of record JARLTB010000027.1, on the reverse strand, counting down.
AATGCTATGACAGTCATCTAGACTTGCTCCTGACTAGTTTCATACCAAGAATTTACAAAATATTACCGGATACTCATTACTGCTTTACATATGCACCAAACTGTACCAAATCTTGCATCCTTACTAGTCTTACAATTAAACAAAATCCTGGTGATCATACTCTAAGTCTAGAAATTTTCCTGGACAATTTTAAATTGAATTCAAATTCATATTTCTTTATCTCCATCTTAATTTAAGTGTTGACTGCATTTGTAATTCAGCTACTGTCACACCTCACCTTAAATTCACCCACAGTATTTGACTCCTCCTCATCCTCATCCTTGCCTCTCACAATCTCAAAAGTCTCACAGAAGTCTGTTAAGTCACAAAATTTTTCACTCTTCTCCAGCTCATTGTCGTACACCTAAAAGAAAACAAAATATCACCAAATAAAGAACATGCTATCTTTTATCTAACCTGATCTAAACCAAGTTCACAACAGAAGCATATGCAAACATTACAAGAATATCAACTCACCATAATCTACTTTTGGACTAGTACAATTTTAACCATTTATTTTAAACACATTTACAAAATGTAACATAGTATATTGTGTGTAAGCAGCATTCCTTTTCATACCTTTTCATATTAACATTATATTGGTTTCTTAATGAAAAAGAGTTTGGGGTAAATAATGTAGGGTCTTCTGCAAGCCAAAATTGTTTTTAAAAAAAAATTATAACAAGAGACCCTGAAAGAAACTCATACTCTACTAGCCCAAAAAAGAATGTCCAGTAATTTGAGATAAGATTATTTCTGTTTTTTAACTACAGAGTTTTGAAACTATCTGATATTTCTTTTGAGCTAACAGGATGTTCCAATATGTTGCTGTGACAGACATATTGGCTGTCAGTTTGGCACCATTTTCATCTAGGACCAAGCTGACATTAAAAAGTCTTTTAGAGAAAACCTGATATCAATATGACCATCCAGTCAGAGGAAGTAGTGACAGCATGATTTTTATAACAACAATCGTGTATGATATGTATGATTATCATTTTCATTCAAGACCAACTAGGTTTCATAAGAAGTGGTGAAAAGCCCATGTTGATATAACCATCCATTTGGGTAGAGCTGAAATGGTGTTTCAAACTCAAGGTCAATCTGCTTTATTTTCGTTTAGGACCAGACTTTATGCAGTTCAATGGTTTGTTGCTATCTGTCAACATGACAATTCTTGGAATTTTCTTCTTCATTTCAAATTACAATGGTAACTGAATCTCCTGCTACATGACATATTCAAATTGACATGTGATATATAATAAACATAATTGTCTTTCTTCCTGCTTTTATTAAAGAATAATCTGAATATTCCTTTTTTATTCTTGTTTACTGATTATTAAACTTTAATGCAAGGAGTTGTTTTTTTGTTGTTTTTTTTCGCCTTTAACATGTACTGGTAGCTGGACACCATTTTAAAAAATCTATAATCAACAATTTGATCAAGCAGATAATTCACAGGGAAAAATATGGGAAGATTAAAACATCTGAGGTACTAGAATAAAATTACTCTGGTTCTCTGATTCCACTAGCACTAATGTGAAACCCATATCCAAATAAAATACAGATGAGCCTATTATCTGGATTTTCCCACACAAATCATATTTCCATAGTTTTTCCTTTTATTCCGTAACTTCGTATTTTAAGAGTCATGTTTGTAAGACTTACAGCAAAATCATTATGATTGGCAGGTTGTGGTAGCCATGCTAACATCAGAAAAGCACCATTTTAATGTAAACAAACATGACATTGTAAGAAGTATATTGGTGAAAACCCATGTTGATATGTCTCTCCACTTTGGAAGAGTAAGAAAATAAAGATTTTCAAGATGGCTACCAGGCTAGCCATATTGGATATTATCATCATTTAAGATCTACTAAACATCACAAGAGGTCTTCTGACAAAAGCATAATATCAATATGAACAGTCATCTAGAGAAAGTAGCTATGTTAATATTTTCCATATTGCAACTGTGGCGGCCATATCTGATATTAAACTGCTAGTATTTTTATTTACATAAGAAGCCTTTCATAATGGAACAACCATACTGATACGTTTATTCATTCTGGAAAAGTAGTAATAAGATTTTTAAGATGGTTGCTGTGCCAGCCACAGTGAATGTGTAAGCAGCACCATATTCACAAAGGACCAAGTAAACATCATAATAAGTCTTCTGGTAAAATGCCATGTTATTATTACTTTCTGATCATGTGTAACAAAAACAAGATTTTAAAGACAGTTGACATGGAGACCATATCAGTCATCTGATAGACACCATTTTCATTTCAAAGCTACTAGACATATTAAGAAGTCTTTTCTGTGAAAACCACATGCTGATACGACTCTCTTCATGTGGAGTTGCAATAACTAGATTTGTAATTAGGCTGATGTGGTGATCATATTAAACATCAGATCAACATAATTTTCATTTCAGACCAACTCGACATCATATAAATCATTTCATGTTGGCTGCTGTTGTGGCCATTTTTAGTCATGTGAACTTGATCCAATTCTAATATCACTGCTGCCTGAGTGCTTAGATCCAGTATTGCCTTCACTGACTGATGTTTTTAACACCTCTCTCTCATCCAGGGAATTCACATAATTTTTCAAAACTGAAATTGCAAAGCCTATGCTAAAGACACCAACACTCAACCATAACAATTTAAAGTACTACCGCCCAGTTTCTAATGTCCCATTCATATTAAAAATCTTAGAAAAAGTTGTTTCAACCAAACTTGCATCTCATCTGAATTCAAAGTCTTTTTAGCAATGTACAGTCTGCATATTACCCTTGCCACAGTACGGAAACTACTCTTCTAATGACATTCTCTTTGTTTTAGATAGCAGAAATATTACAGTCCTCACCCTCCTTGACAAGTCTGCAGCATTTGACACAATAGACCATGATGTATTACTTCACGATCTCCAGCATGTATTTGGCATTCACAATACAGCATAATTGTGGTTAAAGTCCTACTTAGTCAACAGGACACATATTGTGTCTGCAAATGGAATAGTCTCCAGCTCAGTTGATCTATGTTTTTGTGTCCTACAGGAGTCTGTTTTTGGACCTGTTCTCTTCATTCTATACACTCAGCCACTCTCAAGTGTCATAGATCATCTTCCAGTGTCTCACCAATTGTATGCTGATGACACCCAAATATACAAATGTAGCCACCCAACTGAAGTTGATGCTACCGTCCAAGATGTAGAGAGGTGCATTTCTGAAATCATGGATGACACGTAACAAGCTGCAGATGAATCATAATAAAACTGAGACCATTCTGATCACAACACAAAGACTTTCTCATTCACATCCTTTACCTAAACAATAAATATCAGCAACACCAATGTTAACTTTACACAGTCAGTATGAAACCTAGGTGTTACTCTGGACAGTACTCTTGCATTGCATGAACATGTCATGAACATATGCAAGGCTGCATATCTAGAGCTTAGATGCATCAGCTCCATTCATAAATATCTTTCCATTGATGGCACTAAAACATGTGTGTGTTTATTAGTACTTTCAAGACTGGACTATCTTAACTCAATTCTGTATGGTTCATTTCAATAACTACTCAAGAAACTTCAAAAAGTTCAAAACACAGCTGCTCAGATCATCCTTAGAGTACCATGATCCGATCACACATTCCCCCTGCTCTGTACCCTACACTGGCTATCCATTCAATCCAGAATCAACACAAAATTTGTAATCTGTGCAACGTCTCAATGACGGACTGCAGTCCAACATACCTATCCAACCTCACCCAACTGTACACACCAGCAAAACACTTATGCTCCTCTTTTGACAATCGTACCCTCATTATTCCCACTATGAAAATGAGATCATATAAACATTCTTTTGCATACCAGGGCCCAGCAACATGGAATAAATTGCCTACTGAACTTAGACACAAGGACATGATTAACCCATTCAAGAGTGCTCCAAAAACTCACCTATTTCGACTGCAAGAACAAACTTAAAGACCTAATAATGTTTCTTACCTTAGATATTTTTAGCATGTTTTATGTTTTCTAATTTCATGGTAGGGTTTCTTTTAATCATATCATTATATATGTTTTTATGTTATAGGTGTTTTCTAATTTTGTAAAGCACAGAGATTCTAGAGATTAGGTGCTATACAAAGTCCTCATAGTTTTTAAAATTTTATTATTTTTATTGCATGTTTGAGTGAACCATTTTGATTTTGGACCAAGCAGATCATCGGATGAATGTCTAAAGCTTTAACTAGTTTAAGAGTGGTGAGAACAAACTTGTACTAACAGAAGCAATAAAAAAAACCAGTAGAGCTAAGGAATATTATAATGGCAACAAAAACAAAATATAGTAGAAATAATTGAAATGGCCCTGAAAAATTATGTCATCTATATACATATACATATATGCCCACATACAATTTTAATTAGTGTTTTGTATGCAATCATGATGAACTTTTGGGGATGATTGAACAAATAGGACCAAATCAAGACACCCCAATTTGGAAAATAATAAATAGGATATTAGGATGTACAGAAAGCTAATATATTATTCAATAGGTTAAGACTGTGGTGCTTCTTGTACATAAGACATGAAGAAACCTGAAATATTTTTCAGCAGGTAAAGCTATGGTACTATATGTATAATGATCATGAAAATTAAAACAAAGTTAAAATATTATTCTGCAGGTTAGTCTGTGGTACTTATTATACAATGGAGCGGTAAATAACACAATGCTGAAATATTATAGTGCTTTATGTACAGTCCTACCCCTTCTTAACATTTTATATGGCAGCTATAACAATAATTTGCATTACAAATGAGGGAAACTTAATCTTAGGGACACTATAACAAGGTTATGTTATAATACTGTATTATAACACAAAATAGTATTTATTATAATGATCAAACCACAAAATAATTCTAAATAGTCCTATTAGTTAAATAAAATGAAAAAATGTAGTAGTGATAACAAAACTAAATGTTATTATTTTAATTGGATTTAAGTCTGTGCCTGCTTTAAAAGCAGAATAGTTGCATACGGAGGGGCTTAATACTGAGAAACCACTACTTGTAGTGTAGTAAATCCATCAAATATTTGTATAAAAAGGGAATTCTTACTGTAATTTTGTCCAGTCCCTTCTTAAGATACTTCTGACATTTTTCTGACTCTCCAGTTGAGGCATAATACTTGGACCACCAGTCTATGTCCTCCCAATCTTCCTCTTGCTGTAAAAGAAGAAAACCAGTCAGTCTACTGTAGTTATTTCCCTTTTGTACTTGATAAAACAGTTGGATGAAAACATTATCTTTCTAGAATGCCTGATAAAACAATTATCAAAATCTTTTAGTTTAATTGTACCATTATTATAAAATTCTGTATTCATTCAGTTACATCCCTCTGAGTCCTGTATATTCCAATTTGACAATTAACTGAATTCCAGACTTATAAATCCCATTTCAAACGATTACACTCTTAAAATTGCTGAGTTATTTGGTATAAAATGTTCCTATGAACCATCTAGCTGGAAAATCAGAATTTAAATGATCTTTTAATCCTTTATTTTGAAAACATCTAGAATTTTCTAAGAATTAAAATATTAAAATGGGACTCAAGATAAGTACCAAGTAAAATGAAAAGTTTTTCTCCTGATGCAAACAGGCTCCGACTCATCTGAATATGTAAAGTTATCAAAAAGGCACCAAACTGTACATGTACAATTGTTGTTGTTGTTGTTGTTGTTGTTGTTGAAGGGTTTAATACCATTTTTCAGCACATGATTGGCTAACTATACATGGCAGCTAGTATTAATGGTGGAGGAATAACAAAGGAAAACCTCTAGAAAGAACCACCGATCCACGAGAAGCTACTGGCAAGCTTTTTCACATACCAACATTGGCCAAATCTGAGACTCAAACCCACACAGACAGAGGTGAGATGGCAGTGATAGCACTTTAGACTACTCGGTCACTAATGTTGAATTACCAAATACAAAATACAAAACCCCACTGACCAACCATACTGGGGATATGTTAATCCTCTGAATGAAAAAAAATGGATACTGTGACAGAAAAACAAGAGGTTCAAGTGTTCCAGATATTACTCATCTGGCTGCCATCTGTCTACCAGCCAAATGCAAGAGCAGCTACTCATGAAACCCTGGTCAGTAGCATGCTTTCTGCATCAATTTTTTCCCAATGCTGTCCATTGCATGTTATAAAACAACTATTTCAATGTTCCTTCTTGTTTCTTTATATATATTCATATTTAATGACACATCTACTTCATTTGTCCAACATTAAAGATCCTCTATTCTAGACTGCTTTCTGTCAAGTTTATCAAATCTGGTCAAAATGTTTATTTTAAATAAACTTGTGTTAATATTGTTCCATTTCAGTACTGGTGAACATATGGCAGATTGGCATTTCATTATACCTAAAAGCCTGCTTTCTGTCAAAAATATGGTCAAATTCTGCTGTCATTTCTGTAAAAAAAAACATGTTAAGGACTCATTTTGAAGAAATTCAGAGGTTTTTCTAATTTTAGTAGCAGCAGCTCCAGTTGATGGAGAATTCGCATCAATTACACAAAACTATAAACTCTACAGGACCAGATACTTCAAGTCAAACTTTGTCCAAAACTATTGAGAAGTTTTTGATAACTAGTAATAATTTAAAGAATTTTATAATATTTGTAACAGCGATCATATTCAATAATTCATCATCATCATTTATACAAATACAAACAATTTTGATCAAATTCTGCAGAACAGTTTCTGAAAAAGGCTGTTTAAAGTTTTTTTTATATAATGCCATATTTCTTAGCAGTTTGTAAATTATGTGACAGCAGATCACCATATGTACAAATTATGTCTTGAGTAATAGTGGCTATTATTGATGGTGGATTGGTGTCAAATGTACAAACTTTAATGCCCTTTATGGTAGTATCCTTTATGCAAAATCTGGTTGAAATTTGTCAGATGGTTTTAAAGGACATGTCAAAATTAGCAATTTTTGATGGACACACAACAGTCGTCAAACACAGAACCATTAATTAACTTAACCTTAAAGCCAGGTGGGCTAAAATTCAAAATATAGAATCAGCAAAATATGTCAGAACCATACCAGATATGGTGATTTAAAACATGGAAAATTAAAAATACTTATCAAAATTTTAGTGTGACCCTGACCCACAAATCAAAAGGGTGAAAACAGATATCAAAGCCTAACATGAAAAACAATGTACTGGAAAGCACATGTGCAATCAACTATGTAAGCTTCTAATATAAAACCCAATAATAATAATAATTATAATAATAATAAATTCTATTTAAAAAAAATACACTTACATTCTCAGGCTTCAAGATGTGACAAAGTGAGAAAATAGTTGCCTTTCAGAGACTACATATCTAACTGTACACTGAATATAGTAAAGCTGAAGACAAATAATCTGTGAATAACTTTATTATAGCAAACATATTTTATTGTTTTATTTCTTAATTCAAAATTAGTCACCTTTACTCACATCCAATAGAAGCTTATTATACATCCCCGGTTAAAAGGTTGCCTCCATCAATTCCCTCTTATCATATCCTGGAGGACCTATTTTACATGCCTGTTAAAAAGGTTGCCTCCTTCAGTCACCTCTTATCACATCCAGAAGGGTCTATTCTACATCCTGGGGCCCTGAGTGACCAAGTGGTCTAAAGCGCTCTCCATTAAAAATCACTGCCATCTCACCTCTGTCTGCATGGGTTCGAGTCTCGGATTCAGCCAACATGGATATGTGAGAAAGCTTGCCGGTAGCTTCTTGTGGGTTGGTGGTCCTTTTCCGGGTGTGTTCCCTGGTTCTTTCTCCACCATTAATACTGGCCGCCATGTATGGCCTATCGTGTGCTGAAAAAATGGTGTTAAACCCTACAACAACAACAACTATTCTACATCCTGGAGTCCACATGGGGGTTTGAGATGGTATCTACAAAATGTCTTTTCATGTCAAGTAAATATCTATATGGTTACAATATGGGAATCTTGATAAATTTTAAGCTAATTCCCAACTTACTAACACCCAACAGGGGGCATGATGGACCCTGAAGGCAGTATTTTCTAAATGAATACATGTCTTTTCTTTTCATAGCTATAGCTATCAAAAGTATACAAGTTTATCGGGTGGAGTTCTCAACAATATCCATTTGGCTAACTACAGGAATTTTGTGCAGTGCAGTACACATTTCCTTCAGATTCTGTGATGCTATACCTAGCGATGTTCATAAAAGTCATTACACATTTCTTCTGGCACTATTGCCATGTAGCTGCTAACATACTAAATGACATCACTAACATTGTGTGATGTACTATTTCTATCACTGCCTTCTCCATTAGTAACTGTCCTCTACAGTATTGTCTTGCCGGTCCAACTTCACCCTATCAGAAAAAAAACCCACAGTGCCCTTGGAAGAAGGCATAGTAGTGGCCTGTTAACTAGGTATTAACACTAAGTGTAATCTCACCTTAGGCTGTTCTCCTTGTGCAGCTGGCATGTCAATCACATGCTCTCTAGGAGGACCATTGCCTATTATTGGACCTAAAATAAAAATAAGTACAGCAAGTACATGTTAAATTGTATACAAAGCACTCAAGAAAAATATAAAATAAGACAATTTTGTTGTAAAGCTGTGGTTCATGTAACTACTATCAACCAATCTCTGGTAATTCCATATTTTACATTTGTCTAGATTCACAGCAAAACTAATGCCACCAGAAATAAGCAGAATTCATTAAATTCTTTCTCATTACCCTCCCAACCTAATTAATCTATAACCCTGCCTTACTGGAATGGATGAACTTGTATATGCATACAGACAAAATATTAAGGTCTCCATTGTCTACAAAATGGAAGGCACTGTATGATAACATGCACATACTGGTGCATGCTTGACTGGGCAAAATGAAAAACCCTTTGTTTCTTTAAAAACAACAACAGACAAATACAGTATATACAGGTAAATCCAAAACTGTTTGCACCCCAAAATGAATCAAGATGAACATATTAGTTAACAGAATTAAGAAGTATGTTTATAATATTTGTCATTTGATTTCAATTGACAAAACTGAATGAAAAGCATCAACTTAAATAATATTTACAGAGATTCTGAAAAATATAAATTCAATCAAAAACAATTTGTAATTCTGTTTTCAAGACATTCCAAATGATGGAGTTAATAAATAATGTAACCAGTAATCCTTCAGAACACACCTTGTACATCTTCATCCTCATGTTGATCTGCATAGAGAGGTTCACAGCGGAACTTTTCCAGACTTTTTAGGACATGAATACCAACAGTTGGTCGACGCCCAAACTGACGGTGATCCCTGACACGGATGTTTACTGGTGGCATGAAAATTTCTTCTTTAGGAAGCATCTGTGTGTAAAACAAGAAAATATATAATAAAATTTTCCAAAACCAAACAAAAAACTGTTCATATTTTTAAAGACGTTACCTGTATACAGTGATTTCATTCTGCACTATAATATCTATACTGGGACCATAATATGTATCCAGTTTGATTAGAAAAATTTGGTTTCTATTGTAATTACTGCATTGGGAATATAACATATTGCCAGTCTGTTTAAGGCAGTCTGTTCTTTACTGTACCATAACATGCTACCAGTCTGTTTCAGATAGTTTGATTTGCGCAATAATGACTATACTGGTAATAAAACATGATTTGATTTTAACATAGCTTTTAAAAAAAATCATATCATTACAATGTCTGCAGGGTGACAATTCATAGTGATGTCTACGACTAGAGCATCATGTCACACACATGTCCCACCCAGTCACATTATCCTGACACCTGGCGACCAGTCCTAATATAACCTTTTAATGCTGAGCTTATGGAGATGCAGCATTTTTTATAACTCCTTGGTATGGCTCAGCCAGAGTTCAAATCCACAAACGCTTGCATCCATGGCAAACACTAACCACTAGACCACCCGAGTGGTCACCATAACATGTGACAATCCTGTTTTTGGACAATTTTATTTGTGACTAATATGTGTCCATACACTTTAGGACAGTTTGATTTTGTACTATAATGACTAAAATGTGGAGCTATAAGATGTGGCCAGTTTGTTTTGAATAGTACCATTTGTGACTACATTGGCATCAAAATAAGTGGCTTGATTGTTTAAGTTGTAGTTGTAGTAGGGTTTAACACCCTTTTTCAGTACAAGATAGGCTATACATGGCAGCCAGTATTAATGAAGAACCTGGGAAAACCTCAGAAAGAACCACCAACCCACAAGAATTTACTGGCAAGCTTTATCACATACCCACATTGGCCGAATCCGAGACTCGAACCCACACAGACAGAGGTGTGATCCATAACGGTGAGCGCTTTAGACCACTCGGCCACTCATGGTCCCCTGTTTGTTTGTGGTTTGTGTCTATATAGGCTTAATAATAAGTGGCTGGTCTGTTTTAAGACAGTTTAACTGTGACTATATTGGGACCTGTTTAGGACAATTCCACTGTACAGTACCAACTCTGACCAAAGGATGGTCCAGAATGAAATGTCAGAGAATTTCACTTTCTCAAGATTTATATTTTAACATAGCTAACAGTCCAAGCAATATTAAATCATTTACTAATGTCTAGGTTAGTGTGCATTTTCATCCATAGGAAAAGGTCATTACATGGAACAATACATTAGGTCATATAGAGGTTAAATTCCTTCAAATAATAAGCTTACCACATCAAAGAAAAGAATAGGATCCTTGAAATTTGGATTCCTCTTGGTATTTACAATCCTGGTGGATTCTAGAACATTCCCTGCACACTCAAATTCAATACTAGGTGATGTGACTGATGCAAGCTGGAACTTCTTCATGTTTCGTACTCCCCAACACAACACCTGTAAATCGATAAATCAATTCATCAATTAATTCAACAATCAATCCATGGATTGAAAAATCATTCATTTTATTTAACCCATAATTGTTCAACTGCTGGCCTAAATATGACATCTAAATTAATATAGCACCCAGAGGGTGTCATAATGGTGCGCCACCAATGACTGTAAAATACATTCTTACATGGTCATACTGGTTTTGGCTAGTTGGCACTTTTGTAGCAAAAGTTGAACTCAAATGTGAGATTTGTATGCTGCACGAGCACAGCTGTTCTTTTTCTTATGCCAAATCCAGGGCACACATTGGGACAAGTTACAGGCAACAGTAGATAATGATGTATGCATTATTAATATAAACCCAAAAGTCAGCAAATATTTTATTTTATTGGCAAATACGCAGAACTTGAAGAATTCACTAAAATTAAGCAGTCAAGTCACTGGTATAGGGTACTTGCCCTAAAACAACAGAAAATTAAAATTCTGGTAACCTAATTCCAATGTAAACAGTGCAAGATGGCACAGTTTATTTTTCAAATGTAAGAATAACAATTGTGTGCAAGTCTTTCCCATAAATCACTGAGAAGAGTTTACCCTTGACTTCAAAGTCTTTCCTTGTGCTATGGCAAATGTTTGAACAAAACAAACCATGAATGTTTCTGGAGCAACTGTACAAATTCTAAACCCTTGGGTTCAAATTGACTACTGTATTTTCCTGCCTATAAGTCAATTCAGAGTACAAGTCGAATTCACCAATTTTGTAAATTTTCCATCCTTCGTCCATATATAAGTCAATTCGGAGTATAAGACAAGGCCAGGTCAATATCTTGGCTTCATCTTTTACACTAGTATTGGTATCGTTGTATCATATTTCATATTACTGGCAATCGTGAAATTGCATTACTAATGCTAACATGCTTGTGATTTTACTTCTGAACAATCACTGCTATATTCTGTTATCAAATGACACAACTGAATAAACAGTCCATGCTTGTTTTATTATAATTGAAAGCACATCCATGTTGTAGTACATTTTATTACCTGTAGTTACGAACGTAACTTATATAAACTTTCAATGACACAATCCATATGTAAGTCAATTTGGAGTATAAGACGAAAACCTGACTTTAAAGTAAAAAAGTATAGACTTATAGGCCAGAAAATATGGTAATGTCTGAACACAGCTAAACATGAATGATCACTTCATGAAAAGTATGTGAAGAGCATAAACATGATGTATGTTATTGAACTATATCTTTTTATTAAAAGTACCAGAAGAGTAATAAACACAATGTCTGTTTTTAAACTAAATCAGCAAAATACATAAAGCCACATCAATAAAATTTAATAGGCTGTCACTGGATCATAGAAAAGTATCTCATGATGTAAAAAGTTATGTAAAGATTACGTAAAGTATCTCATGATGTAAAAAGATATTAAAGAGAATTTAAAATATCTCATACAAAACAGTATGTCATGATGATTTACTTTAAAGACTCGATGAAAATCATGAAAGCAATGGATATATTATGAATATGTATAAATTCTATTTTTTAGGTCTACCATTTGAAATATGATTTTTTAAAACTTTAAATATAAACATTAATTTTATATCTATTAAAATTTCATATACTGCAACGGGTGAAAATGCTCAATATAAATTGGCAGCAAAATATTAGGTTTATTAACTTTTAAATTCAAACAAAATGGCTTTAATTTAACTTTCATATATCTCAGACTTCCGGACTCAAAGCAAAACAAAAGTAACTTATATGGAATATTATTTCAGGTTTTACCACAGCTTCATGTACTGTAACATTAGAAGTTTTTACATGTCTCCCACATAAATGATTTCAATCTTTTATGTGATGCCACAGAATTGCTGTATATAGGCTGATGACACACTAACCATATTAAACTTTACAGACATAATCAGTATGATGACCATTTACCCTACCTCTATTCCTGTTCGCTGCATGACGGGTCTGATCCCATTTGGCACCTGGAACAGGTTCCCTTTCTTTGGTGGAAGGAATGGCAGATCCTTTCCACTCATCTGAACAAATATAAAGATTTTAAAAAAATAATCTGTATTTTCACTAAACATAATACCTTAAATTCAATATTTGCAGTGGTTTAAAAAAATGTATTCTTGCAATAAACCATGAGTTTCAAGAACAAATGAACAGTGATCCATCCGATAAATTATCAATCTGTGAAAACAATGGTCCAGCTGTGAAAAAAAGATTCCATCTGAGAAAAATGATCCCTCAATGAAAATAATGATATATCAGTAAAACAAAGATTCATTCATAAAAACCATGATATATGTGAGAAATATGTGAAAACACTGATCCAACTGTAAAAACAATGATCCATCTGTGAAAACAAACTATTTATCTTTGAAAATAATAATCTATTTGCGAAAACAATGACCCATCTGTGGAAAAATGAACAATAATCCATCAGAGAAATAAATGATCTGTCTCTGAAAACAATTATCCAGCTGTAAAAGCAATGATCCAAAATTATTGATCTTCAAAAATAGTGATCCTTCTGTGAAAAAAAATGAGATCTATTCCCAAAGCCATAAATTTTAGTACTTACAAAATTTAGTTTTAAAAAGAACATGAAAATTAATACAATCAGATATTCATAGTATGACATACAAATATACTATTAAATCTGTCAACAATGTTGACATATGAGGCTTGAAAAAAGTTGCCTTTATTAGGATATTACATCTGTTTTGTGGTTAAATAAATCTTGCTTCTTGACAATTAATGACTCCCCAGCAGGGACATAACTCTAGCAACTTACAAGCACAGCCTTGTGGTCATTTGTGTGAAATTATTTTAAATAACAAAAAAAAAAAATCCAACTTGAATAAAAGTCAATTTGTACAGTATACTTAAAATACATAAAATTATGATGAGAAATTTTTTGTTATGACATTTGACTTTGAATACATAACATAATGGCAATAATAATGATGCAAATGCTGCCTGAACAAACCAGACAAATTAACACTCTCACCATGGCAAGCAATAGCAGTGGTCAGCAGTCAATTGTTAGGTGCTAGAGCTACTCCAACAAAACAAAGTGTTAATATTCACACCTGACCAGAAATAGTGGTCAGCAGGATATGGTTGGTACCACAGCTGCTCCAACAAACCTGATAATGCAAATTCACACACACCAAGCCAGCAATAACTGTTATTACATTTAAGTCTATTGTTGTTGTTATAGGGTTTAACAATATTTTTTCAGTACAAGATAGGCTCTACATGGCCATGAGTATAAATGGTGGAGGAAGAACCCAGGAAAACCCTGGAAAGAATCACTGACCCACAAGAAGCTACCAGCAAGCTTTCTGATATATCCACATTGGCTGAGCCCAAGACTTGAACCCAATCAGACAGAGGTGAGATGCCTGTGATCTGTAACAGTGATCACTTTAGATCACTCAGACAGCTGAGGTCCCAAAAGGAACTTGTACACACCTCCAAAAAATACTACATCATCTAAAAGCCTTAGGAAAACACTATATAGTCAAGGAGTACTGTTAATCCAAACTTTTACACACACCTCAGAAAATATTATTTAGTTGAAGAGCCTTAGGAAAGGAACATGTACATTCTTCAGAAAATACTATGGGGTCAAAGAGACTTAGGAATGGAACTTATACACACCTCAGAACACACTACAGAGTCTAAGAGCCTTAAGTATGGAACTTGTACATCCCACAGAAAACACTATGGAATCTATGAACCATAGGAATGGAACTTGTACACCCCTCAGAAAACACTATGGAGTCAATGAACCATAGGAATGGAACATGTACACCCCTCAGAAAACACTATGGAGTCAATGAACCTTAGGAATGGAACTTGTACACCCCTCAGAAAACACTATGGAGTCTATGAACCTTAGGAATGGAACTTGTATAACCCACAGAAGACACTATGGAGTCTATGAACCTTAGGAATGGAACTTGTACACCCCTCAGAAAACACTATGGAGTCAATGAACCTTAGGAATGGAACTTGTACACCCCTCAGAAAACACTATGGAGTCAATGAACCTTAGGAATGGAACTTGTACACCCCTCAGAAAACACTATGGAGTCAATGAACCTTAGGAATGGAACTTGTATAACCCACAGAACACACTATGGAGTCAATGAACCTTAGGAATGGAACTTGTACACCCCTCAGAAAACACTATGGAGTCTATGAACCTTAGGAATGGAACTTGTATAACCCACAGAAGACACTATGGAGTCTATGAACCTTAGGAATGGAACTTGTACACCCCTCAGAAAACACTATGGAGTCAATGAACCTTAGGAATGGAACTTGTACACCCCTCAGAAAACACTATGGAGTCAATGAACCTTAGGAATGGAATTTGTACACCCCTCAGAAAACACTATGGAGTCAATGAACCTTAGGAATGGAACTTGTATAACCCACAGAACACACTATGGAGTCAATGAACCTTAGGAATGGAACTTGTACACCCCTCAGAAAACACTATGGAGTCTATGAACCCTAGATATGGAACTTGTATAACCCACAGAACACACTATGGAGTCAATGAACCTTAGGAATGGAACTTGTACACCCCACATAAAACACTTTGGAGTCTATGAACTTTAGGAATGTAACTAGTACATACCTCAGAAAACACTGTATAGTCTAAGAGCCCTCTTAAGCAGAACTTGTACTTCTCTCAGAAAACAATAAAGTCTATGAGCTCTTTGAAATCGAACTTGTACACCAGCATATTTTCACCATATAGCCTGAACATATTGATAACTTTGCCACTTTGGGTGTCAAATTTTTTATTAATTTTTTACCATTACTTAAGATGGTTGTTTAAAACTTATTCCAAATATTCACAGTGAAAACTGGATTTTAAAAACTTTCATATGCTAAATGTATGAAAGTATTTTACACTATCAATATTTAAGATCTGGTATAAACTTAAGTTAAAACCATGCCTATTTCAAAAGTATTGCTTTGATGACAAGCACCTGCATGCTGATAAGACTGCCCAATCTATTTGTGCAAGTATATGCAGTAACTAAATAGATCATTCTGTGATAATATGCCTACATCAATGTTTGATAAAATAATTTCATATTGGTCCATGTGTCTTAAAATAAGAGAAATATTGTATATATCAAGTTGTCACACATCATATGTGATTTAATACATACTGTATGTTTTTCTGGTATCTTCTCATTTGTAATTAAATAATTTTGTATATAAATTATATAAATACTTTCTAACAGGGCTCCAAAGATCTTGAGAAATTAAGTCTTATATTCATATCACTGCAGGAATAAAATTTCAGACCAAAAAGCTTCTTTTTTACCTCAAAAATTGATGAAGAAATGTATTAATAAGACAAGCAACTAACTCCACCATCGCCGGTCCCAAGCCCGGGTGGAAAAGGAAGAGGGTTGGGCATGGGGCTAGCAACCCGACCCTGTAAAACCCAACTTGCTACAAAAACGTCGACAAAAGAAAAATCAGAAACTGAAAGCCTATGGGAGGAAGGGTCTTCTCCTGGAAGACTTATGATGCTATGTGGTGAAAGCCGTGAGCCCATGGAAGCCATAAAGCAGAAGAAACACCTGGCGACGCGACCTTGAGGCAGACATCACTAAGATGGGTTACACCTGGAGTCAGCTTGAGGGGATGGCACAGGACGGAAGCCTCTGGCGATCTTTTGTGGGCGGCCTATACCCTGGCAGGGGTGACGGGCAAAACTAACTAAGACAAGCAACTAAACAGATCCAAAACAATTAAAAAGAAATGTGAATCTAATTATCTTGACAAATTTGTTTCTTTATTATCTACTTAGGAACTTTTGACAAAACGTAAAACCCAATGTCACCCAGTTATTTAAGAAAATACACCCTGCAAAACATACCATTGTCTGCAAAGTAAGAAACAGATATTAAAATTATGCATTATATGACATTATAATATTGACATCATTGGTAGCAATTATCTTTATATGACATTACAATATCATCTACCAAACAAATTAAATGTATAACATAGAAAGAATGCAACAACAAAGTGTGATATACACAGAATGACAAACAAATGGCCTTTATCAAACAAAATAATCATCCTTCAACAGGGTGGCTACATTCACATTTGAACAGAACCATGATGATCAAGTATAAAACTTTTAACAAGTCAGAAACTAATCCTGACATTGTCCAATATGATTATAACAATAATGCCACCACTACCACTGATTGGATATACCAATGTTTAACATTAGCAGACAGTACCCAACACTGTTATACTAACCAGAAAGAGTTCAAATGCTGCCAGAAGCTCTCCACCATTCCTGTCACCCCGTTTAATCTTGTACCACTGTAGGACTGGGGTACGAGCATCTCCAGGATCCAGCTTGACCATGGACTGCGCCTTGGTACGACCCAAAAACTCAGGCTCACCCTGTACACAAATGGAATATTGAGATCATACACTGTTTGTGGTGTGTTCAGAACAAAACAGAAGAGTCTAGAGCCAAAGATTAATTTCTCAAGTTGATGTGCATTCATACCAATTTTTAGACCAGAATTACAAAATGTGCATAATTATTTTAACATAAACAACCACCTTTGGTCAATTTTACTGTAACATAAGAAGCTTGGTTTGGTGTTTTCTGGCACATAAATAGACTCTTTAGTGACAAGACAATTGGAATAAAGCGCCTTGCCCATGGGTACACCAAGGTAGCCATTCTGGGCTGATACAAAGATAGAATTTGGCATGCACCCTCCCAGTCTGTCACAATCTGGCATGCTAACCACTGATCCACTGCAGCTCCTGCTCCATCAGTCACTTCTAACAGCATGCAGAAGAGCCAACATTATTAACATCCCTAAACAAGCACAGGTTCTAAAGTATAGCCAAATGTAAAAAGTATCTTTATTTGTATATTTGTTTTCTTTACTCAGAGATGTTCCCATTTAGAAAGGATATATTTATATCAATTCTGACAATAATAATGTATCTAAATTCAAAGACTGATAATAATTACTTTTATGAGAATTTGTATACATTCACATCCAAATTTCTTTATGAAATAAAACCACAAAACAAATGCTAAACATGGATAGTTAAAATACTCTAGATTTATACAGAAGTCTGTAATCTGTCAGGAATTTATTTTATACATGCCATATATTTTAAATTAAAGAATTATAATTTGTATGCTTATTACTTGTCAAAAATCAAAATTCTGTCAATAAATCATAGGAGCTATAGAATGATGACCAAATGTTTGTTCACAAATTCCTAAAACAATTCGCTAGAACATGTCACACCACTTTGTGTGCATATCATGTCCTGGTTTAAAATAACTTCCATCTTTTAAAATAATGTAAACTCGAGACTTCAAAATTTTCCTTGCTATTGTGAAAACAGAGATGCATTATGCTTGCCATTTTATTACCTTTCAGAAAATGAATACTTTTATATACTTGTCAGGTAAACAATGTGAATACTTAACACTTATCAGGTAAATGATAAACGATTATTATCCACAATACTTCCAGTATTTTTGTTTTGTTTTTTCATTATCCAGAGACTGCATTTACATGTCTTGCCTGTTATGAACCTGGCCATCTAGAACAGGCATGTACATCTTTCTCCAGGATGCAAGCCGGATATTATTATTATAAAGTAGAAATTAGGAAATATGCAGAAAAAACCATGGCATTTTCTTACAAATGTATCATAGTCATAAAACTCGATGTAGATATCTGGGGGCTGAGCTTCAATTCCTCTTGGGTCACCATGAATCTCTACTTCCTCAAAAATAAGGGTTTGATCCCAGGTGGGGCACAAGCTCTGTTTGATGTTCTCTGTTTTGCGGCTTTGTGTGAGGAATGATACTGTTGCATATGGATCTATAATTTTAAAAAATCCAAAATAATTAAACATCTTTTTCTATTAAAATTGGGTTACAAACTTTGCCTGTATCCCTCAGAAAAAGTCTGTCCATCTTTCCAATTAATGGTAATTGATTCATGTTCTAGAGCATGTTAAAACTTTAGAAAATACACCCAGGATTCATGCTGAACAAAAATTGTACGACTTTTCTTCCCCTTCCAGCAATAAAGTCAAAGTGATGGGAAAATAGGAAGAAGTGAATACAGAAATGTAGCATATTGATGGGGATGGTAATGGAGAGAAAGAAGAGAAAGATGATTTATTTAAATATGGAAATACATCATAGCTAGAGACAGATGATTCCTAAATGGGAAAATAAAGCAGTTTTAGATGTCATTAAGATTTTTATGCCATTAATATGCTATAATTGAAGATATAATATGTTTAACAATACTGACATAAGGTTCAATTTCTTCCGTATTCAGGGGGGAAATACCATAATGTCTACAAGCATTATAGGTTTATGGCATACATTTGTAATCAGAGAAGAAAGAAAAGAAAGAAATTACAAACTGAATATGTATTAGCCTAGCATAACATTAATTACATACAAGTTAATTAAATTATCTAATTTCTCCTTTACCTGACTGAAACTTAGATACAACCAGTCAACACATATTCACTAACAAATACTTAGATATGGATTTGAAATTCGATCAGAACAATATTACCAAAAGCACATTTCACAATTAAAAAGTTAAATGGCTGTACACTACTCTGCAATAAATGACACAGAAAACATTTATCCATATGAAATAAAACATTACACTAACCTGAGAGGTGCTGCTAGTTGCTGTCTATAAGAATGACTGCAGAAATCTTTTGATGCTTTCATGTTAGACATTTTACTCACTTCAGGTCCTTACTGTACTTAAGTACAATAATATGAGCAACCCATGCATATGGTCCATCTACTAAACTACCTTATGTAACCAAAGTGTGTGTGTGTGTGTGTGTGTGTGTGTGTGTGGGGGTGGGTGGGTGGGTGTGTGTGTGTGGGTGTGGGTGGGTGGGTGGGTGGGGAGTTTAATGCCATTTTTCAGCACATGATATGCTATACATGGCGTCCAGTATTATTGGTGGAGGAATAACCCGGAAAACCCCCAGAAAGAACCACCAACCCACGAGAAGCTACTAGCAAGCTTTCTCACATAACTACATTAGCTGAATCTTAGACTTGAACTCACGCAGACAATGGTGAGATGGCTGTGATCCGTAACAGAGAGCGCTTTAGACCACTCAGCCACTCGGGGCCCCATATATATGGTAAGTAGTAGTAGTATACATACTCATATGAATGACTAGTGAGATCTGTTTTTATTTTGAACAATTAATATTGCAAGTTACAGTATTTGCGATTTTTGCATCATACCTGACAGCCCAGTTTCATCTCCAGCAAGTAGATCTCTTGCCTGGTATACATATGCTCGCAGCTGGTATTTGTATGCCTCTGAAATGGTAATCATATCATTCGTTTAAACAATACTTCATATTTCTGTAAATCACTCTGAATTCATGGGGTAAACATTTTCATGGTTTTCATGGGTAAGCTAAACCACCATGAATTTAAAGTCACAATAAAATATAAACCATGCCAACACTAATGCCTATCTCCATTATTCCATGATATGCAAACCACTATTACCCTCGCAATATGCGATGGTTAAGTATTACCTAGTTCTTCATTTTAATACCAATGCTATCTAGAGTGCTGAGAAATATCATACCTGTATGAATGATTGTGAAGGGACAAATTTCTGGCAATCTAACAAGAATAAAGAATACATTAATTGAGACCAGAGAACCAATAATCAGATTTCTAGAGAATGGACGTGAATCAATTGTCAACACTGCCATGTTGAGACGTCATTTCAAGGGGGAAATGCTATCCTAATTAAAGCAACTGTTTGGACAGCAGCCAGACGGACTATTAGGGGCACAGTAAATGTTATTTTCAGGGTAAAGCTGTCACAGTTGAAAAATCGCAGAAACTCTGTAACTATCAAACTACCAGGTCAGGCTGACCCCGATTTTGACGCCACTGAGGAAGGGGCCGAGTGATTTGACTGATTGGTTATGCTAATTAAGGGGCATGTTTTCCCACACAAAATTTCTAAGGTTTTAATATCACCTCATCGAAAATTTTAATCAGTATAAGCATTTCTGCAAAAGAAACCAGAATAGGCTCTGAGGAATTTGCAAGAAATTCCCTCATAATAACTGTTGTCCAAGGAATCGGACAAACGAACTTGAATGGATGTCTGAAGCAACGGTTGTGTGACAATTCTATGTAATTTGTTGATGCCATATATAATGTTTTGCTGATTTTTTTTGTATTTGCATGAATTGTTTCTAATACATTTGTATAATAATTTGCTTTATGAAGTATAACAGTATCGAGTTAATGCATTGGCAGACGTACATTAATCTTTAGATAAGTTTGACGAATTGTTTTAATTTGTTGTCATGTTTGCATAAAAATTAGGTTTTAAGAATTGAATGCATCACTTTACTTAATATGATTATGAGGATATGTGTGACTTCACCAAATTTAGAAGATTTCATGTATGATTAAGATCGAGTGTGAAATGACATAACTGATTGTAATGTATCTCATTTATTCCCTGTGTAACTTGAGGCTGGCTCTGAACCGTTAGGTCTCATGTGGTGTGTGTCTCATTTGATGTGTGTTACTGAGTGATGTTAATGCATGACGAATTAGCCATCTGACTAACTAGGGTCATTATAGGACATAAGGAGTCGATTGATAGCCTTAGCATCTGTTTAGCACCGATAGAAATATGTCATGAGCAGAAGATAATGCAAAATCCCCAGTATCATACATAACAGGAAATTTAGGTTGTCTCTATTTATATTTATTCAAATGGGACAAAACAGTCTTGAAACGTGTAATCTGAGACATGAAATCTGAGGCGTGCAATCCTAAGAGTGGAATCCTGAGACGTACAATTATCTGATGTAATCCTGCAACGTATAAATTCTGAATGTCCTGGGATGGATTGTTGAGGTTAGAATCTGGAGATCCAGGTGTCTGAACAGCTACAGTTAAAGCCAAGCGAACCGAAGAACAGGTTATGCAATCATACAAGACATTGACTTTGATTGTTCACTCAATCCTATGATGAACTAAATCTTTCAGTAAACAGATCAGCAATTTTATTTGAATCCATTTGTGCTTTCCTTTGTAATTCAAGAAAGTTTTGTTTTCTAAAAGCTGAGATATTCCTAATGTAATGACTTCGCATAGTTGTTTTATATAACTGATTAAATTGTTTGTTGACCTGTACAAGGGCTCGTGTTTGTTCTATATATCTGCTCAGATCTCTATATATTTCATCTATAAATTTCACCGCTTATATTTACTCGAACTGTGCAATTAGATCGAGTGAGGTCTACCTCTGGATAACAAAACCAAATTAAGTGGGACACCTAATAAAAAAAACGTGCATCCCAACAATGATGAACATTAAAACTGACAGGATTTAAGCAAATTTGTATATGTGGTCTTCTGTCAATGTTTCTTGACCTATTCTTGTCCTGCATACTATGGTTTTCTGTCAATGCTTCTCTAGCTACTTGTATTTGTGTCCTCCTTACCATTTGATTCAAACCGTATTTCCATAGCCTTACATGGAGATCCAAGATATGTCAATAAAAGTTCATATTTTGGTGACTCTTGGAATTCCCCATTCCTCTTATTTTAAATAGTCTACCAGATAAATTTGTGTTAGAGAGAGTTGTGCATATTAATATTCATAGTTCTGACATTTTCATTTGAACTTAAATGTATGGAATAGGAAAGAGGGCTTGTTGTTTCCAAAGAGGATAGAGTCCCCAAGGTTACCTGACTGACAGTTGTCATCTGATAACATCTACCATTTTAAAAGTCTAAATTCAGCTGTCCTACACAAAGTATAGCTGTTGCTAGCCTTTGTTTCATAATCAAGGACCCTTAGAAATGTGACTTATGGAATTAATTATTTACATTTACGTCAATGAATTATTGTCACCCCACTTGAATAAGACAATTCTTTTTCCCAAACACAAAGAATTAATGTCAAAATCGTTATAATATGCATTGTATGCACTATATGCATTCATATGGGAAAATACAACTAGTAGACTAATGAAGTTATGCAAAATGAGTTGAAATGAAAATAAGTTATGTACAAACATGTTCAAATAATCACACATTTCCATGGATCCTTGGTTATAAAATATATGCCAATAAATGCAGCGTGAATTATGAATTTGCAGTAAATTGGCAACTGTGTACAGGAAAATTTCCTTTATCCAAATAAGCCAGATTTGACCTATATTGTGTCACATTATTTTGTACAATATAAACAAGACACTAAACATTACTCACTTTGGAAGGTCAGGAACATCCTGGGAGCAGCAAGGGCAGTATCATATTCATTCTCATCCTTATCCTGCATGATACACACACCATTTTTTGTATTTACTTAATGTAACAAATGTAACGGCTGAAAAAATTAGCTTTGTCAACAATTCTGAATGATTAATGTGGACTATAACACATGTATTTCCAGAAATCAAATTAACAATGTTCAAGCAAAAGATATGTCTAAAGACATAGTTGCCCCTGCAAATATACAATGATTAAAGATGCAAGGATATATCTTTAAGTCAAAATGGGGCCATATTTCTGTTTATTTGTTAATGTTAATAAAGTAAATTTTGAACATTACCTACCAATCATACTCATTTATAAATTGAATCCAAGTACAAACAAGAAAGATAATGATCAGCCATTACCTAAGGTGCCTTGGACTCTACTTAAAACTAAAATGGAAATTTAACTGTCATGACAACAACCTTACAAATATGTGACTAAGGAAAAAAACTACAAAATCCTTTACTCAAGTTTTAATGCTTAACACATGCTGACCAAGAAGCAAGGGAACTGTCAAATAAGGTAAATGAAACCTACTTTTGAAACTGGTTTTACTCCTATAATGCATGCATATGTATCAGGTTTCAAGACAATACTGGCAAGAGCATCAGATATAAGGATATAAATTTAATCCTTATTTTCTTATTCAACAAGATAATGCATATGACAAATATAATAACAGGAAAAGAAATTTTGAAATAAATTAGTATAAAATGAAAAGTAGCTCACAGTGACATTACAGATTATAGAACTCAAAACATGAAACTTTAGATTTAATTTCAATTTCGTTCATCTCAATGGATGGAAAATAGGCAATGAAGCAATGGATGGAAAATAGTTTTTAGCAATTTTCACAAACTATTGAGCTCAAATTATCGATGCCTCTGGATATGCTTCATCTCTCTCTCTCTCTCTCTCTCTCTCTCTCTCTCTCTCTCTCTCTCTCTCTCTCTCTCTCTATATATATATCTCTCTCTCTCTCTCTCTCTCTCTCTATATATATATATATATAAAGTTTTCTTTGAGTATTATAGTTTAATGTCATCCATTCTGCACAAAACAAATACATGCTGGTTTACATGCACTAAATAAATACATGCAAAACATGTACATGCTGATAAACAAAACTGCTCAAGGACACAAGCTAAACTAGTTAAAACTTGCCAAAAGGGCAAAATGATAATCAATGTCAAATGCTGTGAAGTTTCACATTGGTAACAAAATAAACCCATAAGATCAAAGAGATTACATGAAACATGCCTGTGCTTTTGCTTTTGTCAATATTCCAGTCTGTATGAAAAGAACAGCACATTTACAAATGGTTTCAACAATCCAATTTATCATTCAATATTATTTGAAAGAAAATAAAGATATCAGCATTAAAATACAAAGTCGAATAATTGCTTTGATGCATATGATATAAATTTCATGCTGAAAATTATACTGACTGATTGACTGAATATTGAGGTACTCTTTGTCCCTCCAGTTACCTGTTGAATTGAATATTATTACTTTGTTTTTAAAAAAATCAGTCACTCAATTAATGAACAGAATTATTCTGTAGGCTAAAATTACATATCTTGCATCAGGCAATTCAAAATCTGCTTTCATTTTTGAAAAAGTTACTATTATTATCTTTCTATACTCTAATTTGTCTCACAATATAAATGACAAGCTCAAAAGCAGCTTTCAAAATGTGTCTTTGTCACAAAGATTTCCCACAGCACTAAGTTTTGTAACGAAAAAGTATTATACGAGTCAGTACTATATGCTGTAGACTGTTCTTGGTTGGCAAGATATAACACATTATTTTTCATGCCAATGAAATGACAGCTAAGTTCTTTCCTGTACTGACACAATGAATCAGAGCTATAATGTTTCTGACTGTTGTTGCAGCTAGTGCCTTTCACAAGAACACAAATAGTTACCTATAACTACAAAATCTTATCAACCACATTTTAAATAACAATATAATGTCTATGACATCAGAAAAGTGATGCCTATATTCAAATCTGTTAATACAGGTAAGCTTAAAAAAATGGTAACTGTTACATTAGCTGGAAATAAAATAAATATTTGCCAAAGTTAAAAGCAAATTTCATATATAAACAATATGCTGTTAATATGGGAGTTTACACATGGACACCGACATGTTAAGCAAGTGTTATTCACTACCATTAAAAATGATTAAGGTTAAACATCAGTACAGATTATGAAACTTCTATGAGTTCACATGTTTTCAGGGGCATAAATTTGTATGGTTCAGTGGAAAATTACATTTTAAGGATACTTAAATTCATTGACTGGGAAAGAAACTACTTGTTTCCACAGACGGATAATTGTTAATTGGATTCTTAAATTCATTAATTGGGTAAGGGATCATCCAGTTTCCACAAAAGGATAATTAATAACTAGTCCTTAAACTCAGGGTTATAGCAACCACAATATACATCAAACCTGGTACCCAGCTAACCCATTGAAAACAGTGAATTTCTAGTTAGTTATCAACAGTTCATACAATTTAATTAAGTAATACTTACAGAAGGTTTCATCGCAAAGAAACATGGCTTGCCTGGTTCTGTGGCGACCATTTTTCTGTGCCAACGCCGTCTGCGAACCATGTCCATTTTTCGCTCAATAGCATGAAACTTCATGTTGAATAGGGGTGCATACTCCCATCCCTCAGTTGCAGCCTGCATGGTTTTTTCCTAAGTGGCATACAAAAAAAACGTAATTAGAGACGCTCTTCATTATAACATTAATACACTGTTAGAACCAAACATTTCTATTTACCATTATGTCCAGTGACTTTGAAAGGCCTATAGTCCTGTACATTATTAACAGCGCTGATCTTCAATTTATTTTATTAACTAGAAATAAATATGTCTGTGTGACTAAATAGAAACAAAATACAGCATTTTAAAAAAAATTCTCTTTTATTTAAAGTAAAAGATTGACTAAATGATTTTTTTGTACACTTTGAAACACTGAAAAACTTGGAAAATATACATAAAATTGTACCTGAAGGGCATAATTTCACAAACTTTACTTATCCTGAATAAAAACATAAACTTGTGTGATTTTGAAATTATCTAGTGTTAAGCATGACTTGTTACATCAAACCTACTCAGGTGCTTTTAAAAGAGATTTACTTTGGCATTTACCTGAATTTAATAGGCACGTTCACTAGCAATCTAGAGAAGACATTCTTTCCTCACTGATACCTTGCTTACATAAAGACTCGTACAGAAACTATTTAACATTCAGCATGTTTCAGTATGTTTACATAGTAACATAAAGTATCTTGAATGTGGAAAGTTGTAAGTACCAAAGACTTATCCTTGCAATTTGCTTAAGATGTGTATCAATTCTTATTTAAATATCTTGAAAAACTTGAGACTTGTGCTCCAGAAACAGACTGATACCGAGATAGCAATATCCCCTGCAATGCCCTACATCAGTGCTTCCTATCATGTGTTCTGTGGAGTTAATCCATGGGGCTCACAAAATACACATAGCCCTAAAAGTACAACTACTAGCATGTTAAAGTTTGCAAAGTTTTGTTATGTTAAGAGGGAGTCCTCATACTTGAAAAAGATGGGAAACACTGCCCCATACTAAGGACTGAACAAAAGGAAGACGTATAGAGGTGTTGTTATGTATATCTAAACTGTGTGTTTCACTTTTGTCCACAAGGGTAGATTGAAATGATCATTTGTAAAATTGATTTTACTAAGCCAAGATTTGTCCATGAAAGTAGATTATATTTTAACATAATGATCATTTGTAAGTTATAGAGAGGATTTTATTTTTGTTTGAGTTCTAGACCCAGTCTGATTATGACCTTACAAGGATCTGAAAAAAAAGCCTGTTTACAGTTTCAGTAATTTTCCAATGGAATGATTTGAGTTAATGCAAAATAGGTTTTGGCTAGGTGGGGCTGTATTGCGACATAATTCATACTGGAATTTATTGTGAGATAGATACGTGGGGATGTATGTAAGAGGGAAGAAGTAAGCAGTTATTTGTTCCTATTTAATAGACTTACAAAGTGCTCGCTGACTTTACTTTTGGACTAAATCATTTTTCCGGGGTTACTGTGAATTTATTCAAGGGCATTCTGAATTATATCACTGTGATACATCAAGGCTGTTGACAAAGTAGTATATTCAAGGCTAATGATACATCATTCAATATTGAATTCATTTGGAACACTCAATACTTTTAGACTTGAGATGGACTTTTCAAAATCATCTGGAATTTAACTGATAATAATAGTTCTTTTTAATTTTTCACTTTTGTATACAAAGAAATAAATTATTTGTTGAATATTACTAAACTTGGTTCTTTCTCTTTTTCTGTTATTTTGTTTAAGACCATAGAGTTGTAACAGAAAATTGGGTGGTTCTGGTGCCAGATTCTAGGATTCTACCAACAGTTGGAAATTACTGCATTTAAATACCATCTACCACACATTTTTATAATCTACCACAATTGAAAATTATTATATTTTAAAATAATTTGACAGTATATTGTGTGCATTTTATCCACACATTACACAAACCAATTTACTGGGAACTGGAGCTGTTTCACGAGCACAACAACCTGTACAATAATACAAACTGAGTAATCTGATTAAAACTGATATGCAAATAAAATACTGTAAATTGATCTCCATACTGTTGTAATCTTGAGAGTTCAGGCCCAAAGTTATGATATTTATTAATGTGCTAAAAATAATTAAGGGATCAAAAGGTATGATATTTATTGATGTGTTATAATAATTAAGGGATCAAAAGGTATGATATTTATTGATGTGTTAAAAGTAATTAAGGGATCAATAGGTATGATATTTATTGATGTGTTAGAAGTAATTATGGGATGAAAAGGTATTGTATTTATTGATGTGTTATAAGTAATTAAGGGATCAAAAGGTATAATATTTATTGATGTGTTATAAGTAATTAAGGGATTAATAGATACAATATTTATTGATGTGTTAAAAGCAATTAAGAGATAAATAGGTATGATATTTATTAATGTGTTAAAACTAATTAAGGGATCAATAGGTATGATATTTATTGATGTGTTAAAAGTAATTAAGGGATCAAAAGGTATGATATTTATTGATATGTTAAAAGTAATTAAGGGATCAAAAGGTATGATATTTATTGATGTGTTAAAAGTAATTAAGGGATCAAAAGGTATGATATTTATTGATGTGTTAGAAGTAATTATGGGATGAAAAGGTATTGTATTTATTGATGTGTTATAAGTAATTAAGGGATCAAAAGGTATAATATTTATTGATGTGTTATAAGTAATTAAGGGATTAATAGATACAATATTTATTGATGTGTTAAAAGCAATTAAGAGATAAATAGGTATGATATTTACTAATGTGTTAAAACTAATTAAGGGATCAATAGGTATGATATTTATTGATGTGTAAAAAGTAATTAAGGGATCAAAAGGTATGATATTTATTGATATGTTAAAAGTAATTAAGGGATCAAAAGGTATGATATTTATTGATGTGTTAAAAGTAATTAAGGGATCAAAAGGTATGATATTTATTGATATGTTAAAAGTAATTAAGGGATCAAAAGGTATGATATTTATTGATATGTTAAAAGTAATTAAGGGATCAATAGGTATTATATTTATTGATGTGTTAGAAGTAATTAAGGAATGAAAAGGTATTGTATTTATTGATGTGTTATAAGGGATCAAAAGGTATAATATTTATTGATGTGTTATAAGTAATTAAGGGATTAATAGATACAATATTTATTGATGTGTTAAAAGCAATTAAGAGATAAATAGGTATGATATTTATTAATGTGTTAAAACTAATTAAGGGATCAATAGGTATGATATTTATTGATGTGTTAAAAGTAATTAAGGGATCAAAAGGTATGATATTTATTGATATGTTAAAAGTAATTAAGGGATCAAAAGGTATGATATTTATTGATGTTAAAAGTAATTAAGGGATCAAAAGGTATGATATTTATTGATGTGTTAAAAGTAATTAAGGGATCAAAAGGTATGATATTTATTGATATGTTAAAAGTAATTAAGGGATCAAAAGGTATGATATTTATTGATGTGTTAAAAGTAATTAAAGGATCAATAGGTATGATATTTATTGATGTGTTAAAAGTAATTAAGGGATCAAAAGGTATGATATTTATTGATGTGTTAAAAGTAATTATGGGATCAATAGGTATGATATTTATTGATGTGTTAAAAGTAATTAAGGGATCAAAAGGTATGATATTTTTTGATGTGTTAAAAGTAATTAAGGGATCAAAAGGTATGATATTTATTGATGTGTTAAAAGTAATTAAGGGATCAAAAGGTATGATATTTATTGATATGTTAAAAGTAATTAAGGGATCAAAAGGTATGATATTTATTGATATCTTAAAGTAATTAAGGGATCAATAGGTATTATATTTATTGATGTGTTAGAAGTAATTAAGGAATGAAAAGGTATTGTATTTATTGATGTGTTATAAGTAATTAAGGGATCAAAAGGTATAATATTTATTGATGTGTTATAAGTAATTAAGGGATTAATAGATACAATATTTATTGATGTGTTAAAAGCAATTAAGAGATAAATAGGTATGATATTTATTAATGTGTTAAAACTAATTAAGGGATCAATAGGTATGATATTTATTGATGTGTTAAAAGTAATTAAGGGATCAAAAGGTATGATATTTATTGATATGTTAAAAGTAATTAAGGGATCAAAAGGTATGATATTTATTGATGTTAAAAGTAATTAAGGGATCAAAAGGTATGATATTTATTGATGTGTTAAAAGTAATTAAGGGATCAAAAGGTATGATATTTATTGATATGTTAAAAGTAATTAAGGGATCAAAAGGTATGATATTTATTGATGTGTTAAAAGTAATTAAAGGATCAATAGGTATGATATTTATTGATGTGTTAAAAGTAATTAAGGGATCAAAAGGTATGATATTTATTGATGTGTTAAAAGTAATTATGGGATCAATAGGTATGATATTTATTGATATGTTAAAAGTAATTAAGGGATCAAAAGGTATGATATTTATTGATGCGTTAAAAGTAATTAAGGGATCAAAAGGTATGATATTTATTGATGTGTTAAAAGTAATTAAGGGATCAAACGGTGGTTCATAATCACTTATGAATCTTAAAATAAAACTCAACTGATCTTTAATGTAACAAACCAAAAATTAATTTTGGCAGAAACATTTGCATAAGTATTGTCATTTTATGGTTTGAATTGTTAGTGCTTTTCAAAATGTTTTTAAAGGGATATTTAACAGCAGCTTCTTTTCCACTTCCTGTCAAAATGCTGAATTATATGATTTCTACCACTACAAATAAACTCCAGCTTAGAAATATTACAACAAATTCAAGAGTGCTTGGAGATCAAAGCACAAGTGACTGCAGGTGAGTATCTAAGGTCCTAAGTTTACATTGCACATTTCATGTAAAGTAGATTTCAAGATAGTATAAGTTAATTTTATTTCGCTATTGGTTTAACAGAAAAAATAAATCCACCTTGGACTGAAAAGCTAAAGATTTAGTTCACTGGTTAGAAGATGCATGTATAATGTTAAGAAAAAAAATACTAAGCAAAACTGACATAAAGTGACTATACCCAAGGCACACAAAAAAAATTAAATTAAAAAAATATTTTCATTCTTTTATGAATTACTGACCCTAAAAAAGGTAGTTTTACTAGTGAAATGCAAAAATAATGCAGAGTGACACAAAGCATAACATAAATAAAACATGAGACGATTGATGAAATGCAAATGTGAATGGAATGCCAACAGAACCCGAATGTGAATAGAAATGAAATGCAAAACAAAATGCAGTTTAGGCAAATTACTCATTCTGTTATGATATTAGGTATTTGTTTCTCAGTTCAGTAGTCAAGCACATCTGGAACAAGAAATAACATTCCTAAGTATACCTTCTGTTTCTTGGCTCTCTGATCTTCAAGAAGGTTCCGTGTTCTAACCCAGCGACGACGGCGACACAGATGGTACGTTCTTTCCACAGATCCATAACCTCCCATGGTGGCCTCAATACAATACTCCCATCCTGAAAATATACAATTGTATATTATTATTATTTACAAGGCTTTTAAATGGGGTGGATGGGAATTCACAACATGCTAAAATGCTGTGTAACCACTTTATCCAGACTTCAAATGTAATTTTAAAAATCATCCAGACTAGCAACACACATCAACAGCATTAACTATCATCGATGCAGAGAAAATAAAGAGGTTTCTTCAGTGAATCTATAAAAAAGGTTTGGACATCCTCAAAAACTCATGAAACAGGCACGATGTTTGGTCAATGGCATATAAAGCCTCCACTTTCGTCAAAGCATAATTTCTCATATTACTTGCCTTATTTCAAATTTATGGGTGTATCAAGTGATTTACTTGGAGAAAAGAATTTTCTACAAAAGGGGATAATAATTTAATATTAGTTTTGATGTCTTTTGGCTATGTGTATAGAATATTATGACTCTCCTAAATTCTCTATTTCCCACCACAACCAAACTTACAACTCTACAGAGCTTCTTATCTCTGAATTTAAAAGACAGGGACATAATCAGAGAATCAATGCTGTACAAGTATTATAAATTATGCTCAGCATTTTATTTCATAATAAATGAGTCCTGTTTCCTATTAAGGACACAAGCAAAATGTGTTTCCAAAAGCTGTTTGCTTCAAAAGGATGCCCTATCCAGTGGGTTTTACCTTCCTCGTCTACAGCTCTGTTGCGGTCTATCTGCCACTCATCCTCCCACTTCCAGCCCTCGGGGAGAGGGATTTCTGCCTTAGAGGGCATAGGGTCACCTTTCTGGAATGGAAGTAAGACTTCTGTAGTCATATGATGAAAGTATTGACTCTGAGCATAAGAAAAATAAGGTACATTAAGTAGGATCAAAATAATTAACATAAACTGTGAAAAATGGTCCAACTTTTGAATGCCCCTCCCATGACCATTGACTCCACACATGTATACAACCAGAATTGCTTGGCATCCAAGAGTTTGTGTTAGGTACCCACTCTTAGACATCCAACCCTCTAACATGAATGGCAACCAGATTAGTACAAAAACTGTCTAAACTGACCCATCAAAAGTGGTTATAAAATGGAGTTAATAAACAGAAATATCACAAATATTTGTTTGTAGACTCAGTATACTGACATCTGTTCCAAAATGTCAATTAAGTACATAACTTTCAATCCATACAAACTGGTAAGTAATCCCATTATCCTAATTGCTATGTGTCCCTTGGCTGTCAGGTTTTGTCACTTAAATAATTAATTACTGGCTATTATAACCATGGATAATTATCATGATGACAGCAGAGAAACAGTCATTTGCAACACAAGTCAGTGTAATGGCTTGCTGCCATGAAGCAAAAATGGCCTCTTAGCCTTCATAACTTCTCTCATAAATTATCAAATGTATGTTACATAAAACAAGATTAAAATTATTCAGTCATGGAACAAGCTCACTTCTGATGTAAAGAATGAACAGCTTCATGTAATAACTACAAATTGCCAATGAAGGAATACGAAATACTGACTATATGGTTTTGCACTGGTGCTGACAAATTTTCAAAAAGTTTTTAAAAATAACACTAATAAAAGTTTTATCATACTGGTTCCATAATATGTGAATTCCATAATATTTTTGTGAATTTTAAAAGAAATATTGAACATTTCAAACTTAGGCCTTTTTCTTTATACAAAATTATTTATCACATCTCTGTGTTAAGCCTCTAGAAAGGTCACCCTTCTTATAAGTTCACCTTCCTTCTGCAAAAGGCATGGCCTTGCAAGAGTAGAACCACTGTAATTATGTTTTCCATTTGATAGTCACAAGCAAATATCAATAATCCTTTATAAACATGTCATCTGAATTTTATATGTTCAAGTCTTTTCTTCTCTTTATCTCTTCACAGAGAATTGATTACTGATAATTTTAAATATAAATAATATATTTAAGCAATTACCTTTAATGAATATTCTGTATTGAAATGATTCTACCAAGAAATTCACCAATAACTTTCACAATTCCAGTGCCCCTGTGACTTTAGATATGTAGATTGATCATTCTCAATGAAAGTAGCTCTCATGTCCCTTGTTTTTTTCCTACATACTTTGCTACACAATAAACTACTTACACTGAGTTTACTAGTTCCCAGCTTATCATATTGGATTGTCTGTTGAGGCTGTGTACCAGCACTGCACAGAAGCCATCATACAATATCAAGGGAGATAGTCAATGAATGTTATTACTTTATCTTAATATCAAATTATAGGTTATGTTCCTTTACATAATTAGCTCCCTCTTTTATCCTAGCATATAGCATGAAATATAACAAGCAACTATTATTAGAACTGCAAAATATTCAACGAACCTAACAGTAAAGAGCATGCCCACCCTCTTGAGAGCAATAAATCTGTCTGAAGCCAACATACTGTTCCACACTTTGATCAGAATGCTTTCTCATAACATAGATTTGATCTGCCAGAGTACAGATGGGTAAGAATAGCTAGGGCCCAGAGAGTTTGCTATGATTCATGTTCAGGCAACCCAAAATATCCAAACATTACTGAAAACGTATCTTATCTGTGCATACAATTTCTTCTGAAATGTCCCTACATACAGTGAGATTTCTAATTTATGCTGGTTACAAGGAACTGCCAACATCATGATAAAAAATCAATTATAACTAGTGTTATATTTGATTTAATTTGATTGTTTGTTTGTTTGTTAGTTTTAAATTTTCTTTTATACCATTACATGCTATTGTAATGTAACTTTATTTACTGGAAAAGAGTTTAGTTCTGACAGTTTTTGATTATTTTTCAAAGTAAACTAGTAATATAAACTTTGTATCTAATGCTGACCTAGTTTCTTACCTATATTAAGAGCCAATAAGAGTTGCTATAAACAAACCTTTTTATTTTTTCAAAATTCTTTCTCAGAGTAAGATTCATAAAGTGAAATTGATGCCATACTTTGAGTACTTGACAAATAACGTATCTATTGTTACAAACTTTTGGTTTTCCCAGAAGGATGAATACCTGACCTCCATCCAGGAATCTGTTTTGCATTGCAATTAAGATTCATTACTAATGTTTTGAGAAATAGTGGTCATTCTTACCTTAACACTTGAGATGTTAAAGTGTTGTATGTTGTGACCAGGTTTGGGCAAATTATTTTATTTTCTTCAAATTATTTTTTTAGAAAAGTTATTCTTTTCCCTGGAAATACTAGTGCTCTAAATTAATTCTTGAACAAGGATATTTATTAAAATGTATACATGATTCAAAAACTGGAATAATATTTTCTGTGATTCAACAAGATACTGTTGACACTGCAGCACTTCACAGGTTACATCTGACGTCATCGTCTCCCACTTTGGATTTTTTCAGGACTTGTACTCAGATTCAATAAGGACCTTCTAATAATAAGACTTCTATTTTTTTATTTTCAGATTAATTTTAGTTTTGATTCATAAAGCCATAAGTTCTTATTCTTATTTAAACCTTCTTTTCAAGGGATATAAATTATTTGTTACATTTGACAAACAAAGCTTGTTGTCTTCACTTTTTTCTTGTTAGTTTTGTAACAACACGTAATATTTTAAATAAATTCATACAACACAAATGCCACAGCCAATAATGTAACTGAAAAAAAATGTGGTTCCAAGATGCAAAACTCTAGATCAAAAAGGTGTCAAAACACTACAAAAAACTTGACTTGGTCTTCTTGATATTAAGCTACAGACTTGTTTTGATTTCAATCCATCATGCCCTATGCCATTTTGAAATGAGGCAAACAATAGCTATTATTGATTATTTCATGTCAAAACTCAAATTTCACTATTATTTGTGCCACACAGCCTTCTTGTGTTTTCTCATGCAAACAAAACTTCTAATGCAGGATCAGACTGAACAAAGTCAAATGATCTGCCAGAATGTATTCATATTTTAACACAGATAGGTGGAAATAAAAACTGAACAAGGCATTTTGAATGCCAGATCCCTGATGTTAGTTTCAGTATTTGAAATCCTTTGAAGGTTCTGAGTGGAAACAAAACTCATGAAGATACAATACATAAGAAAATGGTTAACACTAATATCCCCATCCACAGCATAGAATATAGTTGTGGTTGTATTTGTAGTGTTTAATGCCATTTTTCAGCACACGATAGGCTAAAACATGGTGGCCAGTAACTGACAGAGGTGAGATGGGAGTGATCCAAAACAGAAAGTGCTTTAGACCACTCAGGGCCCCTCACAGAATATAGTGTAAAGCCTTTAACTTTCTTAAATTTTAGAAAACAAAGCACGCACGTCCACCCTCCCCACTGCTGAGCACATACCAATGTGATAGTTTGCATACCAAATTACACTTTAAGATAAGAATGGCTGATGTAGATGTCCCGGTAGCAAAATGTGAACTAATGACTGACACTGAATATTACAGGGCTACTAAATTTTCTTCAGGACTGGAATAAACTAAAATATTTAATTTTACAAGTTGCAAAACATGCATCAAAACCTTTGACTAGAGCTGGATTCATTATTTCCTAATACTTACAACATCAGCCCAAGGCTTAGTTGAAGCCATCCAGTTGGTGCCTGGAATACGCATCTGACACTCATACACATCATCCATGAAGGTTTTATGTCCAGCATCTACATCATACAACATACTACAAGAAAAAAAGGGAGATTTACTCTCAAATGACCATTTGTTAACAACATACAAGCTTACTTTTTATGAAGAAAAAAAAGTTAAAACAAGTATTTGCTTCCTTGTTTGTCTGGTCTTTTACAACATATCTACACATAAATTTGTCTTTTCTAGAGACACATCAAAGAAACCAACCTGGGTAGATTCAGACAAATTCAAACTCATTGCCTCTGTGTATCATATACTCACACCACAGCACCATTTTACAAATGAGAAGAATTCCCTAACAATCTCCTCTCATAAGAAAAGTTAATCATAGATTTCTTTTCCATATTTTTAGTTTTATTTTCAACACTTGAAAAACAGATAATGAGCTTGATGGAACAACAATTGAATTACACTTGAAGGACATTAAATATAAAACAAGATTATCTCCCCAAATTATATATATATATATATATATATATATATATATATATATATATATATATATATATATATATATATATATATATATATATATATATATGTATGTATATATCACATTAAATATAAAAACAAGATTTTATCCCCAAAGCTGAATTTTGAAGTACAAAAATCACAACAAACAAAATATTTTAGCCTCAATAATCTAATATCAAAACTAATCACAGCAGAAAGACATAGTACATATATCAACAATGAAATAAGTCAAGTAAATGCCAACAGACATATTGTATAAACTTTAGTTATACACAGAAATGGAAAATAAGTACCTTTGACACAAATGAATACAATATTTACTATTGATGATTTTCAAAGTATCTGTTCCAACTATACTGGCATTTATTTAAGGCAAAAGAGACATCAAGAAACATTTCACCTAGTGGACTTAGGACCAGAAAGTCTCAAGAACAAATTCTGCTGTAAACATTTGCCATATCTTATGCAAGGCACTTTCTTGCTCTGGTTAGTGATCCAGCTGTAAATCAGTAACTGCGTCTGATGGGGTGTTAACCTGTGATGGATTGAGGTCCAATCTGGATTTTATCAAGTCTAGCAATGGAATCTTATATTCCACTATAGTTCGAGGTTTGCATCAGTAAATATCTATTAAATAAAGAATAATTAGCAGAAGTAGTTGTAATTGTAAAATATCAACTGACATTAACACGACCTTCCATTTCGTTAGTTCAGGAGTTTCATGTGTCATTTCAAAGGTAAAGGCTTTATCTAGTACATACAGATAACAGATAATCTGTTTACATTCTATATAGACTATTTGAATTAGTTTACTGACATTATTTCAACCTTATGGACCTGCAGAATACATTGAAAAACACGATTTTTTTTCAACAAAAGACATCAACTTATGTGACTAACCTGAGCTCAGGGCTGATATACCAATCCCCATCCCATCTCCAGCCTTCTGGTGGAATAAAACCCTCCTTGACGAGCTTGACCTACAATAATAGCACAACATGAGAATAAACCCTCCTCTTTTGAGAAATGCAAGAACAAATGAAATGGCTTCATGACAACCCAGTCACAGCCACTGAATCAATCTTAACAGACACATTTACCATACTAAGAATTATGTATTTCTCTTTTTTTACTTCACTGCAAATATTTATTCATATACCTGATTATATAACAATAGGAAACTAACTTTCCACCATTTGTTTATTTTTTTCTTATTTGCAACATGACAAAAGATCTTCAAATACCATCGCTGGTCAACATTTCCACTGTGTGGGTGGTATGGTGGGGGTGTAATGGCATATCAGCACAAAACAGGTTATATAGTGTAAACTGAAATACAAGTTCTAAATATGCAATCCCTCAAAGGAACTAATCTTTTATTTGGCATAAATAGTTGCCAGGAATTCAAGATACAACCATTTCTTCTTTTGTACTGTCAACCCTTATAAAAATCATGAGCTTATTTCAAGACAGTATACGAGCTCGCTGCAACTTTGCACATGCAAGCCCATGACTTCGCAGTTATGCACGTCGAGTTCGGATCTGAAACAATTATGAAGTCGTGGCAGGCATTAAACGCGCTCAACGCATGCATATAGCAAGCTTGCTGAAATTATGCTCGTGCCAGCTAGCAATAAGCACGTAAGCTCGTGAGGCATTGTCAACCACCTATCACGCGCGAGCTCGCAATGAGCATACAAGCTCATCACAGGCTGTGAACCAGCTTGTACTAGCTGGTTGATAGCACGTAACGAGCTTGTATTCTCATTGCAAGTTTAGTACGAGCTCATACATGCAAAGTAGCAGGCTCGCAATGAATTGTAATGAGTTCAATACAAGCTTGTGGTTAGCTAGTCACACTTACATAGAGACCATTATACAGCAAACTTTGCAATCCCTGGTCGATCAATGGGGAAGGTCAAGCTTCATATAAATAAATACAGTGAACTCTCACCAAATGCAATGCAATACAAATTATGAAACAAAACTAAAATCTTACAGCTAATGGGTTTTTTTTCTTCAATTCACCAAAATATATTTATTTTCCTCATTGGTGCTTTAGTTTTGATATATCTCTTTGCATTGTTCCAATTCTCGGAATGGATAAAAGCAATGCCTATTTTTGATGAACCAATAACCAGTAAAAAAGTAATTATAACAAGAACTATCATAAATGGAAAGTGAGATTTCAATTTATTTCAATAATTATAAAAAACAAAAACAAAAGTTTTAGAATCTAATACAATAATTAAAACCAACAAACTGACAGGAAAAATCAATATCAGATGATATTTTACAAAATAAATCCAACTCACTGAAAAAAATCAAAGTTAAAGGTCATTTTAAAAAATCACATTAGGGGCCATCCATTTAGTACGTACACATGGAGGGGGGGGGTAACCAAAATGCATACGCTTGCGTATAGTGTGCGTTTCTACTGATAATGTACGTATGCATAAGAAACAGGGTGGATGGGTGTGAAACCTCTATAATAATTTGACTAATATGTAACCTGATAGACTGGCTTCAGTCTACATTTGAATTTTAGCGGACACTAGACAAACTTTGGTTTGGCATCAAGAGTATGTACACAGGTTGGGCATGTCTTAATAAGTATGCATGGGGGAAGGGGGCCATTCTTTGCCAGATTTGTGCAAATGTACTAAATGGATGGTCAATTTATTTTGGGAACATCTGGCAGTCCCCACTTAATGTTGATGATATTCATTCATAGCTGGTGATGCCTATCTTTATCCACAGTGCTCAATGAACCAACCTCTCTAAAAGTAATTGTCATAAATGGAAAATGAAACTTCCATGCTTTATGATTGTGTTAAAAACAACAAAATTAGTTTTTGAATCTAATACAATTAAAATAAATGAATGGACTACAAACTTAAGATCACATGACTTTTTAAATATCTTAATAAATCCAACTCATAAGCTGTTTTTAAGTAAAATGTCTT
Source organism: Unio pictorum (assembly GCA_030141615.1). Taxonomy (NCBI): domain Eukaryota; kingdom Metazoa; phylum Mollusca; class Bivalvia; order Unionida; family Unionidae; genus Unio; species Unio pictorum. The sequence continues at coordinate 1,309,123 of JARLTB010000027.1, read as the reverse complement.
TAAATCAGCACATTTCATTTAGGTAACGTCTAGCTGTGCCACACATGCTGTTGATTATACTGTTGAACTCCTAAGTTTCTGATGCCACACTCTCTTCACAGTGCTCCCTGATGTAATCTGTTGAAAAACACCAGATGAAGCAGCAAGCTAATGTTTATTAGGTTTTTCATGCTCTTGTATTGCATACCCAGAAGCAAAATCACAAAAATTACACAATTTGCAAAACGTAGTTTTCTCCTTTACCAGATTGTTTCGCAAATCTAAACAGGATGGCACAATTGTCATTCCAGCTCTGTTTTCTTGTCTTTCATGGAGAAAATTCTGAATTCTTCTTCTTTCCTATTCAACATGATTAGATGCTGCATATTACGAAGATGAGATGCAGTGACAGCGGTAACTGTTTGCAAAATCCAATATGGCAGGTAAATACAGGCATGGTATCCTCGATTTCGAATGAACTAATCATATTGAAGAACTATTCCTATATACATGCGATACATTGCTATCATAATGGAACAGAGTGCCCATACTAAACTGAATATTGCAATGAATTTTTTTAAATTATTTTTAAATTAAAAAAAAACATTTTTGCACAAAAAAACGTACACCCGTAATCTGGTTCAAAATATGAAGAAAAAAAACGATATTTGTGTTATAGGCAGTCGAGTAATACACAGACTTTCAGATGAACAGCTCAACCTTTTAACTTCAATCCTTGGCATTAATGAACCTAAAAAAGTGCTTTGTTTCTACAGGATGTATAAAGATGGAATTCTGTTTCAATCATTACAGTATTCTGCAGTTTCAGAACGAAACTCGTACACTGTTATTTTCAAAGAAAATGATGAATCAAGAAAATTTGGCCATGTTGAGAAATATATTGAAGTTTATACAAAGTGTCACAGAAATTGTACCATTGATTGTTTGTGTCAAGCACAAAATTATGCAGTCATAAAGGAACTGAGAAATAATACTTAAGTTTCAATTGAAAATGGCGTGATTGATGAAATCCTGTTAATATGGTCCCTTTGTATGTGCAGTACAAAATAGTTCCAATTACAAATGTCAAAGACTTGTGTGTGTATATCCAATTAAATGATGGCAAGAACACTGCTTTTGCTTGTGTGCCCCCAAAATCTGTTGAATATGGTTGATAAATATACATTCATGTAGTACCTCTGGACCATGCAGACATGTACATCAAAATAGAAGACATAAACAATATATATATATATATATATAAAATATTTTACACATTTTAACTACTACTCTTTGTATGAATCCTGTATGTACTTCTCCTTAAAGCTTTGTACATATTTTATTGTTGCAATAGATCAATTATCTAGTTTTAATAGCATTTGTTGTCTAAAGACACATCTTGTAAAAATCTCTGCATCATAGGTATATATCTATACATGTACAAAAGTAAAGGCCTGACCAAATGAGCTTCTTTTAATAAAGTCATTATTATTATTATTTTACCAGGGGTGGCCAACCAGACAACCTAGCAAATAACTATTAGAAGTGGAATTTCAATACCTTTTCCAAAACAAGTCACGATTTTTGTTTTGATACGCAAATTAATGATTTTATACACAAAATGTTACATTTTCTAGTAATTTAATTTTTCAAGATATCCATTTTATCGATAATTTATCTGCAGGGTTTGCTAGCAAGATCGTACAAGCAACTTTACTTGAATGTAGCCAAATTACTTCTACGAGCTCCCATGTAGTCTGTGAGCTACAGTTAAGATCGTAAGAAGCGTGCTACGAGCCATCACAAGCTCGCGCAAGCTTGATTTAGGATTGCATTTTTATAAGGGAAGTGTTCAAACCATTTTTCATATTCTTCAGCGATAACAGGATTTTCAAACATGCTAAATGCTATGGTACACAGACTGGACATCTTCTTGGACCAATTCATTTAGGACAAGTAAAAAACCCATGTCTTAATGATCCGTCATTCTTGGGGATCAGCAACAAGATTTTTAAGATAGTTGTGGCAGCCTTATTGGATGAAAGTACTTTTCAATTAGGAAGCAAGTCTATTGGTGAAAACTCTAGGTTGATACAGACATCCCTTTGGCATAAAGATAATATTTTCACGATATAGTTTTCCATTCAGCAGGTGTAGCAATAACAAGATTTTCAAGATGGCTCTTATGGTTGTCAGATTGGCAACATGATCATTTAAGACCAACTGGACATCATAAGAAGTAAAGTATTCTCTTGAAAATCCCATTTCAATATGACTTTCTTTTCAAGTCAAGCTGTGAAGACTTTTAAGATGGCTGACATGACGGGCATATTGTATGTCAAGTTAGCACCATTTTGCATTTAAATAGGTCCAGTTAGGCATTATAAGAAGCTTTCCAGTCAAAATTCAATGATCATAGGACCATCTATTCAGGAACAACAATAACAATATTTTCAAGATGGCTACTTTGGTGGCCATATTGGAAATTAGATCAGCACTACTTTCAATGAGGGCCAAATAGGCATCTGAATTAGTCTTTTACTGAAAATCCCATGATCAAAAAACGATTCATTCAAAAGTAGCTATAGCAATATTTTCAAGATGGCTGCCATGGTGGCCATACTGGACATCAGATCTGCACAATAGTTATTTAAGAACAATTTGATATCATAATTTGTCTTTTAGTGAAAACCCCCATGCTGATCTGACCATCCATTGAGGAGGAATATAAATAACAAAATGTTGAAATTGCTGTTCTGGTGGCCATAATGCATTTCTGGATAACAACATTTTCATTAAGGACCAACTTGACTATAGATGAATGTGTGTGTGTAAAAAATAAAATTAGGCATTCCCCCAAGATGTTTAGGAGGACAAGTAGTAGCAAAGCTTGTACTAACTGATGAACAAACCATCCTAAAAGCTCTTCTGCTCTATGACCAGTGGAGCAAAGAAAACTACCTCACAAAAACAGGAAGATAAACCCTTCCAAATAATTATAAACCTTTAATCCTAATGATAAATGAGAAAAAGTAATGATTTTATTCTTTAAAAAGTACATGTAAAATTAAATATAAAGATACAAAATAATTACAAAAACTTAAAATATTGAGTCAAAATTTATTATATAAAGTGCATTCTTCTAAATAGTACAATATCTTTGTCTGGTAAATTTCTTAATTGAGTTCATATATAAATAATATATCATGTAAGGTGGAAGGTATTCCAGTCAGTAGATACTGGCAAGTTATGCATTCAGGTGAGGTTCACCTTCAGGAGGTATGCACAAGTAAGGTATGTGTGTCCTCTATGCAAATGGCACAATACCACATCATCTCTATATGTTATAAATGAGAAAAACCACTCTCTACAGATGGGCCACATTTCTGTCATGTGTTACATACAAAGAAAACCTCTCCACTTATCGAACACCACATCTGTGTGATTTGTTCTATATGACGAACAACTCTCTCTAATCATGGACCACAATTCTATAATGTCTAGCATAGACAGAGATTTCTGGATGAATAAAAAGGAATGAAAAGTTTTGAAATACAACATTTACTTGCTGACAATGACATGTTTGGGAGAGACACAAGAAGGGCCATATAACCACACCGGTGGCCTAGTGGTTAGAGCATCCGTAGCAGAAGTGAGAGGTCATGGGTTCAATCCCTGGCTGAGTCATGCCAAAGACTTATGCAAACCTTGGTGTACAAGAACACTTCTGCACTGAAACCATTTCTTTCTGTCAGTTAGTAACCTTGACATTTGACCTTTTTGCTTCATCCTTACCCCAAAGTGTAAGCCATCCACAAAAGTTTTGTAAGGTAGATTGTGGAGTTATTATGCAAAAAATGGAACAGGAGCAGACAAATGTACAGACAGATATACAAAATCATAACATATAGCAGGCATATAAATGTGTACTTGATATTGGGTTTATGACAACATTTTCATACATGATAAATGGGCTAGTAATTCTTATCAAATGGTAAAGAGTTAAGCCCCTTTGTGGTATTTACCTTTCCCTGACTGTCTGACCATTTGGGGCGAGAAAGTGGTCCCTTGGTGGTCCAGTTCCCAAGTATACTGATCTGGTTTTCATACTGAAGTAAAAGCAATCATAAAATGAACATCAAAAATATCAAAAATAAATATAAATTTCCTGAGAATATTTTCAACAATGCAAGCTTCAAGTAAACATCTCCCAAAACAATTAACCAATATTTGTTGTTATTGAAACTTGTTTACTATGAAAGGGATAAGGCATGTTCAACTTTGACAAAAACAATAAATGTGTCTATAATCTGAACATTTATAACTACTTTCAAACTATCCCATGTGAGGAAAATGTGTAGTTCCAATTTTTATAACAAGATCTACTCAATAAATAAACTTTCACTACAAAAAATACACACACACCTGTACATGAATGAAAAATCGTTAAAGCTACATTAAAAATCCAAATTAAACACACACACACACACTATTTCTTTCAACTGGTTCATAAATTGAATCCACTTTATCTGACAATCAGCTTAATCCATCCCTGTACTGGCACATAGATTTAGAACAGGTATGACATACCATGCTGAATGACAACTGATCCCATGATCCCACTAAGAAGCTCTTGGACATTTTAAAACGGTTTCAAGAGTTTTACACCTTTGACATTATATTGGTACTGTTTTGTGGATGTCTAAACATACTTGGTACTACATGGCCAAGGATGCATGGAACTGCAATTAAACCACATATATATCACCTTAATCGAATTTTTTTTAATCAAGTACCTACCGTCTCTGCAAATACAGCCATCTCTCCCTCAGACTGCATACGGTGCCACTCATTCTCATCATTCTGCAAACCCAACCAGAGTTTGAGCCTCAGCAGTGCTGGCACTTTCCAGTGCTCCTTGTCAGCCTTCTCACCTGGATTCTGCACCAAGATATCAAGAATCTAACATGAGCTCATTGAGAGAATAACTTCTTAAATATTTGTGGAATACCAATAGGGATTCTGAGGTTGCTACAGACCACAAATTTAAAAACCAAATGATTACTGACACTTCTGTGGAAACAATAGGTCCAATTTACATATCTGGGTCAACAATAACAAATTTTTTACAAAACCAAGAAAATCAATTCCCATGAAAATAAAATGAATTCACAGTAATTGGACAAGTTTTATAAAATTTCATAAAAAATAAGCACACACAAAAAAAAGAAGATCTCAAATAGGTATTGGATCAAAATGTAGGAATATATTAAATGAACTGAATAATATTTAGCATTTGCAAGCCATAGTGAGCAAAAACTGGATATTATTCAATAATGTTCAAAGTTTTAAAGTAGTATGGGTTAATGGGGCTATGAGCACATTTCCATCCATTTCCATCCGCTTCCATAATACAGTCGACTCTGGTTAACTGCACACCCTCAGGCCCGTCAAGAGACTGTGCAGTTAACCGGAGTGTGCAGTTAACCAAAGTACAGTACAGTACAGCTTTAAATCAGCACGGCATGAATATATGTGAAGAATAAATTTAAACAATGATTAGAATCCACTCTTTCAACTTTTACTTAAATGTTAAGCTTGTTTTCCTTCCTCCGAACACAATTTCACTGATTCAACCAATGGATCAAGGAATTATAGCGACTTTTAAGAAATTCTATAGATCGCTTGTTATTCGAAAACTGGTGTCAGACATTGATGGGTCATCTCCCACAGAAAAAGCGTTCAGCTCCAAAGTCATCTGCATCCTGTTTTTCGCCGTGTTGTCGTTTAAACTGAATTCTGTTGCGCATTTTCCATCTTTCCAACCATCCATTTTTGGGTTTGAAATCATTCAAACACGAACGGTTTAGAGCAATGCTTCCCATGCTGTACTATGATTTTTCCCACGCTATTGCTCCCTAGTGGGCGCGGATATACATGTATATACCACCTAAGGCATCCTTTACATGTCAATCATTTACAAAGTCGCATTTAATGGCTTAATTGTCAGCTTATTTGAAGCGCTACAGCAGTGAACTGACAATAACTGATCATGAATATACATTGTGCAGTTAACCGGAGTGAAATTGTATTGAATATTGTGCCATGGGCAGAAATTTATCGTGCTATTATCCGGAGTGTGCATTTAAGCGAAGTGCCATTATCCAAAGTTTGTTCCCATTGAAAAGCATTGAGAAAAAACAGGACCGGCATGACTACGTGCAGTTATCTGGCGTGTGCAGTTAATTGATGTGCAGTTAAGTGGAGTCGACTGTAATAAAAATTGTTTTGCAATTCTGAGACCTCCACACAATTATCTCAAACACCATTATACATCACCCACAACACGATGAAGAATGGTGATTGCATAGCATAATCGACCCACTATAGTGATTGTAATTGTTGTTGGTCTTAAATTCATCTAACAATAAATAAAGATAAAATATACTCAAGAATTTTCCATACGAAATAAAAATTTATAGCAGTGTCATTAAAAACAATAGAGTGTAATTGATTAAATTACAGGGGTTGATATTATGAAAAAAGAAAATTATTACATGTAATCGAACATCATTACACCAACATCTATCAATGATAAATAAATCTCTGTTTTCAAGTTTAAAAACAAAGAGGGGTCAACAATGAATTCTATTAACAAATTATGAGCACAAATTTCGGTGTTAGTATCCTAGTTGAATGTTAATTGAATTGAATTTTAATTACTCTATGCAAGATTTTTTTGAGAAGATTCATCTTTTGAAGATTCAATGGTTTCCTGATAATTTGAGAATTTAACAATCCAAAAATCACCATCTTAAGATTCATCTTCGGAAGATTCATCGAGAGATTCATCTTTTTTAAATATATCCCAATCATGTATTATATAATATTTACTAATTGGCCCAATTAGGCAACTAGTAACTTTACATTGGTAATGTAATGTTGTGTTTACTTCATATTATATGGTCAAGGACTCTTTCAGCATGGTCTTCTAATAAAATATTTTTTCTTCAGATGGTGATTCTGGGATTCATAAATTCTGCATAAAAGACAAAAAATAACAAAGGAAGAACAATCTTTCCTAACAAATCAATTTAGACATATATATAAAAAAACAATGTTCTGTAATCATGTTCTTTTTCATCACTGATTTAAAAATCTGCTTAAATTCTATTATCATTGTCCACCCTTGAAAGCCAGATTCCACTGGGTGAAACTCACACCCAAGAAATACCTGAATGACAACCAGCCATGCATGGTTCATGCATCATGCACCTTGATTAGCTACTACAGGGAGGCCTCCCATGAAAAACATGCAGTCCACTCACCAAATCAACATACTGATACTACAATACACAGTTACCCTGCTAAAATAATCCAAGTTATTAATATGGAAAGTATACCAATAAATGAACATATTTATTCCAACTTTCAACTGCAATGGTCAGAAACGGTCTTCTTGGTATGCTTTGAAGCATGGGTAAATCAATGTAATCATGAACAGCAATACTTAACTCACACAACTGAAGCATAAAATGTTGGTCACTTTGGCATTTTCTTTACTTTACAATGTAAAGTGGTAATAGAGATTTGCCCAATTAGCAAGTTTCATGATTGAAACATAAACAGCTCCCAATAAATAATTTAATACACAATTCTAAAATAGGCACAAACATTAACTATAGTCACAGATACCTTCTGGCACAATAAATGTAGAACTCCTCAAGATGCACCTGCTCACCAATTTCATGCTTCTAGATTTGATTAGCATGTATGTAATATACCAAACACTTGAAGCCATGAATAAAATGGCAATAAAAGATTATATATAGGTTACAATAAACCACTTATTGTTTTAAGAATGTTGTTGTTGCTGTAGGGTTTAACGCCATTTGTCCACACAAGATAGGTTATACATGGTGGCCAGTATAAATTGTTGAGAGAGAACCCAGGGAAACCCCGTTTAAAACCACCAACCCACAAGAAGCTATTGGCAAGCTTTCTTACATAACCACTTGGGGTCCCTTAAGAATGTTATAGTAACAGAGCAACAAAAGGAAATGAAGCGTAAAATATTGCCAATATTGACCTACTACTTAAATGAGGGAGTAGCAATCATCAAGATGCACCCCCAAGATTCATAATTCTGTAAAGGACAGCAAGCATGTAGCATTGCCAAGAAATTATGTATTATGCAACAACTTAAGCCATTAAAGTGAAATATAGGTGCCAGTAACCTTTTTTATATGGGTACGTTACTAATCAAGATGTATACAATCAACCAGTTAAATAATTTAAGCAAAAACAGTGCAACACCAGATTCATCCCCCAATCTATCATTTCAACTGAATGTACTTGAATACATGCCACAAACTATAGAATGTCCATTGTATTTACTTTAACACATTTCACAAAGTTTATAATTCCCCCTGTATTTACTTGAACACATCACAAATTTTATAATTCCCCCTGTATCTACTTGAACACATCACAAATTATATAATTTCCATTGCATTTACATGTCACAAAGTATATAATTTCCATTGTATAAACACATGCAACAAAATACAGGAGAGTTTAGGAAATATTCATACAATATAGAAAAAATGGATAAATAAAAAAAACTGGATCAACTTTACCAGTATACATAAAATGTAAAATATAAGAAACAAATTGTATATATGTGGGTATTAACATGATCACTACCTCATTATATAATCATTTATTGTTCAATTTTCCAAGTACAATTTCTGTAAATATTCTATGTGATGTGCAGACATAGCACAATTAGTCACACTGTATAATGAAGTCATCATCAGAACACAATGAGTGGGAATTGGGACATTAACGCCATGTGCTCTAAGATAGACAGGCATTACTTGCCCTACTTCATAAGGATAGCATTGTCAGAACACAAACATGGGTCAGGGTATATACTGCAAGTATTTAAGGTTTGAACATCAAAATAGATTTGCTTTGCACATGCCCAATGAATTTAGTGAAACCTGATTATTACAGCTATGTTGCACACATCATGCTAACTGATAATAATCAAAGAAAAAATATCAGGAATCCAGGGTCTATTCTAGACAAGAAAATGTCAGAGGTAAATTCCCCTTTCCATATGACAAAAAGGTGGGATTCTGAACAATGGACAGATTTAATGAAGAATAAAGGTAGGGCTTTGAGTGCAAATCCTGTAATCATGTGTCCTAGTCTAGACCCTGCAGTCACTTTATAAAATATGACATAAACCTGGAATTTCCTCATGGGCTGAAAAGTTATTTGAAGAACATATTTCATTAAAGAGCAAGAAATATAAATTTCATACAAACATATACATATTACATTTTTAATATATTCATTACCTATATTATAAAATGTACACAAAGTCAGTAAATTTACAGCTTCCATAATTTTGAATGTTTACCAGTTTTTAAATGTAGACTCGGCACGTTTGATATTTGATCTTGCTTCTCCATTATGATCCATATCTATGATATTAAACTGTTTCCTTATGTTCGCAAATGATAGTGATGAACTACTTATTAATATCAATACTTTAATGACATGAATTACATAATATTTGAAACAGTGTTTGATTGGTCAAATTAAATGAAATGATTTTGTTACAAGATAGTGATCACCTGAATTAATATTAAAATATTTGGTTTGGATTGAAGAAATTCATGACATCTAGAATGGAAGCTGCAAACTTGGATATAAAATGCACTAGAATCATTCTGATGTTAGATAAACAAATCCTTTGCTCATATTGCACATTCATCCTAACAGTGCATTGTCACATCATAATCTGACCAGAGTGCTAAATGTTGTGATAACAGTTATATAGTAATTTCCTACCAGACTAGCTAAAATTAACTAACACTTGAAAGCATGAACAGGAATGGCTATAATCAAACAAACAACAGCTAGTTCTTTCTTTTCTTTTAAAATGATCCCAGAGAAAATAATTTTGCTTACTCTTCCAAGAAAAACTGATTACCTTTGAAGCACAATGAACATCATAGTGAATTGTTTAGTGATATATTTTCTTTCAATGGAATGCAGATCAAAGCAAGGACTACTATTTTTTTTTAATAAGTGTTATTTGTGTTCACTAATGGCATGTGACTAATACATGCATTTTAAAACAATTATTATTAAATTCAGTGTATTTTCATAAACATGTTCAGCACTTAACAGACTAAGGATTGTACTACATAAATATAAGTTGTCAAGATACAAGTGTATTTCAGTCTAGTTTTGTCTTCAGACTAAGGATTGTACTACATAAATATAAGTTGTCAAGATACAAGTGTATTTCAGTCTAGTTTTGTCTTCATTTATTGAAAAGCATGTACATTTGTCACTGTTTTTATTATATACACACACAGAGACACACACACACACACACAGCAACATGCATCATTTTCTTCAGAGAGATAATCTAGCCTGGCTCCCAGCCAACTCTACAAATGAGATTATAGTCACAAATGAGAAACAGACTAAATGTAATGAACTTGCACCACTCCATCATTCTCCAAACAATACTTTATGAGGATTATAGATACATCTTTATCTTTTTATTTAATATAGCAGAATATTCAATGAATTAAGTCAGATATTTTAAAAATTGTTGGTTAAAACAGTCTAGCTGTAGTTATCCTGTTCTTTATTCTGTAACTATTGTGTGCATACTGTCATGGAAATGTATAAATCCCTTTATTCATTCAATACGTGTCCTCAGGTTTCGTTTCTGTGTACAGTGATACCCAAGGTTGATTTATGTATATTGTACAGTATTTCAAAACAGTGAGTTCGTTTTTACTATGCCACATGTGCAAAGTGCTCTCTATGGGAAAAACCAATTCATCAAGCACACAGACGTTGTAGGGCTACACTGTCTGATTAGAAATGCCTCACTGTAGGACAAAATCTTCACATTATGGAACATCTAGTCACTGAACAGTCTACTTAAGAACTTGCACATTGTCAGCTGCAGAGGTATGCGATATATTTATTAATTTCTTTTGTATATTATAAATTATAACTATTGTACTACCACATTTATTTTTGAATATTTTCTATGTATCTCTGGCTTGTGTAGTATAGTAAATAACAAATTGCAAATATTTTATATTCTTGTATGTGACTTAATGGGAGACATATTAGCAAGAAAATTGCATTTTATTCATGGTTATTACCATAGGATTCTTATCAGACAGGTAGGCTCACTTCTGAACCCATTTATTGCTTTGTGAAGTCATGCCAATAATGTAATTTGTATAGCTTACTGTATATAACATCATTAGTTGTTATCATATATGCCTGTGTCATTCATAGTACAAGGTGTTAGATTTAATTTCAGCTGATCAGAGTCAACAAGGTACCAGCTGTAGAGCTGACCATAGAAGTTGACCATAGCAGCTGTAAAACTGACCACAGAAGTTGACCATAGCAGCTGTAAAACTGACCATAGCAATTGACCATAGCACCTGTAAAACTGACCATAGCAATTGTAGTGCTGAATGAACAGTGTGTTGCTGGTTGAGTAGCAGGTGATTGGGTAATTGATGACCGATTGGTGGGCGCTGATCACTTAATTGACCAAAACAATAAATGGTGGCAGGTGAGTACCTGTACTACTGATTGCTTGATTGACCAGTGTGACTGGTAGCCAAGTATGTTAGTGACAGAGTGTTTTGTATAACTCCATATATGTAATCTTTTTGCCATGGGCTAATTTTGGGGTTTGTTATACCTCGTGTTTGGGGTGTAAAGATATTTTGTATGATACTGTCCCATCGTTTCATCATTTTACTATTTGAGTAAAGTATCTCATTTTTCATTATTTGAGTGAATACATCATTTTACTATGTAAAAGTAAAGTACATCAACTTTACTATTTTAGTAAAACACATTCTTTTTGTCGTGTGAAATTATGGTAAATCATTAACTTTTGTCCTTGTACTGTAAGGTATTCACATTTATGAGTCATTATTTGGTTCATACAGATTGTATTAATTTTGTCCAATATTTGGATCTTATACACACACTCATTAATCATAATTCTTTCTTCCTTTGAGTTATTAATCAATAAACAATGTATTTGTATCACCATCAAAAGTACTCTGTTATAAATCCCAAGTATAACACAGTTATCTTGTAAAACTTACCTTCAGCAGTAGAGACTGCACCCTACCACACTGTCTCCCAGTGTAATTGGGGTTCTTGGAGTACAGAACTTCATTGGCTGGGATTCTATAGTAAGCAATTCTTTTCTCTCCACTCAACATCCATATTATCACATCTGGCATACTGTTCTGGGGCTGAAATTTGTACCACATGATTTATGACTTGATAAGCCTTTTAAACTAGAAATGTGTCTACTTTACATGACAAGACAAGAATGTGGGCCCACATAAATGCCATTTACAGATGTGCAAGTCCTTGTAAAAGGGAAATAGTATTATTAGCCTGAAACAAGTGTACCCTAAAGGACACATTATTTGCCTGCTGTGTTAAACAGTCCCTACAAAAGTGCTAGAACATCATGGATGACTTGATATTACTGACTAACAGGTGTCAGTGAACTCAACCTTTGGTCAAGATATGTGATCTGGAATTAAATTTAATTAGCAAAACCCATTTTTTTAACATTCAATTAACCACAACTATCACTGTTGATCTTTAGACAGCAGAATATATAGGTTTCTTTATTATCCTGAAGTTCTTCTGCAAAACTAATTAAGTCATTACATTACATATCAAATTAATCCATGAATTATAACTCTTTAACAATCAAAATCTACCTCAATACACATGTTCTTAAGTATCTGCAGATAGTTTTCCACTTCATTCAGTGCCTCATTAATATCTGTGGCATTCTCACTGAGGTGCGTGGCCATCTCTATTATGCTCTCCAGTTCACCACAACGATACTGGTACAGATTTCGATCCAAATCAGTAGCAATGTGGTTACCAGGTTGAGCCTCTGGAAGGGGCTTCCTGTAAGAAGAAAATAAGGTGTTAAGTTAGTAACCAGTCTGAGCCTCAGGAAAGAGCTTCCTGTAAGAAGATACAAATCAATGTCATGTTAGTAACCAGGCTGAGCTCTTAAATGGACTTCCTGTATAAAAAAAGAAGAAATCAATGTCATGTTAGTAACCAGGCTGAGCTCTTAAAGGGACTTCCTGTATAAAAAAGGAGAAATCAATGTCATGTTAGTAACCAGGCTGAGCTCTTAAAGGGACTTCCTGTATAAAAAAAGAAGAAATCAATGTCATGTTAGTAACCAGGCTGAGCTCTTAAAGGGACTTCCTGTATAAAAAAAGGAGAAATCAATGTCATGTTAGTAACCAGGCTGAGCTCTTTAAGGGACTTCCTGTATAAAAAAAGAAATCAATATCATGTTACTAAGCTGACTGAGCATCAGGAAAAGATTTTCTTTATGGAGAAAAGAAATTAGTACAATTTTTGTTTTGTCACTTTTAAATTCTGCGAGGAGAAATCAAATTGTGTCTTTTGTAAATCAGATGTTTCATAAGCATCACGTAAGCCTGATTACATCTTAATTCAGCAAATTTATGACAATAAAAAAAGCAATATTGCTCAAAATACCTATATCACTAATAGGTAAACCATGTAACTTTATGATGTAATTGTAGTTTTTCAGCCAATACCAGCAAAAACAGGATCAATTTGCACAATTCATCTGAAAAAGAGAGCCAAGGTGCAATCATAATGGGCCAACCACATAAAAAAATATATATTTTATGTAAATGTAGTACATTTTACGTTATTTGCATGAAAACCCAAATAAATAAATTTCAACTGTACAATTCTCCTCTCAGATGTTTCAGACAATATTATAACAATGTGAAAGAAATCAAAGTCTAATACTTATTGCCCTCCAACATTACAGTCATTAGCCTTTACAAAGTTTCAGCTTTCAAGAAATTTCTTAAAGAAATCAATTCCTCCCCTAAATTGAACTTGACTCTCATTTCTGCTTTAATGTGTTAACATATCTGTCCATTACGGCCATCAGATCTCTGTTAACTGTAATAGATGTCATGAATTTAAGCATGATGCCACATATAATCTGACTGGAAGCAGGTGCTCATGAGACTTGCTAAAGCAGCTAACTTTTCCTTTTAGTTCAAAATGTTAATAAGGCAAGAGTGAAAGTTATCTCAATATGTTACCTGAATTTATTGTACATCATTTCATAAAACAATTGCAAGTCAGTCCCATGTTAATCTTATTCTTAACCTCTCACCAAATGTTATAATGGGATATACCATATATACAACTATCTCGAACTAACTGTATATCTTCTATATGTATGTCTGTTACTTTTCATGATTCTAGATTTAAATGGGTACTAAATAACATATTAAATAGTAATATTCTTTCCAGTTGTAGGTTTGGACTTTAAGATCATGTCATTCTGTCAACACATTCAGTTTCAAAGATAGTGAGATGTACTTTTATTGAAGCATACATATTGATGAGTTCAGTATAGGTAATGGGATTCCCACCCCCATCCCCAAGGGAAATCCAGCTCACCTAATTTATGATTGTATAGCTGCTAAAGTAGTTTACCTTCATACAGTGATTTTAAAATGTTTAGTGTCTTTCTGCTTTCTGTATTGCATCTCATTTATTTTTTATATTGGGGATGATTATTCCTGGCATTAACATCAGTCTCAACGAGACAAATAGTTGCAATCGTTTTGGAGGATTATTTATTTCAATATTTAGGGGAATTACAAAGTGCTCAGGCTTACTGGATTTATTGTGAATTCATTTAAAGACATTTTGGTTTACTGGAACATTAGCACAGCAGAGTGAAATCATTTGGATTACTCAACACTTTTGGACTAGTGATATAACTTTTAGGACTATTTAGGATTTCATTCACAATACTGTAAATTACTTTTTAATTTTCACTTTCTATTTTATAGAAATAAATTATATTTTAATTTTACTGAAACTTACCGCTTTTCAGTTTTGTTACTAAGTTTAAGACCATAGAGTCGTAATACCATGCAATCCCAAACTTTATTGTATGCAGGACTTGGAGAACTAAAGGTTACAGGCTAATCATAGTAATCAAAACTATCATTGCATGGTGGCCTTCTCCAGGAGTGTCTTTAATAATGGGCCATTTGTGCAAGTGGGGAGCTCATTTCTGCAAGTGGGGAGCTATCTTCAAATGCAGTGGATCTTTTTGACATAAGAATATTTACCTTCTTTGCATATTATATTTTTGAGATTCAAAATGCATCAAAAGCCATGATAAATTAAAAGTATAAAAAATTCATTTAATGCAATCTATTAACATTCAAAGTGTCCAATAAAGCAAACTGCTGGATACGTGTTTAATTTCAAAAAGCTTAACAAATTCATCCCAACCATGACTTTGTATCCAATGAAACAGTCACAAAAACACAATGAGGCAGTCAATATTAAAGCAAGTCAGAAATTTTCACACAAATACTGTCATGTATAACAATACTGTACAGATTGCACTGACCTGCAGTCCTGCACAAGTTTGTCAAGGGCAGATATCAGTAGCTGAGCTAGTTCAGGAGTTGGTAGTTTGGCCTTGATTCCTATCTTCACCTGACCTATACTGGCATCCTGGAGTTGTAAAAATAAAGCATGGATACTTATCAATGATCCCATCTTTTCTATATTCATGATGTATAAAATTGCACTTAATGTAACTTTTCATAAAAATTCAATTGCAATCTTCACAGCAAATTTACTGAACATTACCATGACTTCCAATTTAATTAGAAGATCAATTTCAATAACAATTTAAATGGCAATATTCAAAGCAACTTATGGATATTCTCACACACTGGAGAATTTTCTGTTTAATGCCAAACAAGCTTAAGCCTTCTCTTCTAATAAATGGAGCCATGGTGGTTCAGTGGTTAGCATACTAGACTTGTAACCAAAATGGTGCTTGTGTACATGCTACCACTGAATCAGCCTGAGTCAGCTACCATGGTATGTCATTTGGCAAATCATTTTACTTCAATTCCCAAGGCAATAAATAACCTATTTGTGATGGTATGCCATAAAGCACAAGTTCAACCAGCCACTTCCATTTTAAAAGAAAAAGCATTCAAAGAAGCAAAAAATAAATTTTATACTGACAATTAAATCTAACAGAACTTCAAAATTTCATTATAAAGGGAAATGACCACAAACAAATTGGTTCAAAGGGAGACAATCAGCCTACCAAGGAATCTATAATACTGTAAAGGAGATTAAGTGACTCCAGTCTCCAGCTGATATCCTCCCAGTGACTATCCACAGCAATGCAAGGTTTGGTCCCTCCCCATGGCAGAAAGTAGTAGTAATTTCCATCAAATACAGCATTAGTCGGCTGAGTGGTGGATGCACATGGTGCAATGTTTTCATCTAACTTGTTGCCATAGTTACCTACAATGAAGAAAATGCAAGTAAATATCTATTTATAAAATATGAAACTTAATAAATAACAATTAGTTTCTATAATTCCAGAAAACATGGGGAGAGAAAAATAAGTCTTCAATTGTCTTTACCTTAAACAAAATGGTAAAGTTTGAACTACATAATAATTATTTTAAGTATACAGTGGAAAACTAATAAAGAGAAAACTTTAAATTTAGTCATAGAGCAAGGATGCCTCGCCACAATGCCTTAAAACCTAAATGTGAAACATAATCAAGGTATGACAAAGTAAATGAACTGATGAACAGAGAAAGATATGGTTAGGCATACAAATGAATAAAGATGCTGACTAGAGCAGTGTACAGTCAAGTAAAACTTTAGTAACATTAAAAATGTAACAACATTTCTGGCAATCTTACCAATGCTAACTTCAAATTCCACTGGTGCATCTACAGCACTGACCATGGTTGCATTCATAAATGCAGCATGCAGTCTGTACTTTCTCCTACGCATGAATTTCTGTAATATCAAAATATATAATAACGAGTGTATAATTCTCAGGTGAAGGTTATACTAAATATTCCTTACTTCTGAACTTAAGCAAACATAAAGGATCATTTAGATAACTACTATATATTCATACAATCAAACATAAACTCACAAAAGAAAACCCTAGTTAATTTCATCTTGCAAACTTACATAAACTAACAAAAGAAAACCAAAGAACATTTACAAGATTGCTTAATAATCCTACAATGCTTTATATTCATACAAACTTATATAAACACAAGAAAAACAATGTTCATTTAACAGAGTGCATTATAATCCTAAAATGCTTTATATTCATACAAACTTATATAAACACAAGAAAAACAATGTTAATTTAACAGAGTGCATAATAATCCTAAAATGCTTTATATTCATACAAACTTATATAAACACAAGAAAAACAATGTTCATTTAACAGAGTGCATTATAATCCTACAATGCTTTATATTCATACAAACTTATATAAACAAAAGAAAAACAATGTTCATTTAACAGAGTGAATTATAATCCTGCAATGCTTTATGTATCAGTTTATTATCAGACTGTTTTTTGTTCCAACAAAATGAAATAAGTTAACACAAGGGAACCCTAGTCATCTACCAGAGTGTTTTATATGCCTATGAAATGACATAAACTAACAGATGGGAGACCTAGATAGTTTACCAGTGTTTTATATACCTATGAACTTACATAACCTACAAAAAGGAACCCTAGTTTGTAATCATAATATACATATATATATATATATATATATATATATATATATATATATATATATATATATATATATATATATATATATATATATATATATATAAAGGTGAAAAAGACAAAATCATTAAAATACAGGGTTTTAAAAAAATATTCTCTAAACATTTTCTTGTGTAATATCTGATCAGGCAGCTCCTTTTTCGAGTTCACTGCAAAATGCTTATCTCAAATGGTGGAAGCCAACAACTTAACGAGAATGTGTTCCACTGTCTGTGACACTGTATTCACAATGGTCACAAAACCCTACTTGCTTTATTAAAAATCTTTAAAATAAAATCCTTCAGACCTCCACTAGTTATATGTACACTAAAAAACCAATGCAATTACTACCAGTAAAATTTGTTTGCTATGTATTAGAGAAATGCACTCTAAGTTGAAAATATATTCATCAATTATATTCAAATACAGATTTAAATAAGTACATTTGTCTGAATTTGATAATATTGCTGCCATATTAAATTTTGTACACGACACTTTCCAATAAACTCATGTCTCAGATGTTATTAATTAATCAATACTGCATACCATATAGCCGAGAAATTTTACTGATTTATTAGACCCTCAATGAGGTCATGAAAATAATTCCAATGTTAAATGTATCACTTACACTAATCTTTCTACAAGATATCATTCTTGGACAAAACTGATAAGCATTTCTTGGCAAAAAGTACCTGCTATATTCGAGTATCTGCTTGTTTTTACCATGTCAGGATTCTCAACTTTTTTCTTCAGAAAGGTAGGCAGGGGGTGGTAGGGTGGGGCCTATTCAGCTGTACTTTGAGGACAATGAGAGGGTGGTAAACTGGGGCCAATTTAACAGTACCTTGTGAAAATGAGGGGAGTGTTGGGGTGGCGCCAATTTACCTGTACTCTGAGGACATCATCATTGTTGATATCTTCAAATGGAATTGTCGGCATCTCTCCTAGAGTGGACGTCAGTTCAATGAGGGCACGACCTCTATAGGCTACACCTTCTCCCTGTTAAAAGGCAAATCAAAGATTTTTTTTACAATATCTTGGGGGAAAAATGTAGACTATAGATATAGGTTGAAGACTCATTCACATACATATAAATAAACATGGATACAAAAATTGTATTCATCTATTAATTGCATCAATCATGTATTCATATATACTTGCATGCATTTATGCACCTATCTCTACACAGAAGTCCTTCCATAAATATATACTGGGATATATGGACATACATGCATATACATGTATTCTGCATGCACACAAATCTGGCATACTTTTATCACAAACTAACCTAATACGCACTGCTATCTGATTATGTTAAGAACATTCAAATTAGTTGCCACCAACACAACCACTGTCCACTGCTGATCCCAACTAAATGGCTCATGGGGTCAGGGAACTGAATGTACTACAATGCCAATCAAATGCAATACCTCAAACATATGCTAATATGATTGAAAACATGATCGAAAACAAAACAAAGAGCCCATGTGGGTATCACATCAATCACCTGGCTGATATCCACCTCAAAGCTAATTGCAACGTCAGCTGACCAAGAATTCTCAGTTACTAAGATGCTTGCTAGCACTGATAAATTTAGCATCATTTTTACAGATTTGAAAGGTTTTTATGTTCAAATGCTGTTACAAATTGGTGCTTAGCAGTTTTAATCAATTTCTTGAAGTTTCTTCTGCTTTGAGTCACAGTGACAATATTTGTATTGCATATTTGCAACACCCATATACATCTGAACTGAAAAGCCTAGATAGTTTTGTGTCAAATTTGGATTTGTTTGTTTGTTTGATTAGGATTTTTAACATAGCTTTAACAATTTTTCAGTCATATCGCTATGATGTCTGCAGTGAGGCAGTTTATAGTGATCTAGCAATGGGTCATCATGCTGCAGACATGCAGCATGATGTCCCACCCAGTCACATTATCCTGACACCAGGCCGACCTGTCCTAACACTAACTTCTTAATGCTGAGTGCCAAGTGAGGCAGCTGTTAGTACCATTTTTATAAGTCTTTGGTATGACTCAGCCGGGGATTGAACCCATGACCTCCCACTTCAGAGATGGACGCTCTAACTACTAGGCCACCGGAGCGGTTGTCAAATTTGGTAGAATTCTGTTGAGCAGTTTTTATTATGACATTCAGCATTGTGGTTTTCCCCCATTTTCTTACTATTTTTAATAACAGTAGCCATATCCGAGTACAAATTATCATGATATCATACTATGCATTTTGTTTGAATTATTTTCTGTTGTTTAAGAAAATATCCACTTTTAAGGGTGAGGTGGGGAGCAGGTTGCAGTGGTGGCCATATTTAATGATGGAACAGCACAAGTCATACAAACTTTAAATACCATTATGTAATATGTTTTCAATAAAGATTTGGGTGAATTTTTTTTAAAAGCTCAGAACCACAAGAATTTGTATGCAAGTGCCTAAAATGTACACACGTGTTGCAGACATACTTGTCTCTCAACTGCATGACCTTATGAAGATGGAGGGATCATACCCTCAAACCTTCTATCATTATAAATATAAATTTGATAGGCCTATTTACTAGAATTCATACCAGATGTATGGACTGATGGATGGACTGATGGATGAATGTATGTGAATGTATGCAAAGATACACCAACAGGCTGACATGTGAACATGACATATTATTATATATCCAAAAATTTGCAGCTTTAAAAATTGATATAAATAATTTTATAAGCAACATACCTTGCCAAGATTAAGATCTTCATAAGCATTGGGTAGGTCAGAATACTCCCTTGTTGAACCATAGAAATTTATGAAACATGGACCAAATGTAGGAAGGAATCCTATTTTTAAAAAAATGAAAATGTTCATTTTAGCCACCTGGCTGATATTGTAAACCATTTTATATATACACACACACATAAAAACATATAGATATACACAGAATTAGATAAATATATTTTATAAATAGTGTTTATTATTTTCTTTTACTTCTTGTATGCTTTTAATATTTAGAAAATGCTCAAATTATGTTTTGTGATGCAGGCTCACAAAGTTAACTAAAGATAGGAATATTCTCTCTTTAGCTATATACCTAAACTTAGGAGTGACAGATGCATCACAAAGGACTCCTCTCTCTACAAGTTGTTTGATGGGGGGAAGCTCTCCTAAATAAGACTAAACCCATATGATCCATAATGTAGGTCTCTGAGATAATGTTCATAACAAATTGCATCAAAATATGCAGACTCTTCTTAAGATAATTTGCGCAAAGAACTACATCAGAATATCTGTTATGTTGTATGAAAGGATCTGCTGTATTTGAAAATTAATATTAATAGAAAAGGGTAACAACTCCATTAAAACTGAATCTGAAGATGAAAAAAAAAACTTTAAAGGCCATTCTACATGCAATAAACAATTCATCTGCAAAATGGTGTACAGGGTTTGCATAGATATTCTGGTCACAGATGTGAATGGATAAACAGATAAACAAACATATGTTGGATATATAATGAATGGAATACAAATATTAGCTGCTAGATTTGAAACAAAAATAAATTCAAATTATTTGACATCTAGATTATAAGAAAAACCCTTATATAATTCATACGATCTGCATGAGAAAAAACTATATGATAATTCATCATCCGAGATTATCCCTGGTTAAATTTTAAATCATGAAATTTTATCTTACAACATTCAATGCTACATTTTTACATATTTTTGTTTGGAATTCTAAAAAGTAACTAGAATCTAATATCAGGAATAAATGTAATAGAATAAGTTAAAATAATATGAACTTTTATTTAATAAAACAAATTATCTGTTATAGAAAACATTTTCATGGCATGAAATCATTAAAAAGAGAAAAATATGTATAAAACTGTAAAAATAAATACAATGCATAACATTCTGAGTTTCATATAGCAGAAATTTAGCATGTTAATGTAATCTTCAACAATTTAATAAGTAGGTCACTGGATGCTAAAATATTCTTAGTAATTTAAGTATACTTACACTATCACCACAACACACCCATCCCTGACCATATTCTTTATTAGTTATGCAAAATGCCAAGTTGTTTTACTAATATCTAATGCATAGGTCATGTGGTGCGTACATACCATTCTAAATCATTTTTTTTCTTTAATCAGACATAAATGGAATATCAAATCTAGCATGCTTTGTTTCAAACATCCTCTTGACCGTTACATGTTATGTTTGATAAATTGGTATATTTTTCATGCTATGTTTGATAAATTGGTATATATTTCTTCATGCTATGTTAGATAAATTGGTTATATATTTTCATCATTTAGGCAATAACTACCACATTTTGCACATTTCAGTGCTCTGCCTGAACAGTGCTGTAGTGCCCTACCTAAACAGTGCTGTAGTGCCCTGCCTGAACAGTGCTGTAGTGCCCTGCCTAAACAGTGCTGTAGTGCCCTGCCTGAACAGTGTTGTAGTGCCCTACCTAAACAGTGCTGTAGTATCCTGCCTGAACAGTGTTGTAGTGCCCTACCTAAACAGTGTTGTAGTGCCCTACCTAAACAGTGCTGTAGTGCCCTGCCTGAACAGTGTTGTAGTGCCCTACCTAAACAGTGCTGTAGTGCCCTGCCTGAACAGTGCTGTAGTGCCCTGCCTGAACAGTGCTGTAGTGCCCTGCCTGAACAGTGCTGTAGTGCCCTATATAGACCATGTTTCAGTGCCCTATATAGACCAAGCTTCAGTGACCTTATGTGGACCATACTTCTGAACCCATCTGGACCATGCTTAAAAGCCTATCTGGACCATGTTACAGTGACTTTCTACTAGACACTGTTTCAGCACCTGATCTAGACGATGTTTGAGTGCTTGATATAGCCATTCTGATTATGTACAAATAAAATTATACCACTAAGTTGCCACATTGACCATAAAAAACTTTAGCATTGACATATCAACTCTATATGCTTATGAATAGCACATGCATAGTAGTTGTTCTTGGATTTAATGCCATTTTTCAACACAAGATAGGCTACATGGCAGCCAGTATAAATGGTGGAAGAAAGACCCTGGAAAACCCTGGTAAGAATGACTCATGCATGCTTCCAAGAAATCAGTGTCAAGAGACACGAGTCATAGAATACTTTCCATAAATGCATCAGTAAACAAAATGTAGTCCTAAGTGCATGGTTTCCTAACTACTGACCAATGTATGACCGCCAGAAATTGAAGTCAAGAGATTCTATCAGTCTAATCAGTTCTATAAATGAATACATTTAAATAAAACGTTGACAGAGGTGAATGTTTATCAAGCGATAAGAAGTTTTGACGAGACATAAAGGTGGCCGTTCGATTGACGCATGCATAAATGACATAAATTAACGTCAAGAGACACGAATGATACAAAGGGATTATTAAATCGATTCGAGCCAATGAATCATTCTCAAAAATGCAATTTCGTTCTCAATAAACTCTTGTGAAGAGACTTAAGATGTCTGCTTCGACAGACAAATGAATGATGGTCATAAGATTCTTTCATGATAGTCTAAACATCTCATAGTTTTGATATTATAGACGGTTCAACCATTACCTCTCAAATGACGTTTTTAGCAACAAATAGAAGATGTGAAGGGACAAAAAAGTTTTCTTTTTATACACAAATGCATGATCGCCACGAATTGTTTTCATCAGACCCATTTCGTCTAATAAACATTGTACATTCACCAGTTTCTTCAAAACGTGAATAAAAGTACATGTTTATCTGGCTTTAAGTAGCAGTGAAGAGAAGTAAGAGATTCATATCAAATGACTCATGCATGCTTCCAAGAAATCAGTGTCAAGAGACACGAGTCATAGAATACTTTCCATAAATGCATCAGTAAACAAAATGTAGTCCTAAGTGCATGGTTTCTTAACTACTGACCAATGCATGACCGCCAGAAATTGAAGTCAGAAGACTCGATCAGTCTAATCAGTTCTATAAATGAATACATCTCAATGAAACGTTCACAGAGGTTTATGTTTATCGACCGATAAGAAGTTTAGAAGAGACATAAAGGTGGCCGTTCGATTGACGCATGCATAAATGACATAAATTAACGTCAAGAGACACGAATGATACAAAGGGATTACTAAATCGATTCGAGCCAATGAATCATTCTCAAAAGTGCAATTTCGTTCTCAATAAGCACTTGTGAAGAGACTTAAGATGTCTGCTTCGACAAACAAATGAATAATGGTCATAAGATTCTTTCATGATAGTCTAATTATCTCACAGTTTTGGTATTATAGACGGTTCAACCATTACCTCTCAAATGACGTTTTTAGCAACAAACAGAAGATGTGAAGGGACAAATATTGTTTCTTTTTATACACAAATGCATGATCGCCTCGAATTGTTTTCATCAGACCCATTTCGTCTAATAAACATTGTACATTCACCAGTTTCTTCAAAACGTGAATAAAAGTACATGTTTATCTGGCTTTAAGTAGCAGTGAAGAGACGTAAGAGATTCATATCAAATGACTCATGCATGCTTCCAAGAAATCAGTGTCAAGAGACACGAGTCATAGAATACTTTCCATAAATGCATCAGTAAACAAAATGTAGTCCTAAGTGCATGGTTTCCTAACTACTGACCAATGTATGACCGCCAGAAATTGAAGTCAAGAGACTCGATCAGTCTAATCAGTTCTATAAATGAATACATTTAAATAAAACGTTGACAGAGGTGAATGTTTATCAAGCGATAAGAAGTTTTGAAGAGACATAAATGTGGCCGTTCGATTGACGCATGCATAAATGACATAAATTAACGTCAAGAGACAAAAATGAAACAAAAGGAATACTAAATCGATTCGAGCCAATGAATCATTCTCAAATGTGCTATTTCGTTTTCAAGAAACTCTTGTGAAGAGACTTAAGATGTCTGCTTCGACAGACAAATGAATGATGGTCATAAGATTCTTTCATGATAGTCTAAACATCTCATAGTTTTGGTATTATAGACGGTTCAACCATTACCTCTCAAATGACGTTTTGACCAACAAATAGGAAGATGTGAACGGACAAAAATTGTTTCTTTTTATACACAAATGCATGATCGCCACAAATTGTTTTCATCAGACCCAT
Source organism: Unio pictorum (assembly GCA_030141615.1). Classification (NCBI taxonomy): domain Eukaryota; kingdom Metazoa; phylum Mollusca; class Bivalvia; order Unionida; family Unionidae; genus Unio; species Unio pictorum. The sequence goes on along the minus strand of JARLTB010000027.1, from coordinate 1,284,275 downwards.
TTCGTCTAATAAACATTGTACATTCACCAGTTTCTTCAAAACGTGAATAAAAGTACATGTTTATCTGGCTTTAAGTAACAGTGAACAGACGTAAGAGATTCATATCAAATGACTCATGCATGCTTCCAAGAAATCAGTGTCAAGAGACACGGGTCATAGAATACTTTATATAAATGCATCAGTAAACAAAATGTAGTCCTAAGTGCATGGTTTCCTAACTACTGACCAATGCATAACCGCCAGAAATTGAAGTCAAGAGACTCGATCAGTCTAATCAGTTCTATAAATGAATACATCTAAATAAAACGTTGACAGAGGTGGATGTTTATCGACCGATAAGAAGTTTTGAAGATACATAAAGGTGGCCGTTCGATTGACGCATGCATAAATGACATGAATTAACATTAAGAGACACGAGTGATACAAAGGGATTACTAAATCGATTCGAGCCAATGAATCATTCTCAAAAGTGCAATTTCGTTCTCAAGAAACTCTTTTGAAGAGACTTAAGATGTCTGCTTCGACAGACAAATGAATGATGGTCATAAGATTCTTTCATGATAGTCTAAACATCCCATAGTTTTGGTATTATAGACGGTTTAATCATCAGCTCTCAAATGACGTTTTGAGCAACAAATAGGAAGATGTGAAGGGACAAAATTTGTTTCATTTTATACACAAATGCATGATCGCCACGAATTGTTTTCATCAGACCCATTTTGTCTAATAAACATTGTACATTCACCAGTTTCTTCAAAACGTGAATAAAAGTACATGTTTATCTGGCTTTAAGTAGCAGTGACGAGACGTAAGAGATTCATATCAAATGACTCATGCATGCTTCCAAGAAATCAGTGTCAAGAGACACGAGTCATAGAATACTTTCCATAAATGCATCAGTAAACAAAATGTAGTCCTAAGTGCATGGTTTCCTAACTACTGACCAATGCATGACCGCCAGAAATTGAAGTCAAGAGACTCTATCATTCTAATCAGTTCTATAAATGAATACATCTAAATAAAACGCTGACAGAGGTGGATGTTTATCGACCGATAAGAAGTTTTGAAGAGACATAAAGGTGGCTTATGAGAAGCTTTTTCAAATACCCACATTAGGTATGCCTTAGACTCACACAGACGTCAGATGGCAGTAATCCAGAATAGTGAGCACTTTAGACCACTTGGCAACTTTGGACCCCAAAGAGCATGCATGTTTAATGATATATAAGCACAACAGTGGCTATATGGAGGTGATTAATCATAATATATTAAAATTGTAAATAAAATGAACTGAAAAATACTTCATGAGACTAAACCTATCTAAACTTTAGCATTGAGTACTGCAATATAAAAATAAAATGAAAACGATGTTAAAATTCCATAAAATTTATATTAAATAAAATATGAAAAGAGATTTTAAATTTTTTAAATATGGGGTCAAATTTTTTTTATATACACTGCATTTCCTCAAAAAGTACCTGGTTTTCTATGGTGGAGCAAAATGATAAATTCCTGAAACGAGTACACACCAAAAAAACTTCTTTCTTGTGCAAAATAAACAGACTGATTGCAAATGAATAGTATCATCCCAGTACAAGACTGCAATGGATATCCTTATATGTGAGGCTACCTTATATAGAGGTATGTTGAACATTTAACTATTAAATTATGAAACTGGATACATGACCATAACAGAGACTGTCTTGTGCTAAGGTGCTTTACAGTGAGGGATACTGTAAGTGATGATAAGTCTGGAACTATGCTCTTTGCATTAATTGCACATGACAACAAGTCTATATCTATGCTCTCTGCAGTTAGTGCATGTAAAAGCAAGTCAGGACATGTACTCTTCTCAGTTAGTGCATGTGAAAGAAAGTCAAGATCTATGCTCTTGGTAGTTAGTGCGTTTGACAGCAAGCTGTAGTAGGGTTTAATGCCATTTTTCAGCACATGATAGGCTATACAGGGCAGCCAGTATTATTGGTGGAGAAGAACTCTTGAAAACCCCCGGAAAGAACCACCGACCCACGAGAAACTACTGGCAAGCTTTCTGACACAACTACATTAGCCAAATCTTAGACTCGAACCCACGCAGACATAGGTGAGATGGCAGTGATCCGTTACGGAGAGTGTTTTAGACCACTCGGCCACTCGGGGCCCCTTTGACATCAAGTATTGATCTACCTGTTTCCAGCTACCAGTGTTTATGGCAGCATGTCTGGATCTATCTCTTTGCACACAGTGTATGTGACAGCAGGTCTGGATATATACTCTTTGCAGTTAGTATGTGACAGCAATTCTGGATCTATCTCTTTGCACACAGTGTATGTGACAGCAAGTCTAGATCTATCTCTTTGCAGTTAGTGTATGTGACAGCAATTCTGGATCTATCTCTCTGCACACAGTGTATGTGACAGAATCAAGTGAGGCAGCTGTTAGTACCATTTTTGTATGTCTTTGGTATGACTCACTAGGCCACTGGAGCGGTTCAAATATGTTATGTTATTTATGATCTATTTTAAATGAGAAGATGGCAGTCGGCATGGGAAAAAGTGCATATTGGAGGTTAAATATGTTGGCAGTGAAACATGCAGGTGCATGGAGAAATCCTATAGCTAAAATGCATATATCACAAGTTTTTAAAAGCTTGATACAAGTAATTAAGCCTCAAGAAAAACTATGCAACATCGCAACACTCATTTCTACAAATTTGTAACTGTATTTTAAAAAAAAAAAAGTTACTCATGTACATATTCTTAAAACAGCAGAAAAATGAATGTCAAATTTAGAGATGCTATGTCATCACTTTTTATTAGTACAAAGAAAGAAGCAAAAGTTTTTCTTTTTACAAACAACAACATTACCATCAGCTTTATCTATAACAAAATTAAAAAAGGATTGTTAGCACTGTGCATGAAAAATATTGATGCTTTTCAGTTACAGAATCATACAAGACAAAGGCCTCAAAAATTAACTATATATTAAGATTTCATTGTCAATGCATTAAACTAAACTTAAGTCACCAAACTTTTACTCTTAAATATATTTTACTGCAATCAGACTGTAATACAATGAACAAGCTATGACTGACATAGTCGCAATATCAAAAAAGCGGCAGGTGACAGGATATATAGGGTTTAATGGTTCAACACAATCCTGGATACATAGTGCCATGTAAACTTTATGTTCCAAAACTGTCAAAATTAAGACAGCAATAAAAAAAAAAAACGATCTCTGGCCAGTAAACACATCCAAACATACATAACTGATATTACTCTAAGATAAAAGAATAAACTAAAAGATAAAAATTTTATTTTTAAAATTATATGTAAAATAGTAGATAAAGAAAATAATCACACACAATCCTTAAAATAGTCACAAAATGTTTATATAAACTGCATTCTGTTTAAAAGATTTTCCCTGGTGAGTTTTTTTTTAAAAAATGTAATGTCTATAGAACATGCTGATTTATGTATTACATGTCACTCTATAGAATATTCCTTTCATGAACAGGTGACTGCGATCTGAATGGAAGATCTTGTACAGTAACTTTTAATATATAAATGCATATGTGGCAGCTTTTAGCAGCTTGCTCTGTTCCTTCATTGCCCTTAATACTAAAATGATAAGGCAGCCAAATGAACAGAATATTTCAACCAGATTTGAAAAACAAATACTTCTGTAAGATCTGGGATATTAACGATAGTTGTTTCCATGGCTTAAAAACAAAAACTGTCATGAAGATACAACTATCCATTCAAGAGGAGTAGCATTAACAAGAATTTCAAAATGGATACTATGTTGTAGCAGTGTTGGCTGTCAAATAAGCAGCGTTTTCATTTAAGACCATCTGGACGTCGTAAGAAGTTTTGGTGGAAACTCCACAGTACTATGAATTTCAGTACAAGAGAAGTTGTAACAAGATTTACAAGATGGCTACTGTGGTGGCAATAAAAGATGTTTGACCAACTAGACATCATAGGAAGTCTTTCAGTGAAAAACTCCATGTTAATATTTCCATCCATGTAGCACCAAAATTTAGATGGCTACTATGTGTGGCCACACTTGTGTCATATCAGCACTATATTCATCTAGGCCCAACAATATATGATAAGCCTTTTAGAGAAACCCCCGTGCTGACATAATCATCAATTCAGGAATAGTAGCAATAACAAGACTGTCAAAATGGCAGTCATACTGAATGTCAGACTGGCATATTTTCATTTAGAACCAACAAAAATATCATTAGAAGTCTTTTAGAAAAACCGAATGTTGATCTTACCATCCATTCAAGAAGAGTAGTGATACATTTTTTTCAACATGGCCACATTGGTGCCATACTGGATGTCTCAGCTGCATCATTTTCATTTCAAGATGAAAGTGCAATGATTCATGGCAATAGTTTGGGAGGAGTAGCGATAACTTGTACTAATAGATGGTTTATACATCATCCAATACGCTGGTCTATGACCAGAAGAGATAATAATGGTTGCAGATTCAAGCCTACTAATGCTAACTTTTTTTCCTGATATTTATTTTTAGTCAATGAGAGAGCTTCATTGATTTAAACAGTATTTAGTATTGATGTACCACCACACAGAGGCTGGTTCCATAGCTCATAAATTAAGTAACACGTATATAATAATAAACCTACGAACTGCAAATAAAACAAAATATTACAATTCCTACCAATACATAAGACTTGTTCTATAATTTAATTGAAAATAGAAATCTATACACAGGTTTGATGTAGATTCAGGCCAGAAAAGATTTCCAATGAGTGATGATTAAGATAAACTAAGGTAACAGCTTTCCAAGATGGAAGATTTCAGCTCATCCAAAAGCAATGTTAGGAAATTCTAACACCTGCTTCCCATAGATAAATATATATATATATATATTTAATTTGTGCAATGTAATACATGTATTAGAGTGTCATACTTTAAGGTTGTTTAATAGGCAGCTAATTAAGAAACAGAAGCACTATATTTTCTGGATACTAAAAGGTTTGTTTTTAATCTAATTAATGAGATACATCTATCCATAGTCTGTACTATAATAGATTTTTGTTTTCACTATCTTTGCAACGTTGCTGATTCATTTCATCAAATAACCAATCAAATGATACAAATCTAGATTTACACAAAAAGCAAATATACCAGTGCCGAAGGATCCCCAATCAAGGTTTTAAAGCAAGTTTTGCAAGAACATATTACATAAGGACATACTCAATTCATGTGGTTTGCCATTTTAAATTCAAATTCATGTGATTTGCCTTAAATACATTTGATTTGCCTTTTTAAATTCAAATTAATGTGATTTGTCTTTCTAAATTCAAATTCATGTGATTGTCTTTTCAAATTTAAATTCATGACATTTGCCTTTTTAAATATGAAGGTTTTTCATGAACATTTTGATATTTTAATTCAACTAACTATGCAATACATCAAAGCATACAAGGGACATATACAAAAATTTAAGTCAAAACATTGAATGTTGACAAGACATCACATTTTTTAAAGTCAAACACATGAGGAAACATAAACAAAAGGATGCAGGTAAGAAAATGAAATTTGTTTGGTGTTCAATATAGACAATTTATCAACAACTCTGAATAAATAAAATTTTAGTAAGTGAAAGTCCTAGAAAACAAGCTTGAATCATGACTTTAATATTAGTACAGCACTAATTACTAATTAATTAATAAATCCATAGAGGTTCATATTAATGACATTTTCACAAACTTCCAGATATTTTCAAATATTACTGTATCATTTCCATATATTACTTTGTTAGCTACCTGTTTTGAATCATTTTATAGACAATTTATTTGGGGGGGTAGGAGGGATACATACAGTCTTAATTTAAAATGTGATTTTTTTTATTTAGTTTTTATGTTTTGCATTCCCTTAGAAAAATAAAAGGAATCTAAGACAAAATTCAAAGAGCTCTTCGACAAATTAATGAACATTTTAAGGATGAATTGAACTATTTTTAAATTCAAGTTTCGAGGCTACCAATAGAAATGAAAGTTGTTTTTTTTTAAATTGTTTGAACTAAGATAATTCTGACCGTTTTTATCCAGATTGTTCATAAAAACTCCAACAATGTAATATTATCACATATCAGCATCATGATATATATATCACTGGATCTGGCACAAATTCTAAGGAAAAATACAAATTGGTGACATTTTATAGATTTGAGATTCCCCATACAATATAGAGTTTTCCCTTTCATTACAATATTAAGAACTAATACAGAGTACCGAGTTTACCATATTCAACTTTAAAAGTCACAATATCACTAAAACACATCTCCCAATTGACTAAAATCAATTATTCTAATGAGTGATTTTCTGGACAAGTTATGGTTATTTTCTCCTAATAGAAGAATCTGCATTTTACTGAAATGTGAATAGCTGAACTGAGTCAGAACTTCCTTGAACTATTTGTGAACTAGAAATCCTTCTGGGAATATTTATATCCTTTTCACTTCTTTTCATAAATAAGTGCTTCTGTTTCTAAGCTTAAATTGTTAGATTAGGTATAAATATTAAAAAAATACCCATTTCCCCTGAGGATGATATGGCAGATATGGGGAGATAAGCAGTTCCAACTGTATCATCATGTGTGACTCTATCCCTGAAGGATTAACAAAACAAAACACATGCTGACTTGATTAAAAAGCATAAATATATGACCAGCAACATAAAAGGTATAAGTTAGGAGTACAATCTGTATCTAAATACATATACAATCTATACAAGAGTATTATTTGTATTAAAATACATATACAACCTGTACAAGTTTGGAGTACAATATATTCAAATACATATACCGGTACAATCTGTACAAGTTCAAAGTACGATCTGTATTAAAATACATGTACAACCTATATAAGTAAGGAGTACAATCTATCCCAATACATATACAATCTGTACAAGTCAGGAGTACAATCTGTATTCAAATACATGTACAACCTGTACAGGTTAGGAGTGCAATCTATTCAAATGCATGTACAATCTGTACAAGAGGACAATTCATATTCTAATACATGTACAATCTGTACAAGTTAGGAGCATGTCTGTATTTTAAAAAATGTACAATCAGAATTCAAATGCATGTACAATCTGCATTCAAATTCATATACAATCCATATTCAAATACATGTACAATCTGTATTTAAATACATGTACAATCTGTATTCAAATGCATGTACAATCTGTATTTAAATACATGTACAATCTGTATTTAAATACATGTACAATCTGTATTCAAATACATGCATAATTTGCAAATGTTTGTACAATCTGTATTCAAATACATTTGCAATCTTCATTTAAATAAATGTACAATATTTATTTCAATACATGTACAGTCTGTATTCAAATTCAAGTGCAATCTGTATTTGTATACATGTACAATCTGCATTCAAATTCATATATATGTATTCGAATACATGTAAAATTTGTATTAAAATTGAAATATAATCTGTAAACAAATAAATGTACAGTTCAGTCCCATTATAATAATTCCAATTATCGAAATATCTTGATACACCAAATGAGATGGGGTGACAATTTATAACAGCTACCAGCAAAAAAAGACACATCTACTATCTGCAAACTGCACAAGTTCAGACCTTTTAACTAAAATTTTCAAGTTTTCTCATGAAATTGTGTTTTTTCATTGCCTTATTACCGGTACACTTCAATATTAACATTTTCATTATAAGCAGACATAACAGAAAGGTTGCTAAACGGCTTTGTAATTTTATAATTGTACACCAGGGGGTTGTTTTATTATAAGCAAACCTAGCAAAAAAACTAAGAAACAGCTTTGTATACTTGAAATTGTATATCCAGGTATCTTTTTATTCTTAGAAAAAAGAAAGAGTTGAGACATATCTCACATGTAATGAAATCATTAAAGTTTCTTTAGAAATTTTTAAAATAGTACTTTTCCAGGCATTACAAGATGGCTTAATTTTAATTTATGTCTGCTAAACATTTATATAAAAAGCCGCAGTGGTTCTGTGGCTCACATACAGAACTTACAACCTAACAAACAGGTCCAAATCCTACTTTTTGATCAGACCAGGTCAGTTGTTATGGTGTATCCCTAAGCATGGCACATTACTCCAATTTGTTTGGCACAATATAACTTTTGTATGTTGCTGTACCATAAAACACCAATCAAACAGAAAACAATTAATTGGAGAAAAAAAAATCTAAGTTTAGTGAAACCATGGCCAAAGCTGCTATCAATTATATTGTAATGAGTAAGCTGGTCAGGATCTATGATGTTCAGTCAAAATCATGAGTAGAACAGTACAGACCCTGATTTGCTCCTTTATTATAATATGGCAGATCTGGATCTGTGCTTTTTGTGCATGATGCACTGGTAAATCAATCCCCAAATACATCGAGTCATAGCCATGTCTCTGATGGTCACGTTTTATCCAACACTTGTAAAGGCCCCGATTTTAGCGGGATCAATGGGACTAAACTGTGCTGTGTTCTTACTAGACATTGCTGTTCCTTCCACAGATTAGACTTCAATAGACTGGTACAACTGTTTTCAATCTAAGCACTCTGATAGACTGGTATGATGGTTTTCAATGCACTTTGATAGACTGGTATGATGTTTTTCAATGAAAAAGACTGTGATAATCTATAAGATTTTTGACTGCACCATAAGACATATTTTGGCTACTGAGGATGCACAGACACCTATAACAGCTCTGAATCTTCCTTTTCAAGTCAATCCTCAAATATCAATTTCAATCTTAAGTAAAAAGCAATAAGGATTATGTCTTATGGTAAGAAATGCATTAACTCGCTTCTATTCATTGTTTACCGGGATAAATAAGTAGCATGATATATCAATGTGGCTGCTGGTATATGCCATCTTTAGTGCTCTGTGGAAGGAGCTCAGCACAAATAAATAAATAATTATAAATAAATAAATATATAATGTTAAAATAAGCAGGGACAACGCTCATGCTGGGTTGGTCTGTCCTAAAAATGCTTGAAAACAAAGATTATTTGTCCATGTGAGCTGCTGTTTTCTGAGGAATGTAGAAAGATACCTTAATAAATGATTCAACATAACCTTAAAAAAAAGGGAAACTTGCTTTCGTAAAAGGGGGTCAATAGTTATTGGTTAATTGAAGAGAAAGTGAATGTAAGGATTAAATGAAGATGACAGAAGTATCCTAACTAATGAAAAAATAATTTAAAGCATATAAAGAATATTAAGTCATCTACACCATGTACAAGTTTAATCAAGCAGGTACCCTCACATATGCCTTATCATAAGTTTCATGATGCTGCCGCAACAGAACTCCACCCTATTTTGTATATATATATATATATTCTGCTTAATGCATCCTGTCCAGAGGGCAAAAATCATGCAACATGCCACCCCAACCCACCCCCATGTTAGTTTCATTCAAAAATGCATCATACAAGCCCACATTTTTCCCATACTATTAACAGCACCAGCTTAACTCATGTTTAAGCAAGATTACATGTGTTTTATGACAGCACGTGAAGAAAAACATCAACTCCATGCCAATTCAAGCCATGTTTTTTTAAAATTATGTTTCAAGTAACTAATTTACCATTCGGTCAGATAGTTATTGTCTCTTGTATATCAAGAAAAATGTGAGACAACTTGATAACACTATCATCTGGTGACAGTTATAAACCTAATAACTTAGAAAGCAAACATTCTTAGATTCAATGAGTATTCAGTTACTACAAATAATATATCATCAACCATCCGAATTTCCCTTCCTTGATCCATGTTCCATGTTTGCAACAACTGCATGAATTGGAAGATCAAGAACAGTACCAAGGAACTAAATTGATTATCGACTACAAACGATCAATGCAGAAACACCATTTCTAAAACCAATACTTTTAAAAACTCATTTGCTTACTTGAGTATTATTCTGCAATCATCTCCCAAAAGCCACTAGATCAGAAACAAATCTAAACGAGTTCAAAACAAAACCAAATGATTATGTTGAAAGGCAGAAAATATTGAAATACATGCACTCCAGCTTATTTGAATGCATTTCATATACACTATGCTTTTATACTTAATGTACCTAAACTTACTTTACAATTTGTTTTTATTATTATATTTTTTGTTGTTGTACTGTAGCATGTTTATCATGATGGCCTTGGAAAATAGGATAGCATACTTGCGTTACCCTCATAGAATAAAGTATTTACTATTATTATTATTATTATTATTAGTAAAGGTTCTGTAGTCATAAACTGGGGCAAAAGTGTTCTTTGACAAAAACAACTAGTGTTCATTAAGAAATATTTAACTAAATCAGATGTAATTAGATCCTTCAATTCAAATCTGACAATATAGACTGAAATTGTTAATTATATTATAATTGTTTTAAAGATATGTGGTCCTGAAATGTAAGCTGCAGTACACATGCTGGCTTTGAATCTCTGTTAAAAGTCAAACAAAATCAAGAATCTGTGTAATGGCAAAAACAATTGAAATAAGAAGATAATCAATGATTTGAAAGCTTTTAGCAGTCTCCAGAAGCCATAATAAACATACGTTATCAGCAGAAATCTTGACATTGAAATGTTGGCAACTTCTGAATGATTCTCTTTTTGGCAAATATCACTCTTGATATTTAAAATTTACCATTTAATCAGCACTATAGTGCCAGTCCTGCATTGACATACTGTTAAACCACACACACATACATACACAAACAGACACAAATACACACATTTTTATAAACAAATGTGATAGCATTCTTTATTATTCTTATGCTGAACTTTTTTACCTTTCTTCCAATTGCATACATCAGTTATATATCTGGATATATGTTTTTTTATTGTCTGTATTTTTATAAACAAATGTGATAGCATTCTTTATTATTCTTATGCTGAACTTTTTTACCTTTCTTCCACTTGCATACATCAGTTATATATCTGGACATATGTTTTTTTGGATATATGTTTTTTTATTGTCTGCAAACACGTTTTGAAACAAAGTTAAGATCCTTGATCTGACAACACAGATGGGAAAAAAAATTATGGAAAAATTGCATTTGAAGCACAAACATATGCTACCGAAGCAAGGGAATTAGGATTACTTAATAACAATCTGTATAAAGTGGTGATGGTGGTTGTTGTTATGGGTTGAACACCATTTTTTAGCACATGACAGGCTATACATGGCAGCCTGTATATTTGGTACAGAACCAGCACCAAACAGTGAGCTACTGGCAAGCTTTCTCACATATGATGGCTGAACATGAGACTCAAACTAATAAAGGTGAGATGTCACTGATCTGTAAAGATGAGCACTTTAGACCACTCGGCCATCCTGGGACCCTTTATATGACTGTTAAATGTTCAGTGGCCATCCTGGGACCCTTTATATGGTTGTTAAATGTTCATTATGAAAACACTATCAAAAACAAGAACCAAAATACCCAACAAAATATTTGAGAGCTTTAGAACATGTAATGCAGAACCAAGGTCTTTCACAAGCCTAAATTACTCAATTACTAAACAAAAATGCTAAGGGGTAATGAGTCACACTGCATCTAAAAGAACTGTTCAGAGGAAGTTATATGAATATGACTTTTACAGAAGGGTTGACACACACACATGCATGCACACACACACACACACACACACACACACACACACACACAGAGTTGCTATAATGAGTTGATTTAAAAAAAAACAAGATTAATGTTGGTTATGTAAGCTTTTCAAAATCATTGTTCTTAAAATTTGCTTTATAAGCTATTACCACTGTCCATCCACAAAAGCCTGACAGCTAGTACATGCACTGTTCATACATCAATACCTGGATTAACAACTGTTAATAAGGCTATTAATAAGGCTTTACATTTAAATTTTATAGTCACATTTTCAAAACACAGTTAACTTTATGTGGGGAAATTATGACAATATAAAATGCATATGGATTTGGATGGGTTTAACATGTTTAAATTAAGCCAAGATTTCCTTGCAAAGTTTACTCCAAAGAATGTTTTCTTTCATATTTACACAATTTTAATTATTTGTAATGTTTTTTCTATGTGTTTTTCATTCTATTTCAGGAATGCCTTAATGGAGTACAGCCAGAGGAAGTACACTTGAACATGTGAAAAGTTTCCCAACTGGAAACCTCTCAAAATAATGTTTGCATGGTGGTGGTAGGGTGTCCTACATCAAGATCAATATTTATTGGTGTGTACTGATATATACAGCATCAGTTGGTGAGGCAAATTATGGATGTGTGTATTCCTTAAATCAAAAATTGTGGGGTGGGGGGTGGGGGAATAGGGCTGAAATCTTAAATTCACGTGTTAAACAGCTATTCAATGCAGCGTTTAATTCATTATATTTCTGTTCACTATTAAAAGGTTCCACAGTATTATAGTACACTTGTTATAACACGGCAATCTTATGGACAGTTACATGATATAGATATAATATCAACCTTGTTACATTGTGTCATAACATGTCTGTATGTGCCAAAGCATTTGGTAACAAAGATATCTTATGTATATATCTGATATAGACAAAGTTAAGAACCAGGTTAAACTATGTAATAATGTATTCGCTTGTGCCAAAGCATTTGTTAACAAAGATATTTTAAATACAGTTATCTTATTGAGATAATGTTGTCCACCTAAGGTTTCATTGTGATATATTTTCTGTTCCAATGCATTTTTTTAAAAAAAGATATGTACAGTTATCTGATATAGAACATTTTACGAACCAGGTTCTGCTGTGTTAGATCTGTTTGCGCCAAAGCATGTTATAACAAAGATATCTTATGTCTAATTATCTGATACAGATCACGTAATAAGCCTACTTTTATTAGGCACAGCATCAGATTAGGCACCAATTATGAGATATATCAGAGATTTATTATACAGGGTGAGAATGTTCCTATATGCCTAATTCTGGTCTTTTTCCCAAATTCAACTCATGATGTCCTTGAAAGATCAAAACCAAACATTGATTTTAACCATTTGCGATACAGAACTTTGGTTAGAGTCCTAAGTGATTGCATACTTTGCAATCAACTAATTGGAATGGGAAGTAACTCTTATAATCATTTTTACTTTTAATATATAAAAACTATATGATTCCAGACCTCTAGATCTATCCAGAAAATTTGCATGTTGGATCATTCAAAATAAGCTTCCTAATTTGGCATTTTGAAACATGGCAGCAGATTAAAAAACTAAGCTTTTAGATACACAAGAAAGCCAATCCATCACCATTTACATGCTGATCAAACAATCTAAATAGCTGCTGTTACAATTATATTTGACTGACATGTAATCAAGAGCAAATCAAACCAATCTGCTGAAATATATGTTAGTAATAGTTTAAAATTAAGCATGCAGCATGCTTGTTTATCCAGAAACATGCAGTTACTATATGGGGGAAGAAAATAAAACACAAAATCTTTTTGGGATATAAAAAAATTTCCTTTAGAAATATTTTCTTTTACATATGGAGTTTGAACTCCAGAATATCTTTATGTCTATGTTATTACCTATCCCTTTTACATAAAATTCTCTGATGCAATTGTAAACACTGCATCATTTTTAACTGTTTCATTTATAAAACAGTCAAATACAAACTGTTTTCATTAACCTTCAGATAAACATGACTTTCAAAAGAATGAAATTAATTTCTGGATGACTTGAAACTATTTACATTGATTCTGCTTTATAACAGCAATACACAGATGCATCTCATTTTACCCATGTATAAAAGATATGAAAATCTGATCATTGCAGGCAAGATCTTTTTTAAAAATGAGGCTCACTAAGCCACTGGTACAAATGCTACTCCATGAGTATTATATTTCCCTATACCATCCACTCACTGGTGGTCCACCACATGCATTATATTCTGGCAAAACTTTTTCAGACTATGAAAGTCTGCATTTAATTTTGCACACTACAATATCAAATGGATTCATCTCAAATAGTCCATGAACCTATATATCCCAAGGGCAAGATAAATGTATATCTAGCCAAAAACAAATAATGGGTCAGTCATGTCCAGTGGATAAGACAAATGGAACTTAGATCAATGAAACCAGAATGTATTTTTTCCAAGTAACAAGTAAATAACAGAGATTATGATAATGAACAAGACATACAACATTTGACTATTTCAGAGGTGGACTTTTTTAAAATCCAAAAACATTAGCAGATCTGTATAGTATTTAAAACAAGTCTGTCACAATAATTCATATATCATTAACATAAATATTACCATGCATAAATTAAATAATCAGTAACATGGACACCACTGCTAGCAAATAAACCAGCTCGTTGGGATTATATTCTTGCAAGTAAACAGGACTTGAAATACACATACTGCTGTTGTTGTTGTAGAGTTTAACCCCATTTCTCAGCAAACAATAGAATACATGGCAGCCAGTATTAATGATGAAGGAAGAACCCAAGAAAACCCCCAGAAAGAACCACCAACCCACAAGAAGCTACTGGCAAGCTTTCTCACATACCCACATTGGATGAATCTGACGACTCAAACCCAATACACATACTACAGTAAACTACAAGATCATAATATCACAGGAGTTTAAATTTAAATTTAAATTTGTGCTGATTCAATAACTTTGTAAATTTAACAACAATTTCTGAGTTGACAGCATCTTGTGCAATGGCCCAGTTCTGACGAGATGAATTTCCCCATAGAGTGATCAAACTAGTGGTGGTGACAACTACTAACCCAGTAGTGCTAATCTAGCTTTAAATTATATAATGTAACAGCACCAATGTCCTGCTTGATGAAATATGAAAATAAATGATTTTTAACAATTTTAACATTGCTTCAGTTGCTATTTTTTAAATATTGCTTCACTGAGTCAGAACACTGCTTCGCTTTGCCAAAACACTTCTTCAATTTGTCAATCAATATTATAATACTGTCAAAGAAAAGCTGTCAATAATACTTCCATGAATTAAAACTCTAAATTGATTTCTGGATTTCAACAAAAAGGAGTGACCCATGCATTGAACACTTCAAACTCAAAAGAAATGAATTTCAATAAATAACATCCACAACAAAATGTGGATGTTAACAGGGGCAAAGCAAAATTAGTTGGGAGAATGTTTAAGCTTGCTTATACAGTATAAATATAAATTCATATAAATTTCTTTGACCAAGATAAATGGGGAACAAACCATTTTCCCCCAGACCAGATATCTGTGGTACATGAATCCACACTGAGGCAATAGTATCATCTTCTGTAAGTCGATCCCTAGGGAATCAAAAACAGCAAATTATGTAATTCAAAGAAAACATTCGTTCAACAAATTTAAATTAGAGACTTGTTTATCTGAACCCATTTTATCTGAATGTTTTCACATTAATTATTACAATGAAAAACAAAATCCATTTAATGCTATTAGAACAAATATTTTGAAAACGATGACAATGAAATTAATAAACTCCTACTTTAAAAGCATTTTTACATCTTCATCCCACCCCAACAAGTTTGGAAAGTTTGGGCTATAATGTGTGCATATGTCCTGATTGCATTTTTGTTTCCTGAAAATAAAACTTCTGAAACAGTGAAAAATAAAGATTCATCAGGTATATTCATGCAAAATCAATAATATAAGATTTTAATGCTTTTGCTTCAAACAAAATGTATCAATGAAAACTGTCAAATGCAAAAAATGTGTAATAATAATGAGTTTTTTTTACTTCCTCAAGAATTCTGCATATGAATGAAAAATCATTATTGCATAACTAGTTTGTCTTCATTAAAGTTTCTGCTATCATTCTTTAAGTGCTAAATCATGGAATGCAAGAAGATTTTTATTACAGTATGTTTTTAACAAAAGATTTTGACTGTACAAGACAAGAATTTCTGACGTTTTGCAAAGAAGTTACTAAGTATTTAGAAAAAAATGAGACAAATATTTTCTCTGCTTGGGAACGAAGTTTCAAAATGGTTGACATATCAAGACAGACGGATTAAGGAATTCTGAACACTGAAATTTTCATTTTGTTTAGATTTACTCTCAAAGAGCCCAAAAAAGTTATGATGTAACACATTCAACTCATTGTTGATGAATTGAATCAAATATAAAATAATCATAGGGAATTTTGTACTTGTCCCAAATGACATACCATATATAATCGCGTATAAGCCAAATAATGTAGAAAAAATGAAAGGTCTTAAAGAAGGGGGGGGGATAAGCTTATCTGCGAACCAATGTCTAAACTTTACAGTTTTTAGGTCTCTTTGTTGCCTACTGTAATGGCTGTAACGCTTGGGACATGAAAAAAAAATTCCATGTCCTAAGACCCATGCAAAAAAAAACAGCTTTCTGTGACCTGACAATTATTAAACTGTTATAAAGTACCATTTGATTTTTTTTTATATTTTGCATTTGCAAATTTTCTGATTTCTTCAACACGAAATTAATTAAAGGTAAATACAGACTTCATAATTTTGCAGGCCGGTTTACTGGGGAGACCAGACTGTAGAGTACTTACACAGTGCAAAGCGTACATAGCATCACTTAAACCTTTATTTATTACCAAACATAGTTTTGCAGATTTTGCTTTATTTATTGTTTCAACCAAATTGCATTCTTCCAGATAACATTTCAGCTAGTCCTTAACCGCTGTTTCATTTACACTGAATCACACAGTCACAAGTTACTCGTTTTCAATGATATAAGCGATCCTACAAATTGAGGTAAAATTTTCATAAAGTATGCACGTTTAGTTATATATAGGCACATAAACAGCATAACTGACATGTTCACGAAGAGTGGTAATAATAAAGGCTAAAATTCTCATTTAGATCAACTAAGGTTAATATCAACCAATTTTAGTTTGTTTTTTGGCTGAACAAACATAGTAACTTTCCACATAATGGAAAGCTTTATGTTTAGACATTTCATATGTTGATAGTCGCCGTATTTGTTTTTCATTTTGTGACAGTGGTACAGAACAGTTAATCATTAAAACCCTGAAACTTCTGTTAAGATGGAATTTTGAGCAGCAACTATACTGGAACATTGATATGTAATTGCCTTTTTATTCCATAATATTAGCAGTATTACTGTAGTTTTGTAAAACAGGAGTGTAAGGCATACTTATAAACTTTTTAAAAGCCAAGTTGTTGTTCTTGTAGGGTTTAACGCCATTTTTCAGCACATGATAGGCTATACATGGTAAATAAAGAATTCCAAATTTTGTTGATCTAAAGGTACCTAACTAGACAGCCTCATGGTAAAGTACATGTGGCAGCTATTTTTTCCCTCAATGTATATCTGTCCTTTTCCCTTATTGTCAACTTGTAAAGCATTTAGTATTGTTTACTAGAAAACATGTATTCTGAATTAGTTTTTGAGGACATATTTGCTGTGTGGTATGTATTTTCATTCCTTTTAACTTAATGATTGTAATTAACATTGGTATATACGGTATAAAAATGCCAGGTGTTCACTCAGGTTTCTTTTGTGGGAATGGCACTATAGCGTATGGAGTTACTGCATTCGTAGTGATCATTCTTAGGATTGAAATTAATTGTGGATGATTTTGTTGGTGTAGATTATTTTTTATTTTTGCATTGTTGTAGAGGTAAAAAAAAAATTATCAATTTACGTGAATAATTTTTAAACTTAACATTCTATTTTGTGAAGAAGAAATTCTTTCTAGTGAAGTAATTATTTTGTCACAACAATAGATCACAGATGATACAACAAAACATGTAGGACGTTTCTTGTCTAGATGAAATGAAAATCGAAAACATACCGATAATGTAATACTCATCTCTCCAAAAATCAAAAGAGATTATGAAATTGGGATGCAGGCATAGAGCGACCTCAAAAACCTGGAGGTTTTTTCTCTCCCGGCATGCAAGTTTACAGGCATGGTGTAAGGTTGCTTCCATGAAAGCAAACTAGAACTCAGCTTTTACAATTTTAGCATAATTTTTGAAGTATTCTTTCTGAAACTCCATTATTGTATTTTGGAGATATTATTCAAGTTTAGCGCAATGGTGTTTATGATTTGACTCCAAGGGTTGTACTTAATTCAGCATGTAATCGAACCGTATTGTTGTTCGTTGGTTTGTCATACTGGGATTACATTTTAATGAGTTAGGTATTTACAATTTCATAGCAAAGTAAAAACATAATTACCGGTTCACTGATATAAAATGTCCAATGCAATAATGCATAAACAAACAATCAAGTTAAAAGTGAGAGGTAGTGTAGCAACTCGCAATTGCTAAATTATTGTCATCATTCAATCAAATTATACACAAATCTAAATTAGGCAAAAACAAAAAGAGAAAATTAAATTTTCAAACAAGTTTATACCATTTCTTTTTAATAATCATGCACTCCATCCTCAACATATGTATAAATGTATTTTTTTTAAACTATACATTTGCCTAAATGAATGCATTTAGAACTTACCTTATGCATCTCGAGATGTCTCAGAGTTGTGGACCAGTTAGCTTATACACGGGTCAAGCATTTTTTATTCTTTATACCTGTTTAGTTTGGAGTTGGCTTATATGCGAATACATACGGTAATTTTGCATAAGGTTAATATAAAGAATCTAAACTCCAACTTTTCTGACAGTAAGAAATAGAAGTTAAATGTGGAGTAACCTTTTAAACAAAAATTTTTATTAAAAAAAAAAATTGTATTGCAAAAAAAAAAGACTAACCAAAAAATAGTTTTCATACATACCAATCTCTGATTATTAATTTGATTCTCTCACACATGGATGGAAACTGAAAAATAACAACGTAAAAAATTAGTTTAATTCTCTACAAATGGACGGAAACCCAAACAGATGAAGATGAATATTTAGTTTTATTCTCTCACATATAGATGGAAAGAGATACATAACAAGATATATATATATATATATATATATATATATATATATATATATATATATATATATATATATATATATATATATATATACAATTTTCATACAACTGTAATATTCTACATACCTGAAGACCCAGCCTCAGTATCTGGTTAAACTCTGGATGATCATTACAATACATGGTCTTTGTATGAACCTGCAGATAAAGAAATATACAAACATACAAATATTACACCTGTCCCATGGAACTAACTATTACTCAATTTTACACATCTTCTGTAAAAATGAAATATGCAAATATTCACATGCGATATTATTCAAAATTAATTTGGTCCTGTAAACTGTAAAAATAAAAAGCGTAAAGACAAAATAACATTTTATAAACAATTTATATAAGCCAGATATGTGCTTACAAGATAGATACATACTTCCTCATTATAGACCAATGTTCAAAATACAACAAAAATTGAAAATCTTTTATAATGACATGAAAATCTAATCAGATAATCTTGATATTCATACAATGATGAATACTGAATGTCATTAATATACCAGAAGTGATTTGTACTTGATAATGCTAACAAAGGTTTTTTTCAAATCAAGCCAAAGTTCCAAAAGTGTCTATCAAATTTAAAAATTACTGCACTGGCTTCAAAATATAGTCATCATTATATGGTCTAATGATTTTCATTTCTCTACCTCCCAACAATTCAAAAATGTGAAAGACTGTAATCTCGATCACTGTTAATGGCATAGTATACATCTGGCCATATGTAACAGTCATACAATATTTAAGCAAGAACTATCAATAAATAATAGAATATATGTACAGTGATTGGTTTTTTTTTTCTTGAAATTGTTCTACAACTGGACCTTGGAAACTGGTTTTTTTTGTACAAACCTGCTATGAGAGACCACGTGTCTTGAGAGACCACTTTTTGTTAGCAGAAGAGTTAGTCTATCATAACATGTTTTACTGTAGTATCTATGCAACATCAACCTCACAAGTCATAAGAGACTATCCGTTATGCTCCTTTATCACCCATAACCACCTGTACAGAAATTTCATCATTTCAAGTGAATATACATAAACCAGCTTAACCAATCACTGCAACTGTGAGCAAAATCTTCTCATCACATGCTGCCTGAATATGCCAATCAAAGTTTCTCTTTCAAACATGATCAATAAAATGGGAACTTTCATTCATACATTGCAGATTGTTACATTGTTTTATTAATCACATTTTTGCTTAAGCAAATGCTTGAAAAACAAGAAAATCTCTGTACAGTCAATCAAAAGTGATAACGAAGCATAATGAATCACAGAAGTGCTGACAAGATGTTATTTCAAAGTTGCGAAATCCCCCTGTTCTCAACAAAATAAGGCAGAGGGGGAACAAAAAGGGTAGTGGAGGGAGTAGCTATAGATCAATATTTACCTAATACTTAAATATTTGTATCTCTTTCTTCCTGTTCCACTCTCCTAGAATTCTACTGAAATCCAAATCATTTAAAGATGTTGCCTCTAGCTGTATTAACATGAATCTTTTGATTGTTTACGAGTTAAATATTTCCTTCTCTGAATTATGTTATGTACTGAGACCCACAACCCATTGTAGTCTTAACTAGCTTGAAAAAGTTGGGAACCACTCCACAGCTTACAAGTTTTGTCTCTTTGATATCTCTGTTCCAAAATAAGAGTTTTCACTAACATAAGTTCTGCCAAGGCTTCACCTACTTCAATCAGTGTTTTGCTGACCAATATGCCAAAATCTGATCTTTAGAGATATTCTGATTAAATAAATATCCCTTCTTTTAATTTCTTTTTAGATTTTTGTCCATTTATCCTTAGAACTGTGCATAGTTTAAGAGCACATGATTCCTCTTGGCTAAATTGTTTGAGAAACAAAATTAAATCATACTATATCAACTTTAGCTAAACCATGCTGGGAGTCAGCCAGCTACGAGTGTTTTTTAGGCAACCTGTATTTTAAACAATTGTTTATAAAACTTTCTTGATCAACCCATGACAAAATGCTTGTTCCAGGACTCATGTGTTAATCAAAAATTGTTTGACAACTGTTCATGCCAAAGAATCCATATAAGTAAACTGTTGTTTACCTGAAAAGAATTTTGATGGCACAACAAGTGTTCAGGGTTAACAGTTAAATGAAAATCATGTACTGTGCAGAAGACACATTTATTATGCTCAACTTTCAACAAATTTGTACAAATTTCATGCAACAATGCTCTCCATGTGCATGAATTTGTACAAATGCTGCAAGATTCATGCAAGTACGCACAATGGCAGCATCTCTGGGACTGTCTCCTGTGCCTTGCAACAATGATAAACAGGCAAGAAAGAATAAATTATGATTATAATACAAAATTATAAATATGAAATTATGAATACAAAATTACGACAATAATAATTTTTAAAAAAAACAACTGCATTAACAAGCATATAACCATATTAACTTTAACCTTTTGGAGAAATCCGACATCATGACGTGTCCAGGCCTAAAGTGAAGAGTAAATTCAGAAATAAATTCTGATACATGGCACATGTATGCTCATTGACTGACCACACTGGGGCACAAGTCCATGGCAAATTACCCTGTTTATAAAATTAAGAATCATAATGCAATCTTGAGTACCATTTTGTTTTTCAGGTGGCACTGACCCTAATTTTTCAGTGAAAGATCAATTGTACGGGTAATTTTGTTCATACTGTACATTATAGATACAGCAAAACTCTCTAAAGAGGACAAACACTTTCAAATATTTTATAAAAGTGATCAGTATACAGAGGTAGTATTAAAATAATTGGTTACTTTGGGACCTAGATATCTTGTCAGTATGCAAAGTAACTGGTTTATTGAGGGGACAGTGTGTGTGTGTGTGTGTGTGTGGTGAGAGATTTGGAATTTTAATGTGGCTTGAACCATTTTCCAGTCATATTGCTACAATGTCTGCAGTGTGGCAGTTTATAGTGATATCTAGCACTAGGGCATCATGCGACAGACATGTAGCATGAGTTCCCACCCAGTCACATTATTCTGACACCAATATGAACAGTCCTAACACTAACATCTTAATGCTGAGTTCCAAGGGAGACAGCTGTAAGTACCTCTTTTTTAAGTCTTTGGTATGACTCAGCCAAGGATCAAACCCATGATCTCCCGCATCTAAGGCTGATGCTCTAACCAATAGGACAGACAGTAGTTGTTGTTGTTTACAGTTTAATGCCATTTTTCAGGACAATATAGGCTATTCATGGTGGCCAGTATAACTGGTAGAGGAAGAACTCTGGAAAAACCAGGGAAGAACCACCGACCCATGAGAAGCTACTGGCAAGCTATCTCACATACCCACGTTAGCTGTGCCTGAGACTCGAACCCATGCAGACAGAGGTGAGATGGCAGTGATCCTGAATGATAGCGCTTTAGACTACTCTGCCACTTGGGGCCCCAGTGGGGACAGTAAGTTTGAATGTTACATTGCTATGTTGCACCAGGTACCTGTAGCAGAACTATTCTTACAACTCTTTATTCTTCTTACAAATTATAAAAAAAGTGTATACTCATAAAAAAAACAAATATAAATTACTGAAACTTGCCTCTTTTCCAGCAAAAGAAAAAATAAAATAGGGGTCAACTAGCTCCTTTTGCTCCTCCCCAATCCGGAAGACTTTCTTCACTCCCTCGAGAAATGCAGAGTCCACTGAAAAACAAAATTTTAATGTAGTCTTCTTAATCCAATATCCTTGTTATCCAATAATGGACCAATTCACTATATGCCATTTCAAAATAAATCTTCTAACAAGTTATTTTAATGTAATTAACTGTAATTAATCCATTAAATTTAATTTGTAATCACTCCCACTAATTTGAAATAAGACCAGGTCCTAAAATTATAAAAAAAATTACTCAACTTCACTCAGGTCAAAATTTATGACTAATAAGTTTCAATTCATTTGTCTTTGTCTAATATAAACTTCAAGTCTACAAACCATTATCACTGGAGAAATTTTTTTTATTATTTCTGCAACCTATAAACTTGGCAAAGGTCTTCTGTGCAATTTTGCAGAAAATTGCTCACTGCTAATATAAATAGTGTGATATTATTACGACAAAATCATAACTAGTCGCTATATCAGTAGTACATTTTGACTCTTACAACGGCATCATTATCTGACTGTAATTAACAAGTTTGATTCAACAGACTAAATTTAATCATGAACATTTTCAAAATCTGTGTTTAAGACCTGAATAACTGTGATAAACATTAAGATTTTTTTTGTTTCAATGCAAATATATCCAGTATTTGTCTGTTCCACTCATTGCCTTAAATTAATATGTGAGATGAGTAAGGAGAGGAAAAATAAGAACAAAGAATTTATTATTTATTATTGACAACTAAAAAAGGAATAATTGGGTGTTCACGGAAAAAAAATATAATGCTTACTTGCATTTATCTTTTATTGAAGTGAAACTGCTGTTGAAAATATTATGCGAAAATTGCGTTTACTTTGTTTTCAGTAATTAGTTGTGATTTAAGATTTATCCACAGTTGCAATCTATCTAAATGAATAATTTACATAAAGTATAGATCAATGCAGCATTGCAGTAATGGTTAAAAAACTTTCATGTCAAAACTGAAATCCTTGTGAAAGCACATTTCATTGTACAGGGAGAGAGTTAAATACTAAAACTATTATTTTAAACACATTAAAATAAATATACATACTAATTATCCCAGTTCTAAATTTCAGATATCAGTGATTTTTTTAATAAAACCACCAAATACACATAATGTCAACTAGTTTCCCGGTACATGCTAACTTTTGCCATGTAAATAATCCCCAAACTGTAGAATGACACAGATCCAGCTTTATCAAAGCCACATTTCATTTTGTCTTTCATGCTTTTAACATCAATCTTTAGTACATCAATGACTATATCAAGCAGAGGGAATGGCAGCTAAGTGCCTTTCCAAAGGACATGGTGAAGCAAATTACTCTGACAGTATTGGGTAGCTAATGATTCTACAACCTTTGGATTATAAGTCTTACATGGTACAATTTTATTTTGCCACTGTTAACACCATGATCGCTGGAACATACTGATAATGGAACTTCATGGACAGTAGTTTTTAAAGAAAATATTATGTATAGATGTGCTTTTAAAAAACGACCTGGCTTGGATATGTTGGTTACATCCACTGAATCTTATGTTGAGAACTTAAGATTAAATATTGGTGTCAGTAGCATTTTATTCATTCAAGCACCAAACAGTATTGCCAACATACTTGTTCTTTTGTATTCTTTATTTTTAGGTACCTCTAGAGGTTTGTATACAAAATCTATTAAATTAAATACCCATAATTATGCAAGCTCTGGAATAGGAAATTCCACAAAAACATTTGTACCCAAGAAAATAAGTGAAACTACACTATCATAATAACTGTGAGTGAAAATTCCCATTTCACTACAATTATCCCTTCTGAAGAAAGTAATTGTAACAAGATTTCATACAATAGCCAGGTCTGATGTAAGATCATTACCTTTGATAATTACAACCAATCAGACATCATAAGAAATCTTTAATCACACGAACAAATGTCATTAGGACCATCGATTTAGGAAAGGTAGTTGCAACTAGAATTTCAAATTGGCATCATTTGCATTTAGGTCCAACCAGACATAAGTAGTCATCAAGGTAAAATCACCATGTGGCTGTGTCAATCCATTTAGAAAAAGTGGGAACAAGAAGATTTTATAACCATTTTGAAGGTCAAATAATCAACATTTTCATTTAGTACCATACCGATATATTAAGTCTTTAAAAAGAAAATATTAATAGTAACTTTAAAGAGAGCAACACAATTAGTTAAAAGATTGCTATTCCTGAGATCCTCTAATAAGCAAACAAAACACACGTGTACATATATATATATATATATATATATATATATATATATATTTATAAATCTGAGTGGAAACAGTCATAACGAAAAGAATACAACATCAAACATTAATTATCCATTTACAGCATAACTGTATTTAAATTTAAATTATTGCCAACAGTGTGCAGTCTTGTTATATAATGGAAGAGAGTCTTTGCACCAGAGAACTAAATCGTCTGAATAATTATGTGCTTCATTGTGGAATATGAATGTTATTTGATATTATTATACTATTGTTTCATTTTAAACACTATTAACATATATTGGATATAACCAGGAACAAATCCATGAACACACTATCAACAAGAATATATATTAACTACTTTACTCCATCATGCATAGTCATCCACTGTAACTATGAAAATAAATATTCCAAGGAAATATCCAAGGTATATCAAGAATGATGCATTCAGTCCATTGATGTAACTTTAAGACTTTTTAGCTGCGATTTAAAATGTTCAATGTAAGCACTGAAATACAGCACCCTGAACTTTTTAATGCATCTTAAAAGTTATCTTCTGGCAGCAGTGGATTTTCACAAATAATGTGTGCTCCACTTCATGCTATTATCACTATATACACCAAATTTTGTTTTTTTTGTTTTGTTTTTATGGTTTGTCATTTTTCAGCACAAGATAGGTTATACATGGCGGCCAGTATTATTGGTGGAGGAAGAACCCGGAAAAAACCAAGAAAGAACCACCAACCCACGATAAGCTACTGGCAAGCTTTCTCACACACCCACATTGGCCGAATCAAAGACTCGAACCCATACAGACAGATGTGAGATGGCAGTGATCCTTAACGGACAGCGCTTTAGACCACTTGGCCACTTGGGGCCCCACATCAAATTGTTATTCTGATTGTCAATTTTTAATTGGGGTATTGTTTACAAACACGTAAGGTATGTATTTTCTAATCTATCTGTCATCAACATATATTTAGATTTACTTTAAAAATTATTTAAAAAAACCCGAGTATCAGTAAACTTTTATGTTATGGTTAATTGTCACTTTTATCCATATTTGATACAGGTTTTGATAGAAAGTTTGTAGGATAGTAGCATCTGCAAAAAGATCCAACTAAACATGGGTTGCATACAAAAAAGGAACATTACAGTACACCTGAAGTAATGGGTGAAGATTCTGAAATTAATGTTCCTAATACAAGCTTGTTGGTAAATGTTATTTAGTTAAGATTCAAACACTTCATTGCTTTAGGGAAATTTTAATTGTTAGCTAAAACATGATTATCTGGTGATTTATCAACTAAAAGCGTTTTTAAAACAATAAAAAGAATATTCATACATTTCTAATATGAACATCTTAGTCATTTTTCAGTAAATTTTGTTAAGACAGAACACAAGAGTGTGGAGCACCGACATCGTGTAAATGAGTATGCTCCAGAAATACTCTCAGAATTTTATCATAAGGGGTGATTTCTTCCCTAGTCAAGGGGGGGGAGAGTGTACAAAAAAACAAGTGGGAGGAGAAAACTGCCATAGTATAATATTTACATAACACTTCAATATCCATCTCTCTCTCTTCCTCTACACTCGGTAAGACCCCTACTGAAATAAAAATCTTTATAAAAGATGCTGCCTATAATTGGATAAGCATTAATTTGTTGACTGTTTCTGAGCTTAATCTGTTCCCAACCTGTGTTAAGAATATTGTTCTGTACTGAAAACCCCTTTTCAGTCTGCTGTCTGAAGGGTGATATACATAGCTACCTTAGACAGGTGGAATAAGTTTAAAACTGTTCTTTATGGTTGCCATGTAAAATTTTCCAATCTACAGGCATTGTCTTTTGGATACTTCTGCTAAAAAAAAAAAGACTTTTTACTAACATAAGCTTTAGCAAAGTTAAACTTTCTTGAATTAGCACTCTATTAATATACCTGATTTACTATTCAAAAATGTTGTATTACGATTTTAAGTGGATTAATGCCATTGGCAACTTGTTCAATAGCGTGTTCCAATAACTATCTTTCACTTCTTTTTCATTTTTAGCTTTATTAGATTTATAGTAACCTTGACACTAGGGATAAATGGTTTAATAGCAAATGATCCTGCATGGCTAATTTGTGCTGAAAAAATGACAATAAACCCACAACAAAACCACTGACAGAAATTGAATACAGGATTACCAAAGAGTAACTTTAATAATGAAAATTATTTGGTATGATACTGGTTTGATATGTCCTACCCCTTGTGACCTATCTACATAGCTGCAAACCGTCCAAGCTCGCAATTTGTGAAAATAGGGATATAAATTAGTGAACTTTGACCTGAATTTGTGATGAGATCTTCAAATCTGGGAATATTTGATGGAACATGTTTAGTATGGTCTCCAGCTGATAAAGGTAGACAGTGTTCAACAAGAAAATTCAAAAACAATGCTTCAGTATTGGTAGTTTGCAGGTCTTCCGTAGATGGTTTGAAACATTCCAGAGCTGAAATCTGATGCACATTCTTATTTTTCCCAACCTCTATGTGCTTTTTGCTACCAAAGTCCTTCTTCAAACTTGTATATATAGATTAAAATATGCTAAAATGCTTGCTACCCAGCCAAGTGTACCAATCAAATATAGTTCCACTAATATCATGACCAACAGAACCGGACCAGGAAATCAGTTATATAATTCAAGATTTAAAAATGTGAGAACTTGGGGAATTCATGATTTATTTTACATGTTGCGTGAATCCATGAAACGCTGAAAAAGTATTTGTGCCAAAATTGTGAGGGTTGGCAGCTACATATCGATTGTCTTTAACTAAATAATTCAATTTAAAGTTTAAAGCAGCCCTTATTTTTATTCTTGTACTTCATTATTGTTTTGACTACTTGTTGCATTTATTTGCTTACTTCTGGGAATGTCTTCACATTTATACACCTTCAGCTCGAAGGTTGCTGGCCTCAACTGGACTCCTGCTGGCCTAAGCAAATTGCTGCAAAATAAAACAAGAGTTGTTAAATAGTGGGAACTCATAAGATACAGAACATGAAAATTCCTTGTCAACCACCTCAGGGCAAATTTTTTACAACTTTCTTAGGCAAGTACCAATTTGACAACCAGCAAGGATTTTATCAAAAACATGTCTGCAAAATCTGGATTTTTTAAAAAGTTTTAGAAAATTTTCAATTTGGACAAGTGTAACGTTCTAAGAATTTTGAACCCTTAAAGATATATATGTTCACAGCAGTTGTAATACTCTGCATTTTAAGTAATGCTAAATAGAAAAAGGTCCCTTCATCCATCCATCTGTCCGTATCCAACCATCCGTCCATCAATATATATATATATATATATATATATATATATATATATATATATATATATATATATATATATATATATATATATATATAATGGGGACAAATCATGGAGACAAATCAATGGTACCAACCTTTCTATATCTTCTGATTCATCCTGAACTGATGGTGATATACTCTGAAAGAAAAATTATAACCAATATATCTAAACAGTATAATAAATGATAACAAAAATGAAATAAATAAAATAAAATATTACACAATAAATAAATCTGTATTTCCAGATATAACCTGTTTCTCTTCATTTTAATCAATGATGATATTGTGATTTGCAATTTCTCTTTTATGAAAAACCTAATGTTATTAAACGATATATACAGAGCTCAAGGTGACTGATGCATCGTGTGAAAATAATATCCAGGAATTCAAAATTACACCAGTTATTACCGGTATATTTAAATACCATCTCTGCTATTCTTTCGTGATAAGCTTATCCATCTATCTGCTTTGTCAGCCATATTGGATATAAGTTTGACATCATTTTTATTTACGACAAGGCAAATGTCATTACAAGACTTGCGAAAACCCCATAAGAATATGTTGCAAGGTTTTTTATATGTTCATTTTCACAGTCTTATTGGATATTTGCAGGCATCAATTTTGGTGAAAACCCAATGTCAATATTGACCATCAATTTAGAAAGAGTAGGGACAAAAAGATTTTCAGGACCACCTAGACCTTTGGATAAATGTGTATGTAAAGTTTTATGACAATCCTCCATGTAGTTTAAAAGGAATAATAACAAACAAACCTGTGCTAATGGATGGAAAGACAATGAACAACAGGCCATTCTGTTAGGTCTTCTGGTTGGTGGTGGTTATGGGTTCAATACCATTTTTCAAAACCTAATGGCAATACCTAGCAGTCAACATATTTAGTGAAGGAAGAACCAGGGAAAACTCAGGGTAGAACCACCAACCCATGGGATGCTATTGGTATGCTTTCTCACATATCCATGTTGGCCATGCAACACAGGTGTGTGCGTGCGTGCGTGAGTGCGTGCGTGTGTGTGTGCACAAGCATGCATGTCTGTGTTTTGGAATTGTAACATACCTATAACAATTTTTCAGTCATATCGCTATGATGTCTGCAATGTGGCAGTTTATAGTGGTTAAGCACTGGGGCATCATGCCGCAGATATATAGCATGATGTCCCACCCAGTCACATTATCATGACACCAGGCCAACCAGTCCTAACACTAACCATTGGATTGTGAGTACCTGGTGAGTCAGCTGCTAATGCCATTTTTAAAAGACTTTTGTATGACTTGGCTGGGGTTTGAACCTGCAACCTCCCGCATCATAGAATTCAATATAAGTACCCTTTCCTATCTGGGATAGCTGAATTCATTATAAAGAAGCCTTTCCTATCTGGGATACCTAAATTTAATATAGAACAGCACTTCCTATCTAAATAACCTGAACTCAATATGCAGTGGCCAAGACACAGCATTCAGATAGAGCTGTATAGCTAGTTTTGTATATGTGTGAGGTATTTGATTTAAATTAAGCTTACTGGGGGTGAGTCTCCTGGCCCCAGAACCATGACACAGATCTTGAGGTAACCCTTGGCACCAGCCATTATATCCTCAGGATCACTTAGCAACAGCCATTTGTTTATTTGCGCATGGTTAGGCTCCACATAAACCATTCCAATGTCCATCTGCAGGAGAAAAAAAAAGATATGTTAATATGTCAATACACACATGATAAAAAGTTCATGAATTTGCTTAAAGTTACAACAAATAGGCAAACAGCAAATAATAAACATATCTTTTGTTTTACAAACAATTGTAAAAGGGGCAATTTTATAACTGATAATGTGATGACTTCCACCTCGCAATTTGATCAAATAATAACAAAAATATCTTGTCTTCATGACTTTAGTGGTTTTTAGGGACCATGCACATAATCCACTGTGTAATTAAATCAACCATAATGCAAAAGATAAATCCTGATACTCAAACCCCTGAAAACAAAATATGATGAGACAACAATAAGAATTCCAATATTTACAAAAAAAAACATTAATGTAGGCTACTGAATTGGATCATACCTAAATTTTGCTTTTAGATGACAGAATTCATTTGAGATGGGGGAAAAAGCAATTTGCATAACTGATAAATATGGTTTGGGAATATCTATATTATAAATAAGTTTTATTTTGACTTTCATTCTAGCTAAAGTACAATTCATTGTATATTTATTATCAGTTCTGTTATTAATAACAGTTCATCAAGGCTGAAGCTCTATGGTGTTTTCATAGACTTGCTGGAAGGATCCAACATGGTCTGTTGCAATGGTTCTTATTTTGGATCAAATTGCCAATAATCAGTGAAAATATGAAATAAGTTCAGATGCTTTGAAGAATTTATTAGAAAATCAACTGATGTGTCAGTTACTATAATTTTCACTACTTTCCATGGAGTACCAATTTTCATGGATTTCATTATTGTTCCAAATCATGAATATAAAGACGCAAGGACAAATTTGCAACATGTGATTAAGAAATCCCCGACCAATTTTCTTAGTGAAAAACTGATCACATATGATAAAGAAATCCATATCCCCCACACCCATTTTCTTACTGAAACATTAGCCACATATGAAAAAATCCCATCCCATTTAAATCCCAAACTCATTTCTCACTGAAACATTCAAAGAATTCATAAAAAGCTATTTGATAAATCAAATTTATTACTATCGTCTTGTAATACAATTTTAGTTTTTATATGATCTTGATTAATTTTAACCATTTTTAAAAGAATTATAAAGCATTTTATATTGTTTCAACACACAAGATGGCAGTATCTAGTGGTTGAAATGAGTTGACCTGACACACAACTGCTGGTTCCTATGCAGGTAGGATATTTGCCTGCATTTTAACTTTTCTTTTCTTCCAATTTTTTTTTCTGATTTGATACAAAAGACATGACAATACAAAGCTACACAGAGTTTAATCAAGTGTAATTATACAACAAATACTACTGCAAGTCATATATCAAAAGCCAATCAACATTTAAAAAAGTTCTCAAAGAAATGCTTACAGACATAGCATGGTAGTAGACTGACACTTTTGTTCAAATACAAAATGTCATATTGCATTTATTATGATCGCAGTAAAACTTGTGTATTTTTTATTTATATTATGTGCTTAAATTTTGCCCATAATTGTAAGTTGTTACAATGTTTATGTAGCAAGAGTTCAACATCAGTCTTGTTTACAGGTAGACTAGTTATTCCATTGGAAATCATCACACTCTATTATGATAAAGATCAAGTGAAAATGTGCATAAATAGGTAATTGATAAACAAATAATTCATTCCTGCAAGTGTCAGATAAAATTTAAGAGAAGAAATATTCAATAGAATCCCTAAAGTGCTCATTGACAGTTTGGATTTATTTTGGAATATTCAAAGACATTCTGGACTGCATCATTGTGTTACATCAGGACATTCAATACTATTGGAATTCATTTCAAGCATTCTATATTTTTGGGCTTGTCACAGAACATTTAGGATTATTTGGAATTGAATTCACAATAAAGATATTTCTCTTTAATTCTCACTTTTTATTGTATCGAAATAAATTGTTTGTTGATTTTACTTAAACTGTTGGTTTTGCTTCTTCCCATTACATATTCTGTGTGTGTGTGTGTGTCTGTGTGTGTGTGTAAATTGGATTTTAACGCAGCTTTTAAAAAAATCAATCACATCACTACAATATTTACACTGTGACAGTTTACAGTGATGTCAAACAATACGGCGTCATGCCGCAGACATATAGCATGATGTCCCTCCCAGTCACATAATCCTGACACCAGGCCAACCTGTCCTAACATTAACCACTTAACCCTTAAAGTGCTGCATTGTTTTGCAGTACAAGGTCCCTCAGTGCTGAATTGTTTCAGGGGAGAAAAGAAGAAAACTGCACAGTCTTTAAATTGTATGTATTTCATTAAATATACACAATTCATAGACAAACCCTATATGAAAAATGATGGTGTGTTTCTATTGTTTAAGATTAGCATCAAGACATATGTGTAAGTTTAACATATTTGCATGTACAGGTGTAAATACAGGTAAAATGGTGAGTTACAATTGTATTTCATCAGTATTTTTGTTTGTTTTTTGATGGAAAAGTTCAAATATATCAAGAAATGTTATAATATTCTTTGGTGGTCCAACCATGCACATGTTATGTCTGTCACAATGTTATATATAAATTGTGAAAATCACAGGTAAAGGAAGGGTGACAGTTTTGCAAAAATCCACTCCATGAATGTCAGAGGTAAGTATAAACCCTCCAGTCAGTAATTAATGTTCATGAAAAACTATCACCTATTATTTATTATAATATCATCAAACCAAGGTCCATATCTGGTGATTAAACCTTAGCAAAGGCTTTATTTTTGTTCAATCATTGGGCCGATTTTGTGTAAAGAGTCACCTTAATTGTTCTCATTGTCTGACAGGTGTAAATTGCTTGGAATAGCTTGAAGTCTATCCCATGCTTAATTTTTGTTGAAGTATGTGGTTGATATCACATCATCAATAGCCCATTAGGAATCTAGATCAGACATATGTACCAAACTCATTGTTTTAATCGATGCCAAAACGTTTTAGATGCTCAGGCGTGACAGGCAGCCATTTCTTCATGCGTCTTTTTTTCCTTCAAGTCTGCCCCATGAACTCTCTGCTCTGCATTATGATTTGTTTGATCTACTATCAGATACAATAACTCGTCATCTAAGAAAAAGTCTTCAATAGTCCGTAGGTTCATTATTCACCACCTCGACATTTAATTTTGAATTACCAGTGAAAGGGGGTTGACAGGCGAGCCATCTTTTCACATCAAGCGAGCATGTACATCCGACTGCAGTTCCACGTAAATTCCTGGCTCAAAATCATTCATGGGTATTTCCATCAATACCTTGCTTGCTCCTATAATGTCATTTTTCTCAAATTATTCAAAATCATTATTAGCATTAGTATCAGAATCGAATATTTGTTGCAAGAAATCACCTTCGTATTCAGCGTCGGCCATTTTAGCTTTGCACAAGTACCATGTGTTTAAAAGCCAGCATTTGTAAAATTTCATCGTTAATAGTAAAGTACTGCAGAATGCTTGTTCCGGGCCTTTTTAAACCAATCAAATATAGTTTTACAGGCATTTATGGTAAGATGAAGTTATAGAATGTGATCATTGTTGCTCACCTCGAAAACGACTATAGTCACGACAAGCACTACAGGACCAAAAACAACAGCGCGACTATAGTCGCGACTAGCACTTTAAGGGTTAATGCTGAGCACCTTGAGAGGCAGCTGTTAGTACCATTTTTATGAGTATTTGGTATGACTCTGCTGGGGTTTAAACCAGCAATCTCCCGTTCTAATCACTAGGCCACCGAATTGGTCATTACATATTATAACATCGAGAGTCATAAGAAGCCAAAATAACATCAAGAACTAAAACATGAATTTCACTTGACAAAATTATGTTTGTTATTTATTTACTAAAGTGTTGCCCCCAGTAGGCATTATCGAGGGAGTTGTGTTGCTGCTGTGGTACATATATCAGCATGACATCATTTTTATTTAGGAATAAGTAAACATTATTTAAGAAGTCTTTTGGTGAAAAACCCATGTCATGATGATCATCATTCAGTGGATATAGGAGCAAGATCTTTTAAAACAGTTGCCATGGCAGCCATATTGAATGCGTGTTCATATAGCTATACATTTGAAGAGAAGTAGTGATACAAATATTTTTATCTAGTGATGGAAATCGGTCAGAAATTCAAAATCGATAATCAGTTCCCCTTAACCAACTGATCATCAATTATAATTGGTTACTAAGAGCAAATTTTAATTTTTGTTAAACAGTTATATCTATATCAGTTATATATGCTTATAAATATACAAGAGTAATATCTTGTAATGACCTGACAATAATATTACATTGTGTGTTACTTTTGTTCTACAACTTTTGTTAAATGAATGCAACTTTTTATGGCTGATCAGTCATATGTAAATGAAATACTGCTACAGTCCCCCAAAATTCTTTCATTCATATGTGACGTGTCTATAATTTAAAGTATAGAAGGACATGATTTTCTTGTTTGTCATTGTATATAAATACTACAAAAGATGTTGCAATTTAACTGAAGCAAATCAACAAAATGTGTTTAAATTTTTTAACTCAACAATTTAACAACTTGACCATGTAATAATGACTATATGTTCCTAATTATGAATCATAAGGTTTCATATTTGTAGTTGTGAAGGGAATTAATAAATTTCAGGTCAACTTTTGTGGCTGGGAGTTTTACTAACCTTTGCTTTTGCATACATCTAAAAAGTAGTCTCCCTTTACACACAATCAATTATGGAGTTCACAATCAATTATCTTTTTGGTTTGCTCAACCAACTGATGATTGATTATACTCGATAATCAGAACAACACTATTTTTATCACATGACATTCCATTCAGGATTATGTACTGGCCATATTGGACATCAGATCAGTGCCATTTTCATTGAAGACCAAATAAATATCATAAGAAGTCTTCTGGTGAAAACCTATGTCAATATGACTTTCTGTTCAAGTAGAATTGAGATAACAAAATGAAGTTGGTGGCCATACTGGATGTTAGCTCAATAACAATTATGTTTCAGACCAAGTTTTAAATGAAAACCCCACGTTAATATGACCATACCATCAAAAGAAAGTTTTGATATGATTTTCAAGATGGCTACCTTGTTGGCCATAATGGCTATCATATTGATACCATTTTCCTTTACAACCAACTCAACATTGCAAGTCTTCAGTGACAACCCCATGTTGATATGACCATCCATTCAAAAGGAGTAACAAAATGTTTTTCAAATTATCATAGTCATGGCCATATTGAGTGTCTGAGCAGCAACATTTTCATTTAAGACAAACAAGACTAAGAGATAAAATTGTGAGTGTAAGGTAAAACTTGTGCTAACCAATGGAGAGATGACATATGAGAACAGAGAAAACAGACAGCAAATCATCCCATTCGATCTTCTGGTGTATGATCACTAGAGCCAATTACCTTAAAAGATCCAATAAGAGCATCAGATCTGATCCTTTTGGAGTGTAAAACCTGAAAAATGAGGAAGAATATATACAAGCTGCAAAACAAATTTTACAAACAAATTCAATTTCATTATTCATATAAGGTAGATTATGAACCTGTCAAAATAAATATGAGCATTAACATGTACTCGTGTTTTCTTACTTGAACAATACGGGGTAACAATTGATTGACATGTGCATGTGTTTTCTTACATGGACAATACACAGTAACAATTGAAACTATTACCATAACATACCGTATTTTGTTGTGTATAACGCGCACTTTTTTTACCTAATTTTCTTATCTTAAGTCGGGGGTGCGCGTTGTATACAAGAACTAAAAAAAAAAAAAGATTTTTTCCAGGTCGATCTGAAGAGGATGAAGGCACTCACTACTTGTGAAATATTAAATCCATTGTACATTGCATTGTAACTAAAATGTTTACCGGTACTAGCCGTATTAAAGAAATAAATAATGCTTACAAATAGTCTTGTTCTTTGATTGCTTATGTTAATAAACTGGTTTCATTTCACGTCACTGTGTGAAGTTTTGTTCTGTGCCACGGCCGGAAATACATGTACATAACAACTTGCCTTTGTTCAAAAGCTGTGCAAAGTGCCGCATTGGAGCGGAACAAATACCACTGTGTGGATTACCGTACTTGTTTCGTAAATGTTCAGTACCGTATTCCATAACTGTTGATCTAATCGAATTTTTCTTCATTTATTATTGGTCGAATTGAAATATAATATGTGTAGAATTCAACTAGTGTTAATGTTCTCATCAGAGCATCTGTTGTGGACATATATATTTTTGCGACTACGGGTTCTTTCTTACGGGAACACTGATACGTTGTGGAACAAAATAATCAATGTATGAAGTCGGGAAACATTTTTTTTCCTCTTTGGAAAATAAGCTTGTTACTTAGTTTTATTTCTCATCTTAAATCATAGTATTTGAGATATCTTTGCGATTATACAGTGATCAATGGCTTCAATGCTTCATCGACTCGGTGTGGTCTTTTCACGGTAACCGGCGCCAGGTAAGCTTTGATGCGCTCAACATAGTTACAATGCTTTGTCTCGGTGAGCAGTATTTAATTGATTCAGGACATACAGCGACTTTTCGAAGGTAATGACGACAAAGTGGAATTTGAGGGATTTGATGCAATAGACTGCGTCAACTAGACGAACATTTAAAGGGCCCTTTTAAAATCGGAAAGATACAATATCAATATTGCCACTTTTTCATTCACTATCTAATATGACCAACTGTTGTTGCGCTATGAAAACGGAGCGAAATAGCGGTAGTCAAAATTTTAAAATGCATTATATCACATGCGCGTTATATGGCAGAACTACGTTTTTTCCACTTATTTTGGGTCGAAAATCGGGGTGCGCGTTATTCATCGGTGCGCG
Organism: Unio pictorum; assembly: GCA_030141615.1. NCBI lineage: Eukaryota > Metazoa > Mollusca > Bivalvia > Unionida > Unionidae > Unio > Unio pictorum. Next base: position 1,247,513 of record JARLTB010000027.1, on the reverse strand, counting down.
TTATAAACACCAAAATACGGTACTACTGCATTGTAATTAGTAGCAACCCCATTCATTTTTGGGATATTGAAATATTTGCAAACACTTGTTGTTTTTTTTCATATTGATCTTTTTAATAGCATTCCAAAACAGTTTGTTTTAAAATATCTCTATTAGAAAAAATTTTATGTAACTTTTAAGTTCCAAAATATTAAAAAATTCTAGAATTTGTGTCTTCTGTAAATGCATTCAGATTATGTGCCAGTCACGGAACCGAAGTAAAATTTGATTTCTATAAAAATGTTATAACTTTCTTATTTGTTGAGATATTAATATGAAATTTGATATTCTGATTGCATTTTTCCTGCTGAATGCATTACTCTCATTAAATATGTTGTCTGACTTTAATATTTTCATTAATAACTGAAAATCATATTTATAAAAATTCACAACTTTTATGACAGTTAACTTAATACAAATGTATTACATTAGCAAAAGTTCATATGTAAGTAAAACAACTTCGAAAACAACAAAAATGAAATGTTTTTCCAATATTGTGATTGAAACAATGTTTCAGGACCTAATTTAAAACATACTGTGATGTTAAACAATATCACAAATTCCTTGTATAGAAGAAGAAGATTAAAAATAAAGAATTGACAATAATAACAAGAATTTTATATTCCAACCTGAGGCCATGCTTTAATTAAAAGTATGTACATTTAAAGTTTTTATACTGCTTTTCAATTTCATTAAACTCTTTGATGTACCATTGTCGACCTGAATTTATGCAATCGGGAATGAACTTGTTTGACAAAATAAACTTCTTGTCAACAATTTGTGTGTCTGCCCTACAAGGCCATTGAAAGTATCCTTCCTTTCTGCATGGTGACATGAACTTCACACTTGCTGTTTGATTATCCTTCACTTTTTCAACTATACCAGGATACCATGAGTCTTGGTAAACAATTGCCACATACTCATTTTTTCTGAACATGTGGTTTAATCCTTTAAACATTATATCATGGGAATCACCCAAAACTTTCTGCTGCTTCTTTTTCCCCCTTTCAGCAGCAGATCCTTTCCTTTTTTGCCCTTTCTTTGTGACCATTTCTGTGTGAATTTCAGCCACAACTTTTTTTGTTTGATTTGCGTTCTTGTCGCATTTCCTGACCACCTTTTCGTGCCAAAAGCAGAATGATATGATGATTATCAGGCTTCATTTCACATAGCCACTTCATCACGGGAATTCTGTTCCGTTTCAACAACTGTACAGATGTATGGTAGTGCATTGATGCACTAGGTCACCTCCTCTGACTGCTGTCCAGATCCCCCAAGTGATGCTCACATCCAAGATTAGTAAGATGAGCAAAATTTGTTCTCTGTTCTTCTGTTTCACTGATCATTTCAGCATCAACATGGTACTTTCCACCATCAAGAAAGTCTAACAGCTGTTTGTCGATTACTGCAACCATAGCAGAGGCAACAGTTAGGATGGGGTTTGGGTGGTTCCAAAATGGCGGCTCTAGGTAGAGGCTAGCAAAGTAGCTCTGTAGATTTTGGCAGTTTATAGTGATTCTTCCTATAGTGAAATGATTCATAATTGTTGGGTTTATATGTGAATACTCAAGGAATGCAGAACATACAACATTACTGGTGGATCATACACACTTTTGGAGAAATAGTGTTTTTTTTTCCATTGAAAGTTTGATGATGATGGAGTAAAGATAGAGTTTTAATGGTGCATTTTGGAGAATTTGAGATATTCCCCTGCCTGCTTTGTTTTGAGTCGTTTATTTATTCCAGAGTAATTACCTGTCCATCAGTTGCCTTCAATTGTATAAGTTGTTTGACACATGGTGAGTAACAATCAGAATTATAAATGAGTAATGATAAAAGATTAGTCCAAACAAGATTATCTACAAGCATGAGTGGAAAGAAAGATCAAGGCAAGCAACAAATAAAAACCAGACTACAGAGTGAGGCCCTAATGGAAACTTCTGACACAAGTTTGAGTGAATCAGGTTTGAGCACAATTCAGATGGACTTAGATGAAATAAAACAATGTCTCAAAAGGAGCATTTCAAAAGCAGATTTCACATCTGCTATAGCTGATTTGGTGAAAAAAGATGACCTAACAGTAATTGTTTCAACTATTGTGGAGAAATTGTTAGAGAATGTGAAGGAAGATCTGAGAAAAGAGATAGTTGCAGAAAGTGAAAGGGTAGCAAAGGAGAGGACAGGGGAGTTGATGGATAGGATGGACTCACTGGAATTCGAAAACCACCAACTGCAAGAAAAATTACAAGAGGCAAAGAAGGAAAATGACAAAATGAGGAGTGACATGAATATTTCTGACAGGAGATCGAAGCTTGCAAGTGCGGCTTCCAATGAATGTCTGAGAGAGAGAATTCCAAACTTAGTGAAGGAAGTCACAAAGATTAATCTGGACAACAGGGACATAGTAGCGGTGCATAGGATCCCAGGCCGACAGGGACAACCAAGGCCAGTGATTGTCAAATTCTGGAGTCTGGATTGTAAACTACCAATTATAAAAAAATGAAAGGATTTCAAACAGAACAAAGGAATTAGACTGGTAGAGGATGTGACCAAGATGAATACTGAACTCATCAATAAATTATCCAGGCATCAAGAAATTGACAGTGCATGGTACTTTAATGGATCTGTGTATGGTAAAACAAAATCAGAAAAAAGGATAAAATTTGACATCTGTGATGAAATTGATGAGAAAATTAGAAAATAAGTGTAAATAGGCAACTCTATGAACTCTTGGAATTGTCCATATAGGTATGTGAACTTTTGTTTTGATACTTCTTTTTCTACTCGGATCTGTTTTAAGATTTTGTGTTGGTTACTTCTTTCTTATACCAGTGTTGTTACTAATTAATAGATGGAGTTGTTCTTTTGTACATCCATTGTGTCATATCTCTTTATAATTCAATTCAATTACTTCAAATATCATCTTTCACTCATATACATACTCATCTACACAGTCATGTATTGGCCTTATTCAACACTGCTCTTCAACGTTAATGGTATGTTCAGTCTCCCATTCGTGTTCAATCACCCACCAATTTCATGTATGCTCTCAATTGAACACTATGTTTTTCAATCATTAATTTGTAATTTATGCTCTTATTAATCTGTGTCTATTGGTTTGCAAAGCTGTTGTCTATCGTATATTGTATCAAATACTAACTGCTGCCAAATCTACAGCTTGTACTTTAACACCATGGAGGATTTTATTATGGATGATTGTTTTCTGTGTGAGAGTGAGTATGAAAGGCATGCATATGATAAACTTAAGGTGATAATTAATTCATACATTCCTGTACAAGAACATGTATATGTAAACGTTATACTGTTGTTATGGATAATAACATAAAAATTATATCTATAAATTGTAGAGGCCTGCAAGGTTCAGTCTTTAAATGAAGGGACATTTTCCACTGGGTAAAACAAAAGAATGTATCTATAGTATGCTTGCAAGAAACTCATAGTACAAAGAATGATGAATCTTATTGGGCAGCAGAATGGGGATACAAATGTATATTTAGTCATTGTTCTAACAAAAGTGCTGGGGTAGCAATATTTTTTAGAAATACTTTTGAATTCATAATTCATAGAGAAAGATGTGACGGTCAAGGTAGATTTATTATTTTAGATATTACAATTAATGGTAACAGAATAACCCTTGTAAATTTGTATGGTTATAATGATGATAATCCTAGCTTTTTTAGAGAATTAAAAGAGGAGATCTTATTTTTGGAGAATTCATCAATTATTATGTGTGGAGACTGGAACACTGTTCAAGACCTAGATTTGGATACTTATAACATTTTACATGACAAACATCAACAGTCCAGGGCAGCGATTCAAGACCTCAAAAACGAATTGGAATTAATTGACCCCTGGCGAAATTGCAATCAAGACTTAAAGATGTATACCTGGAGGCAAAAGTCTCCCTTGAAACAAAGTAGATTAGATTACTTTCTTGTATCAGATGACATTCACATGAATACAGTTGATGTGCGTATATTACCAGGGTATAAGACTGATCATTCAGCTGTTGTGTTAAGTGTGGCATTCTCAACGAGTCCAAGAGGAAAAGGATATTGGAAATTTAACGCCCAACTGTTGAAGAACATTGAGTATACTGATTTAGTTAAAAAGTGTATAACTGACTTGGTAAATGAATATTATGTAAGGGGAAATAAAGATGACTATCTCCATGTTTATCTATCCTGTAATGATCAAATGTTCTTTGAAATTTTAAAAATGAAAATAAGATCTGATACTATATGTTATTCTATTAAGAAAACAAAAGAAAAACAGAAAAAATTAAAGAAAATTGAACAGGAAATAATAGAAATTCAGGGGGGACTGGTGAATAACATAGAAGGGAAAGCTCTAGAAAATTTAGAAAGAAAAAAGTTAGAATTAGAGGAAGCTAGGAAAAATTACATAGAAGGTGTTATATTAAGATCTAAAGCTAGATGGTATGAATCTGGGGAAAAAAGCACAAAGTATTTTTTAAGTCTTGAAAAAAGAAATTACGTCAATAAAACAATAAAGGAAATTATCTTAGATGATGAGACAATTATATCTGACCAAATTGATATTTTAGAAGCACAAAAACAGTTTTATATGGAATTGTATAAAAGTAGAACTGCTCAGCTTAATGACGAGGCTACTCAAGAAACTCTAAATAGATTTCTTAATCACAATATTAAGCTTAGCCATGAAGAAAGAGAATCATGCGAAGGTCTGGTAACAATTAATGAAGTCGGTATGTCTCTAAAACGGATGGAAAATGGAAAAAGTCCTGGCTCAGATGGATTCACTGTAGAGTTCTATAAATTCTTTTAGAAGTATCTTGGGGGATTTATATGCAGATCAATAAATTACGGATATACTGTAGGTAAACTTTCAGATTTTCAGACTCAAGGAGTTATCACATGCCTACCAAAGGAAGAAAAAGATAGAAGATATTTAAAAAACTGGAGACCGATATCACTTTTAAATATTGACTATAAAATTGCTTCGGGAGCCATTGCAGCCAGGATTAAAAAGGTTCTTCCATCAATAATCAGTGATACTCAAAAAGGATTTATGAAAGGTAGATTCATTGGAGAAAATACCAGGTTATTATATGATATCATGGACCAACTTGAGAATGAAAATAGATATGGTTTACTATTGTTAATAGACTTTGAAAAAGCCTTTGACTCCATTGACTGGACCTTTGTGGAAGAAACTTTAAAATCTTTTAATTTTGGTGAATCTGTTTGTAAGTGGTTTAAACTGTTTTGTAATGACTCTAAAAGTTATGTTATAAATAATGGGCATATGTCATCATTTTTTAGACTAGAAAGAGGATGTCGTCAAGGAGATCCCCTTGCTCCTTATTTGTTTATCATTGGGGTTGAGATTTTAGCTATAATGTTAAAGCAAAATGTAGATGTACGGGGATTGATCTTTGACGGCACTGGATATAAATTGGGTCAGTATGCTGATGACGCTTTTATTCTTCTTGATGGATCTCAACTTTCTCTTAAAACAACTATGAATATCTTGCAGAGTTTTTATCTATTATCTGGACTTAAATGTAATATAACAAAAACAAAAGCTATCTGGATTGGAAACAGGAAATTCTCCAATGAAAGAATATGTCCAGAAATGGGCCTAACTTGGTCCTTTTCTAATTTTACACTACTTGGTATAGAATTTTCTCTAGATTTACAACAAATGGTGGAAATTAATTATATGAAGAAACTGACAAAAGCTAAACGAACACTGGCAAGCTGGAGTCAAAGACATATGTCGTTAGTTGGTAAGGTAATTGTGGTAAAAACTCTTGTTCTGCCGATATTCATACATCTTTTTTCAGCACTTCCAAATCCATCAGCAAAAGTTGAAGCAGAACTAAATCGTGCACTATTTAAATTTGTATGGGGTGGAAAAGTAGAGAGAATAAAACGCGATATACTAGTATCTCCAGAAAACGAGGGAGGACTAAATATGATACACATGTTTTCATTCATTAGATATATTAAGATAAGATGGGTAAAACGATTGCTGGAAGGGGAGAATGTAGTGTGGCAAACCTTAGTCAATTCAACTGTATTCAGAAATAAAAAGAATATTTGGATTTTGGGGAGAAGGAAATTAGAAGAACTTAGTAAGCTCATTAAAAATAGTTTTTGGAGAGATGTAATTTTGGCAATAGCCAATTGGAAAGAGGAACCGCAGGGTCCAAATGAGTATCTATCTATGAATATTTTAAATTTTGTCCCTACTAAATTGTTCCATCAATACAATTCATGGAGAGAGGCGGGTTTTGAAAATCTGAAGGATCTAATAGATGATAATGGCAATTTAATATCTTTTGAAATAATAAAACAAAAAACTAGAAGTGATGATTTCCTAAAATACTTCTCCTTAATATCCAAAATTCCAAAAGCATGGAAAGATGCCATAAAAAAACATTTAGTACAAAATAAGTTTGAAAAGCAGGAGGATAAAATAATGAACTTACGAAAGCAAAATTCACTGAAGTTTGTTTACAAAGATCTTTTAAAAAAATATAAAAGGCAACACACTGCTAAACATGAAACTTGGATACAAGTATTTAATAAAAGTATAAGTAGTGAAGAATGGTCTAAGATATATATCCGAGCGAAATCATGTACAAAGGATACCAAATTGATCGCTTTTAACTTTAAATTAATCCATAGAATAATAACTACTAATGATTTTCTGAAAAGAATTAATATATTAGAAGACAACAAATGTACTTTTTGTAAGAGTGAAAATGAAAGCATTGAGCATCTCTTCTATGACTGTAATATTACTTCACAGTTTTGGTACCGTTTTATTGAATATTTTGCAACTTTTTACCCAAATATTGCACATTTATCCAAGAAAGAAATATTTCTAGGAAGTGAAAAACTGGACTGTTTGTGTAATTTCTTACTTATTTTGGCAAAGTATTATATTTATACTTGCCGATTCAATATGAAAAATCCTTCTATGTATGCTTTTAAGCAAATAGTTGCAATGCATAAGAACATAGAAAAATACACTGCTATAGTAAATAAAAAAGAAGACCAATTTCTTCAAAAGTGGACCTCTATAATCAATATGTAATAGGTGTCTCATTTTACGCTGAACAGGAACATAATACTGCAATATCCTCTTGATCATATGCACGTGTGGGTGTGTGTGTGTTTGGATTTTTTTCATTTGCTGTAGATTATATTTATTATCCTTAGATTATTATAAATGTTACATTGTAAGGTGACCTTGGGATGGTTCCCCGACCCAGTGGTCTACCTATTACGGGGATAATAAACTTATAATAAAAAAAAAAAAATAAAAAAAAAAAACAGGATGGTCTTCAACAACAGTTCTCTGGTCTCTTTTTTCACTGAAAACAGACAGTCAGCTAATCTTTGATGATGATTAACCTTTCCAATATCTATGGGGTCATTTGGTGACCAATGTTCATTTTGGTTCAGAATATGAGTGGGTGTTTCCATACACTGTTGTAAAAATTGTTTCATTTCCAGAATATGTTGTGAAAGGTCTAGATAAATTACTTTGCCTGTGGTGATGAGATTCCAGTATGGCCCTGTCAACTTTATGAAAAATAGACCAAAGCACTGTAAAAATGTACAGACTATGTCAGACTTTAAATCCATTAATACAGATTTTAGCTTCAGATTGGGATTGTCCAATGTTTCAATAACTTTTATAAAGTCCTGTCTATGAATAAATACTTCAGCTGAAGTTTCAAATACTGCATTAAACCTGTCGTCTCTGTAATTTCCTATTACTGACTTAATACCATTTGCCATGCAGTGTGCATCCAACCTGTCCCGTATTCCATTGTGGTCACCAGCTGGTCCAAACACTTCTGATGTTGTACGAACAACCCGCTCAATGACAGTTTCTTTTTTACTCCAATACTGGAACACTGGTACAGTATCACATCCAACCAGTCCCATTGAATCGACTAGTTCAGTTTCTAATTTTTTAATGCCAGGTTTGGTGTAGCTATGGATGCCAAGAAGCACATGAGCCACACAGTAGAAATGATGAACAATACCTTTGTCCCCTTCAAAGTCTTTCAAAACATCATCACGCCATTCTTCTAACAACTTATTGGTCAATTTTTCATTGCTTGCTCTATCACTCATTGTGTAAGATAATTTCTCTAAAGACCGGGCCTCAAATGTTGCTTCATCTTCTGTTTCTTCCTTGACAATGTTTGCATGAAGTTTACTGAGCTCTTTCAGGTGGTTCTTTGTAACATTATTTATGGAAATTGCATTCTCTTTATAAACTCGATCAAACCCTAAACTGATCACATCACCACTGTCAAGTGTTATTGAAGTGTCTACAATTTTCTGCTTTTTCCGTGTTGTTCCATCCCTACCTAAGCCCCAGTTTTCAGCTTTATTGAGTTTTTCTGAAATAAATGTTTTTGCTATGTAATGTCCTTCATCGACTATTGCTTGAGTTGTTGTTGGGTTTGGCAAATCTGATCTGTCTGAACTTTTTCCTAAGATATGTCTTAACACAGATTGAATTACTGGAGACACTTTCTCAACAGCAACTTCTAACCCAACCAGTTCAATGACACGACGACAAACCTCGTGGCTATAGCTTCCATCTTTATTTTTGGTCTTTATACTTTCATTTATAATTTCATTAACATCTTCTTCAACTTGTGCTACTTTGTTCTCCTTGTCTAGTATTTTGAGATCTAATCATTTTACAGCTGTCACATTTGGCATTACATCATCAGGTACAAAAGACTCTGTTTCAATTTCAAGTGGAGACTTTTAATTTCAGTTCTTAAATAACTGTTGCTTTTCTGAAGTGACAAGATCTTTGATTTCTCACTAATTCTTTTCTCAGAAATAATTATTACTTGCTCTGTCGATACAGTAATTATGTCAGCTGATGCTTGGTTCTCATTAGTCACAGTTTCAAGCTTGAGTCCACTTTCTTTCAATTTTTCAGTCATCATCTTTATTTGGTTTTCTTGCCTGCTGACTAATCGTTTCAAGCCATGCAATGCTTGCAAGTGTTTCTTTGAGGTCTCATCTCTTTTATTTACATTTCGAACAGAATAGTGACCAATCCTGTTTTTAATGTTTTCTAACTTCTCAGTATTTTCTGCAATTTTCTTCTGAAGTTTTGAGCACTGTTTCAACTGTTTCTTATTTGAATACTTAAGAAAGTTAGTTTCTTTTTTCAGAGTTTCATCATCATTTTCATCACTGTCAACAAGATTACCACTTGCCTGAACATCAGTGGGATTTTTCTTAGTGCAAAATTCATTTTCGCTTAAATTGTCATTTTCTATCTGCTGAATAGTTTCCTTTGTATCTGCTTCATCACAAAACACTATTTGTTCATATTTTTGTGTGCTTAATATATGGACTGAATGTGGCACTCATTAGCTCCTTTACATTTTTAAACCCAGAAACTTTCTTTTTGGAAACAAGTTTTTTTTTTCTGTTCACATACTCTACTAACTTTTGTTTATAGAGATTTGATATTCATACATTCAAAGTTGGAGTTCAGCTTTGAAATATTATTGAACAAGGAGTTTTTGCCACGGTGTTCAATGTATGAATTGATTTCAAGGACAAGTCCATTTGTTAGTTCCTGAATTGGATTAAAGTTATTTTCATCTTCTAAGTCCTGTGTTGTTATATTTAGTTCCTTGCAGAATGGATCAGGGAATGCAGCCATCTTTCACTTTCAATGTTAAACTTTCAATATCATATACCTGCAAAAATATATTATCACTTTCTCGACTTTATTTTCATTCTATTTGGAAAACATTATTGATGCTAACAAACATCATCAATGCATTTTGAATTTAAGATCCCACTTGAAATGTGCGTGTAATTAAGTTGCTACGTTTTGTCAAAGTAAAAATTTTTTTTTAAAAAATCATAGCAAAACTTTGCATTTGTCTGATAGTGATGTGATTTTAATCTCATAATTTTAACAGTGTCCCATTACAAAATTTAAACAAATGAATAACGAATATCAGGTTCAACATATTTTAAAACCGATTAAAGTTTGTCAGTTAAGATATTTACAGCATCAAACTTAAGCCTATTTATAGCGGACGAAAATCTACGCTTTAAGTTTGCGTGTTCATTTTGCGACTGTATACTGTCTAAACCGTAGAACAAGCATTATTACGATAAAAACTATAAAAAATATCATCTTTCCTTGTTCTTCTTGCACACTAATTTGTAATAATAATAATAATAATATTATTATTTTTGGAACATCGGTTGTGGAAAAGTTGACGTCATCAGCTGTTTTTAAATTCAAATATGGCGGCGGATGTTGACACAGGGTGATTCTAATATTTTACAAATTTGATGCTCGTTGTGGGTGATTTAAAAATGTTTCCGATTTATAAATTTGGTATCAATATAAAGCTTTGATTATGCCGATTTTGATGGTGTATGTTGCATTTATTTAAATTGTCAAATTTATGGTCTGCATAAAGTTTGAGGGATTATTTCTTTGCATAGGAATATCATAGGAAATTGCTACAACCACTGACTGAATGAACTGTTTACATCTCCTCTGATTGGATTGAAAATTTCATGAATATTCATAAAGTTTTAATAACCTGCATTTTGTTACAAAGAAGAGTAGGGTCACGCGATCGCGGCATGATTAAACGCTTTTTCAAATGACGCATGAAATCGGTAATTATTGATGATTATGGAGTAATAATTCCATCAATATAGCATCAAATATAAAAAGAAAACATGCCCATTGTAGATAATTTTATTAGCTTTTACAATACAAAAAATGTGTTACAATCAAATGACATGTATTAATGCTGCAATGAAAGTTCTACACTTGGTCAACAGTTTCATCACATTTCCAGGTAAACTAGCTTATTGACCGTGTTAGCCTGGGGTTGCTATAATTAGACATGTTGTTTGTTGACCGTCTTAGCCTGGGGTTGCTATAATTAGACATGTTGTTTGTTGACCGTGTTAGCCTGGGGTTGCTATAATTAGACATGTTCTTTGGCATGCTGTTTATGAAGTATTACATACATTATGTCTGTTATTAATGTATCACTTATTTAAAAAACGAAATCAAAAAGACTGACAGATTATTGAGTGGACAGTATAATAATGATATCAGAAATTACGACCTAAAAGCTAAAGCTGTCTGCTGATTCTAGTAAAGAAATTATGGACAGTAGCATATGAACCATATTTTCTATATTAAAATAAATCTGAATAACGTCAAGTAGACTGTATTAAAATTTTGAATATCTAAATGAAGAAAGTTGACTAACTTAATAACAAATTAAACTACTTCAAGTATTCACTTACTGTAAATTCCAGCATCTCATCCATTAGTTCTGCCGGAGAGGCATGAAAGTTGAAGAAAAATGTTTCATTCCAGAACGGTGAGTTGGTAGATTTTTTTACACGTGTCTGCTTTGTCTGGTTCCAGCATGTTATTTTACAAACAGGCTGAATATTGGACCCCTGAAGTTGGCGTGCTTCCAAAATCTTCACTCTGATCTGAAATATTTTTCCAAGCAATAAGTTGAAGGTCAATATTACAGTGGTGAAAACATCAACCATCTTCTGTAGTTTATGAAAATAATAACAGAAGAAAGCAATTGTTATGTTTATTTCATCTGCATCAAATGTTCCCTTGTAACCCTGAACTTTGACTTTCATCTACTGATGAGTGGTGAAACTTTTATATAATTGAGAAATATCATCTACAATTAATCCATTCCAAAACAAAACAGATGTATCACAAAATGTTATATACAATTAATCTAAGCCTAAACAAACAAAACTCTCAAAAAATAATGATACTGATACCTCTTGATTAAAAGAAACTAATGGCACAATTGTAATTAAACATCACAAATATTATGCACTTGTAAAGTATTGACTAAAGAATTTGGTATATAGGCAAACAAATATGCTTCTAGATAGACTAACTAAAATGTTATGTGCATACTAAAAAGAAAATACAATAGCCGATTTGTAAACCTGGAAATCTTGTGGTTTTGATGACAATTTTTCTCTAAACCTCCGAGTAGATCTCTTTTTTCTCTTCTTCGGCTTGGGTACTGGTTGTCCAGTAGCTGGATCAATCACTGGGGGTCCTGTATCAGCTTCCTCCTCTCCCTCCTCTTCCTCCTCCCCCTCCCCATCTGCTTCTCCCCCACCAACATCCTGGCTAACCTCCTGACCAACTTGTCCTCCTGCAACTTAAAAAACGTCCATTAAGTTTCAGTGCATTCATTTTAAAATACATTTCATTGGACCAATAAATATGGCCATATTATAGGAGAGGTCACTTTAAAATTTATACTCCAACAAGGCCTTTGCAGTACAAAAAGACTGACAAACCACCAATGACAATAAAGCCAGACCGAAACAAAACAACAGAAATACTGCCAATGGTAGTACAGCCAGACTGACAAAACACCAATGATTGCATACCTATACTGAAAAATCACCTATGGCAGTAAAACCATATTGAAAAACCAACAATGGCATTATGGCTGGATTGGAAAATCACCAATAGCAGTATGAACAGAGTGAGCAAAAATAAAAAAGGGACTGCTCTCAATTGGCCAATAAGAATTTTCTGGCATTCAAGAGCATTTCTTAATTATAACTGCAGAGTATTGAAACAATCATTGATATTCTTCAGTGATAAAAAGATTTTCGAATCAGCTGCAATGGTGGCATTGATGTCAGGTTGCTGCCATTTTCATTTAGACCAACAATGCATCATAAGAAGTTTTGTGGTGGAAACCCAATGTTGATATGACCTTTCATTGTGTAGAAACAATGATAACATTTTTAATATGGATGTCATGGTGGTCATATTCAATATCAAATTTGCATCACTTATAATAAGTACTAAGTACTAACCAGACATGAACTCATTTGGTGAAAGCACATTGTTGATATAACCAGTCATCTAGCAGTTGTTGTAATAACATGGTGTGTGTGTGTGTGTGTGTGTGTGTGTGTGTGTGATTTGGATGTTTAACAATTTTTTAGTCATATCGCTATGATGTATGCAGATTGGCAGTTTACAATGATGTATAGCACTGGGGCATCATGCTGCAGACATGAAATATGATGTCCCACCAGGCCAATCAGTCATACCACTAACCTGTTAATGCTGATCACCTAGGAAGGCAGCTGTTAGTACAGTTTTTATAAGTCTTTGGCATGACTCAAACAGAGTTCAAACCCATGACCTCCTGCATCCACGGCAGATGCTCTAACTACTAGGCCGCCAGAGCAGACAATAACAAGATGTATACAATGGCATAGCTGCCAACCCTCAAGTGAAAAAATACTGACTACTTGTGACAAAAATACTGATTTTCAGGAATAAATATTGATTTTTAAAATTTTTAATGCATATGTAACTATTTACAACATATCCAACCATCAGTAAAGTAGGACATTTCCAGTGCCTTACATAATTATGTAATGTCAACAATGCACGTGTTGCACACTTGTACCTTCTGAACATGCACAATGTTCCATTCTGGTGCCCATTCAGAAGGTGCAAGAGTGCAACACACTCAAACACAAGCTGTTTATAGGAGCCTTTTCCACACCTTGTTTCCTTTTCTTTTTCAATCATTGATTCCAATGTACCAACTTTCATTGATTATGTCAATTCTGAGATTTTTTTTATTGAACTATTTTCGTTCAAGCAAAAGAGTTATCCTTTGCGATTTTAATGTCTGGAAGACGTATGCAAAATAAATCGCCACCAACACTAGTAACTGAAAGAGGAAGGTTTATTTCTAAAAGAAATTAAATAAATCAAATTCTGATTGATGTACATTAAGGTTCTCTCTGGCATTTATATACATCGAAAGTTCAAGCTGAGCTGTGCATGATGAAGCAGGAAGCTGATGTTTATTAGCTTTTCGTGCTCTTGTATTGCATGGGCGCCTCCATGCCCAATAGCCAAATCATGTACAATTTGCAAAACATCAGGTTTTCTCCTTTACTATATGGTTTCACACATCTACATAAGATGGCACAACTGTTCTTCCCTTTGTTTTCTTCTATTTTTCCTGGAGAAAACTCTGAATACATGTATTCTGCTTTTCGATTTAACATGATTAGAAGCTGAATATTATGAATATAAGATACAGCAACAGCGTAACTATTGGCGAAATCTAATATGGCAGAAAACGACAGGTATGATAGCCTCGATTTTGAATGAACCAATCGTATTGTAGAACTGTACAGGGTTCATACTGAACTATGGATGATAAATTCAAAGACTTTTCCCAAACTTTCAAAGACCACACACCGAGATTTCCAAGACCTATTTTTGCTAATATTGTGCATACAGGTTATATGAAAAAACAATGAATGCCAAATACTACAATACTGATTACTGATTAAGTCAAACTATAATTAATTTCCTAAAATTGTATTATAATTATCTGGAAGATAGGTTAACATTCATTGTTCTTTCAGAAATATGTAACATACTGTCAGATTTAATACAAAATAAATTGTTCTCTTTACAGACATCATCACTGCTTTACATGCATTATTATATTTGCTTTCATTTCTCTTCAATCATTTTGGAAAGAGACGCTACCACTGTCATCTCTTCCTCTGCTTTTCTCCTAAGAGCATTTGACTCTGTGACATGCACAATGGGTCCTTTTAACTCCGCCTTTTCTGCTTTCTGTACAGAGGAAGCATGTAGGCTGACAATGTTAGCTTCAAGAGGCAGTTTTCTGGCTTCCACTTCATCCAAGGCTAACTCCAGTTTCTTTCCTTTTTGGTTTTTCTCATCCTTCTCTACTTTCTTCTTATCCAGATAAGCATGGTACTTATGTCTTGCAAAGGAGCCATGTGTCATTATTTCATTGCTAATGATGATTTCCAAAGGTCCACCTGCTTTTCTCATTGTGTCAATGATTAGCCCTTGAGCTCTGAGGCTTTCTCTGCTGAGGTTCTCAACAGATACCTGTTTGTTGACAGAAAATCCTCTCTCCACTGTTGCCTGTCCGTGTGACAACAACATTTTATGGAGACCACACCAAAGTTCGACATATTCCTTTCTTTTGGAAAGGTCAGAATAAAACACATCATCAAGGTTGGGAGTGTTTTTTTTCTCCATTTTTAAAAAAAAAGAAACATTATCTATAAATCTAGTAATATTTCAAGCACTTCAAAGTACTGGGCAAAACGGGCTCAATTATAGTCTAACTATGCTAACCCGTTTGATTCTTTGGAAAGTCCGTTAATCATGAAATGTGCAGGAGATGGCAGTATTAGTGCCATTCTGGTCACATTCAGGTTAGAAATTATAAATCAATGATTTAGTTGCCTTAGTTCTGTGCACTTTTTATCATTTAATTATTTTCGTTATTGAAATCGATAGGGGTACAAACAAACGGGGATGTATATAGTTACACAAATCAATTTCGGCAATGTGATTTTTTTTTTTAATACCATTGGTGAAAAAGTCGAAGGTCGGCAATGAGAAACGGGGATATTCCGTCAACTGGAAATAAGTTTTTTTTAAATTCTTTTATTTATTTACCTAATCAAAAATGACGTGACTTCTTACAGTTAAAGCTTCACAGCACACGTTTTTTTTATATACTCACAATTCAAGAACAACAACTCTTGCTTAACTCTACTATAGTGTACGCATGCGCACTTTGAAACTGTATATCCGTGAATTGAATTTATTACAATGTATGTTTTTATATTAAACCAAGGAATATTATTATGTATAACAAAATTTTCGAAAATGATTTTTTTCCCCCCTCAAACGTGTTAAATAAACCGACGGTATAAGTAAATTTAAACGGGCCCTCTTTTGCCACATCTCCAAAATCATCACATTAAACACTATCTTATTTTATACCCGAAGAGTAATGAGTTAACATTATTTTGCACAAAATTACCAATAGTTTATACTTCTGCATCTTCGTTCCACTAAATGAACAGTATGTAGTTACTAATTTGCATGGACTCCTCTAACTGAAGCCAAGTTGCTCTTCTTTTTACACAATGTACAAAACGTCTTTCGTGTACATAATTTATCCAAAGACCTGGCATTTTTAAACACTGAACTTAAAGAAGATGTAAATCGAATAAACAAATTTTCAATTCTCGAGCGTGCAGCTTTCGCGAACTTTCTACGTAGAATTAGTGTAATTAACATTTTGATTGGCTAAAACTGATGGACTCGTCCAATCAAATTGAACTATTCGTCACACGAAAGAAGCCAGGAAAACCAGCTATCTCCGAAGCTAACGACCTTGGGCAATTTTATTGGTGACTTCCTTTGATGAAGTGTGTAGCGGCACCGTCTTGCTTTGATGAAGAGTGCATGTGTGATTGAAGTCGCCGCCGAGGCATACTTTGGATGGTCAAACAAAACAAAGCCTCTCTTGTTAATGCGTCAGCAATACACTGAACGGGTCATCAAAAGAAAAAAACCAGGATAACTAGATTACATCTGAATCTAACAACCTCGGATAATTTTATCTGTGATTCTGGAAAGAAATTAATTTTTGGGGGGATTATTTCAATTTTCAAAGACTTTTAAAGACCTCAGGGTAATATGCCCGATTTTCCCAAACTTTCAAGGCCTTGAAAATGCTACCTCATTTTTCACAAACTCTCAAAGACCTTCAAAGACCGTACGAACCCTGCTGTATTTGTATATAACTGCGATACATTCTATCAAAATAAAACCATGTGCCCGTTCTCAACTGAAACTTCCAAAGATATTTTTTTTCTATTAAAAAATGTATTTTTTGCTAAAAAGAACGTACATCCATATTCAGGTCCAAAATTCAGGACAAATACAGAAAAAACGGGACAGTTGGCAGCTATGTAATGGCCATTGTGACAGTCAAATCAGAAGTCAGATAGGCACCATTTTCATTTTTGACCAATTCAGAAGTCTCTGAAAATGCATGCTCACATGACCATTCATTCCAGAAAAATAATGAAAGATTTTCAAAATGGACATTTTTATAAATGGATAATTATATTTCAAGGAAGAAGTGCTGGGGTAATGTTAGTATGGCCATGGAGTTAGGAGAAGCAGCGATTACAAGAGGTTTCTAATCAGGGGAAGTCATATTGGCTTCAATCTCATTTTGGGCCAACTAATATACATGTAGTAAGAAGTGGGGAGACAATTTTCAACATGGGCATTGCAAACAATTTTCATTTAAGACCAACTAAACATTATAAGTGCTTTGGTGAAAATTGCCTATCAATATTGCATTCCATTCAGGAGGCGGAGCTATACAATTTGTATGAGAGCTGCTAAACTGCGTTCTGATTTTAAACTGAAAAAATGGATGGACATATTGATGGTTACACAATGTCAATTATAATTTATAAGTTCCTTCGCAATGCAACAACAATTAACCTAACTTTTTGGGATCCATTACCAAACCATCATAGTCAGTGGTATTCTTGAGATTTTTTTAAATTTTAAATAACGTAAAACTGTATTTTGGTCCCTGTATAAATAAAAGTCCCTCGAAAAGACTGACACTCTTCTTATAAAAATAAAACATCTTTACTCTGGTCATCTTCTTACTGCAACAAAACAAATTTGGTCCAAATAACATCTCACATACAGGAGTTTTGGTATGCACCTCATAGCCATCAGACAAAGAAAATGGAAAACTTTATAAGAAATAACATGGTTATATTCTTTGATCAACTTGTGAAACATTTACTATGTGACTGTGTCTACAACAGTTCTACCAGTAAATGTCATAATATTAAGACATGATATTTACCTGAAGTTATGTAACCATTAAATCTATCAGTCTTGCATTCAATGTGACAGTCTTAAATTCAGTATGTGCTTTGTGTGTGATTTGGATTTTTAAAGTAGCTTTAACAATTTTTCAGCCATATCGCTATGATGTCTGCAATGTGGCAGTTTACAGTGATGTCTAGCACTGGGGCATCATGCCGCAGACATGTAGCATGATGTCCCACCCAGTCAAATTATCCCGACACCAGGCAAACCATTCCGAACACTAACCTCTTAATGCTGAACACCAAGTGAGGCAGCTGTTACATTTTTGTAAGTCTTTGGTATAACTTGACTGGGGATCGAACCCACGACCTCCTGCATCAGAGGCAGACACTCTAACCACTAGGCCACCAGAGCAGTCTAAATACAATGTGAATCTTACATTCAATCTGAGTGTTGCATTTAATGTGACAGCCTTATATTCAATGCAAAAGTCTTAATATGGCACTGAAATAAAAATGGTGTAATCAAAGTTTTCTATAATTGTCACAACTGTAAATACCTGGGACTGCTGCTGTTGTGGCTGCCTGTTGCTGTGCTTGAATAGCCCCTGGAGGTGGTATATAGATAATTTTCAATTTAATCTTGCACTGTAAAGAATGGAAAATAAAAATACATGGTATTCAATCATTCCTGTCAATCAGTAAATACTGAATACAATACCATAATTGAGACACCATTTTTGGACCCTTTCAATTTTGGGGGTGCATGTATATACATACATCTTAAGGTATTTAAAATCTGAGGGATTACCTGTTTTCACTAATGAAAATGTTGACCTTTGACTTGCAGGTTAAATATTCTTAGTTTATTCTAATATTATATTTTCTATAAAATGAAAATTTAACAACTGTCAACTGCATTGTTATATATTCTTTTCTAACAGCAACTACTCACTAATCAACCTCTCAGTACTATATCTTATATGCAGATTTAAATAGGGTTTTATTCTATTTTTGTAATGGTGGTCATATTTGATGGTGAATTGGTATCATTTGTAGAAGTATGAAAGGTCTTCTTGTCAAGATACATTGTGTTGAATATAATCAAATTTCTGTTAAGTTGCTAAGTTGTTTTGTTCAAGAAGTTATGGTGTATTGGCATCATCTGAATGGCCTCTGTGCCAGAATGCTTTCTGCGGAATTGCTCAAATTCAACTGCCCAGTCTTTTTAAACATTTGCAAAGGTTCTTCTGTTTGCAGTTACAATAGCCATATCTGACAGCAGATCATTTGTATAAACTTTAGGGGTCTTCATGCTATGTTTTCTGTCAAACAGATCAAATTCTGTTCAGCAGTTTTGGAGAAATCATTTTAATGTTTTTGTATTTTTAGTACTGGTAGCCATATTTGATGGTGAATAACATCAGCTGTACAAATTTGAAGGGTCTATGTTAGTATGCTTCCAATAAAGTTTGGTAAAATTCTAATCAACTGTTTATTTTTTAAAGATTGGTATATAATTTTTAGTAAGAGCGGTTTTTTGTTTTTGAGACCTTGGCCATATTTGAAGTGAGACTGGCATCTGTGTATAGTAGAAAAGTAATCATGTCAGGATGCTTTTCTCAAATTTGACAAAATTCTATTCAGCAGCTTTCAAAATAAACTTTAAAAAACATTTGTTTTATTATTTTGAGGAAAAGTGGCCATATTAAATGGCAAATCTGCATTATGTGTGAAAATTTGAAAATTCTTCTTGACTGGATTCTCAGTGGCAAAGTCTGATCAAAATTAGGTGGTTTTGGAAGAAGTTTAAAATAGCAATTATTTAGTCACAATGCATGTGATAGATGAGCTAAAATGTATCAGCAAGGGTTATTTACATAATTTGGCAACTAATGGAAATTTACTCTAGTGGCAACATTACAATTATACAAATATTTAAAATGAGTTGCTTAAAATATATTTTGAACCAAAAAATAAGCCATTTCTGTAATCAAAAATGGCAAAACAATCTTAAAACTACCAGAATTAGATCAAGTTTGCCTGCACTGTATAAATATTACATGACCATTTACCCAATCCTGTTGTCTGGACAGTATCTGGCAACAGGCCAATTAATACATGGTTAGTCTGGTCAGTATCTGGCAACAGGTCAATTAATAAATGGTCAGCCATGAATACTATGAAAACAAGGAAGTAATTATGGGGCCCCCATCAAAATCAGCATAAAACTTCAATAGTATTTTTTTTTACTTGGGGTAGAGGACGGCCATTTGCATCAGTGAGGTTGGTCTCCACTGGTTTTTCTCCTCCCCTCACTAGGTCTGCAAGGGATATTTTTGTTGTACCCAGTAATCTGAAATGTAAGATTGAACTTCTGTGACTTTAGACATTTAATGTCATAATTAAGGCCTATAGGCAATTTTTTGGTGGCTGATGTTCTCAACAATCACATCTGATAGACATGTATCTGACAGACTGCAAATAAAGTCTGACTGACAGATTTTTATCCATTGAACTGTGAATAAACATGCTTTTGCTATGGAGTTCTTTCGAACATATGAATGAACAACAGAAAAGTTTAATTCATACTGTAAAGCAAGGTGTTATTCATTCAATGTTTAATGTGGAGACTGTAACAAAGAGTAACTTTCCATGTATTTGTTTGAAAATATAGACTCGCCAATGCAAATAGGGTGACCACATTACTAACAAAACACCAGTTTGATTCAAAATGCCAGCAGGATGACAGTGACAGAGGAATATTAAAGTGTGACATTATACCCAATGGCATTGGGATATAGTAGAAGTATGATCTATATACCAAATGGCATTGGGATATGCAAGTGTGATGCATATACCAAAAGACATGGATTTACTAGAACAATTGTTTTACCAAATAGGATATGGAGATACAGGTGTGATCTTATTACCAAATGGCATATATATATATATATATATATATATATATATATATATATATAAGTGTCATAGGGACATAAATGTAAACTTGTGTGATGCATATACCAAGTGTCGTATGAATATATGAATAGAGGCAAATGGATAAAAAAACATTTGGAACTGAAGAAAATTGTGTGAACAACAAAAAGGCACATGTACATGTATTGTCTAATGTGTTTTCAAAATTTCAGAGACGTCTTAAAATTTTGAAACTAACTGGTTCATGGATGGAAGGATAGATGGAACTAAATGGATGAATGGAAGAAAATATGGACAAAAGTAATATCGATTAGCATACACTCATTGAGTAGTGTAACATATATACCAAGTTTCAAAGCAATATTGTGCACATTTTTAGTTATGCCCTGGAAGCAATAAAAGTTACAATATGAACTTCTGAGAGTGACAGGTATAAGATGAAAGACAGTTCTTTTAGTATCATGTATTGTGGCTGAAATTTCTTAGATACTTGTGGAAATTTCTTAGATACCTATTCTAAACACACTGCCAACCAAAATGTCTGTCCATATGCATGAAAAATATCAGACTGAATAAGTCAAAAGTATACTATCTTTAGCAATATTCAAAATGTGAAAACTAATTTTGCTGAACTAGACAATATCAGCTTGTGAAAGAGCAGTGAATAAATTACCAAATATATACAATGTAATACTTTTTTGATAAGTGCACATCTGAAGTAAGGCCAAACTGTATACTTTATAACCCAAATTACACATATCAATCATACAACAAAATAAAGGGAATTAAAGTGGATTTTTTTAAAAAAAACAATACTTTATATATACAAGGTCTTATTTTTACAAAGCCATTATCACCAGAGTGGGAAACCTGGGAAGTTGTTCTTTAAAAATCTAACCCTTTGAAAATTGTGAAACTAAGAGCACGATGTAGGACCCACTTGTACATCACTGCCAAGTCTTATACTAACTAAAGACAGCAAATGAGGAGTGGCATCTCTTGGGGAAGGGAAGGGGGTGGCTGCAGAAAGAATTGTGACTCTCTATTTGAAATCCTGTATCTCTATTCCTTCCTGTATGTGTGAACTGGTTTATACCACATCAACTTTTGGACCAGCTGACAAATATTTAAAAAGCATGTTAAGTGAGAAACAAATGTCAGTCCAAAACAGTCTTATTTGACAAGGGAAACAACTCCTGCAACCTTCTTAAAAACTGGCTTCAGGCAAATTCCGAAAATGCAGTGAACCAGGCAGCCAAGCCAGTTGAACTACATGTATAAATAAAAACACCAAATGTATGACACAAATTACAGGTAACCATCCAACATCTGACATCAGACACAAATATATCCTCAATCATTTTATATAAATATGTATATGTCTGATATGAGTTTGTAAAATGTCTATCAGTAATTACTATAAAAACAAATGATACAATGCAGGACTTTATATATGACGTTTATGATAATTCTATCTACTGATAAGAAAATGGATTAATTGGGTGAACAAGGTACATATTATATAGAGCAAAAACATTGAAAGTACAGGTTGTTGTTGTTGTAGGGTTTAACACCATTTTTCAGCACACGATAGGCTATACATGGCAACCAGTATTAATGGTGGAGGAAGAACCCAGGAAAACCCCCCGGCAAGAACCACCCACCCACAAGCTACTGGCACATTTTCTCACAAACCCACACTGTCCAAATACAAGACTCTAACCCATGCAGACTGAGATGAGATGACAGTGATTCATAACGGAGAGCGCTTTAGACCATTTGGCCACTCAGTGTCCCCGAAAGTACAGGTTAAAACGGCTGGCTAAGAACCTGTGGACAACAAACTACTGAGTACCAAACCCAATCTGACAATTAAAATATAAACATTTTTTTGAATGAACAGAATTGCATGTCATAATGTACAGAGTTATTTAAAATATCAAAATATAATGCATAAAGGAGAGTTCATGTTGGTTGGTTAGTTGTTTTAGGCTGAATACCATTATTCAGCATTTGATAGACAGTGTATTTGGTGGAGGAAGAACTAGAGGAAAAACCTGGGAAGAACCACCAACCCACAGGAAGCTACTGGGAAGCTTTCTCACATAACCACAATGGCCAAGCTCGAGTCTCAAACTTGCATGGACAGAGGTGACATGTTAATGATCTGTAAAAGCATACGCTCTTGACAACTCAGCTACCTGGGCAATGGAGCAGAATTCAATCCATTTCTAACATCCAAATTATGATATTTATACCAAGATGCAGGACACTGAATACAAATTACTGCAAAACATCAAAATTTAATCTCTCCCAAATTCATTAGTAAATTTCCCATTTTGAAAGGGAATGGTCTACCAAACTAAGGTACAGAGTAGAATGTATTAAGTATACAAGACTAGACCAAATCAGCTAGAAACCAAAACCAGAATTCATACATGGGTGTGTGATGTGGAAAGGGCCACCCTCATCTACAATTTGCTCCTTCAGGCCTTAAGCTGTTTTGGGAAACCAAGTTACAAGATGGGTGTTATGGAGCCATGGTTTCTCTAAATGATGATGTCAATTGCTTGAAATGCAACTCCTTTAAGAAGTGAATGAGCAATGTAAGCCAATAGTTTCCTCACATATCTCTCCCCTGTCCCCAAAATTTATGGTTTTGGCTTACTTCACTCAGGGGTTCTTCCTGGGGTCTTCCTCGATTCTTTCTCCACCAAATATACTGGTTTACTGGTTCTCGATTCTTTATCCACCAAATATACTGGCTGTCATGTATCATGAGCTAAAAAGGGATTAAATCCAACAAAACCAAACACCAACTCCTTAAAGGACTCATCAATATAAAAAATATCCTATAAGAAGATATTAAGTTGATTGACAAAAAGGGCCTTAACTCTTACTCTATGAAACAATGTTCTAATCAAATCATATTGAGTTATACTAGTTATAAGCAACATCTTATGTGAAGATACAAATTGTCAAGGACTTTCAATTGATCTAATATTAAGCTGATTAGACAAATCCAATAATAGGCAAGTATAGGTCAATGGGACAAATTTTATACAAAAGTACATCATAAAATGCAGCATGGTTTCAAAACTCCATCCAAAATGGAGTTGGCGAGACATAACCCATAAAGGACATGCCTGATATGGTCTGTGACAATTTTCATAAAAATCCACTAATGTTTACTGGTAATGATATTTCGCTGGGCTAGTTAACAAGCTACATCCCTTGTGTCAAGAGTCATAACTCTGTCCAATAATGAGTTGAGACTAATGTTATTTGTTAGTGAAGAATAACTTCAGTAGGCACTCTTTATACTATTTATTAATTACAAGACATTAGTACAGTTGTAGCTAGGAGACAAGACATGTATGTGAGTGTTTGTCTCATAAAACTTACCCTGGTGAAGGCATAACAGAAACTAACTATTGGTGTACATCATTTTTAATCCAGTGTGGATTGTGTTGTGTCATTCGTATGATTTCGATTTTTAATGTAGCTTTTAACAGTTTTTCAGTCATATCGCTATGATTTCTGCAGTATGGCAGTTTATAGTGATGTCCAGCAATGGGACATCATGCCGCAAACATGTAGCATGATGTCCCACCCAGTCACATTATCCTGACACCAGGATTTAACCCTAATGCTTTCCGTTCTATATAAATAATCCTAGTGGACTTCAGAGAAACGTTCGAGGGAAAACTTTTTCTAAAACTAAACTTATGGTCTGATTGTATTAAGTGCAAACCCTTCATCTGACCCAAGTCTACATAACAAAGTGCACAACACATAAATTATATAATCCAATTAAAGCCATGCATCCACTCTCTACACAGACTCCTTTGTAATTTTAAACATTAATGAATTATTCCAAAAAAATTATACTATGCAGGAAATTACTTATACAAATGAATTTTCTCTTCGAAAATATAAATACAAATACCACCTTAAATAACTAAACTTAGCCATATATAATGGTTTGATTACTTCTGCCAAGGCTTACCTACAAAGCACATGTATTATGTAATCTTGATATATCTATGTCTACAAGATAATTGTCATGCGAAACTGCATCATTAATGTAAGTTGTGTCAAATGCTGGATGTGTCATTTAACATTTCCAACATTTTTTTTTTTTAGATCTGAAGGCTTATATACAGGTAACCTGTGAATCTAGACTCCATGCCAAAATATTTCTAGTTTACACAGAATATAAGCCACAGAGCATTGAGTATAAACACCAGCTTTTTCCTGGCTTTGCAATAAATTGGCTTATTTTGGGAGTGCAAAAATATTCAATGTACATCCCAACATAACCCACTTTAACCTTCACTTAGGTATAAAATCTATACAACAGCTTTAACACAGTTACATTCCACCAGGTAAAATGACATATCATGCATGTCATATTGTGAAGAACACCTATCAAAGAAACTGCATTGTGTGGGAGTTGGGGGAGATATTGATGTACTGCTGTGTCATGAATATGTTCAGCCAAAGCCTTAAGTTGTATGAAAAAGGCATGTATAAATGTACTTTCATGGTGAAGAAGTATATGTACAAAAGCATAATGACAATGAAACACAGGAGACCCATGTGTGCCTGACAACTGCCTTGTGCCTTTGTACTAGGTCTAAAATGCAAATATAGCTGTTGCAAGGCAGTAAATTTGGGTCTTAAATACACCAATTAGGATCAAATACATAGCTATTTGGTTGAAACGTGGTGTCTGACCTGTTACTGTATACAACTTTGTTTCTAACTGCATTAAGTGGGCTTAAACAAAGGAGTAATTTCATTGACTGTCAGTTTAGGATCTTGTATATAGCATTCGGTACAAGTCAACTAAAGTAGGTATTAGAGAAACTATCCTTAGATAAAGATCCAGGTAAGGATGGTATCCCAGTCAAAGTCATCAAGTGTGGCTGCAGCGTGCTGCTCACACACCTGCATGACCTCCTCTGCCAGTGGTGGGATGAGGGTGCAGTGCCTCAGGACATGAGACACCAACATCATAACCCTGTACAAGAACAAAGGCTACAGAAGTGACTGCAACAACTACAGGGGCTTATCCCTTCTCAGTATTATGGGTCATGTCTTTGCACGCATCATCCTTAACAGACTGCAGATGCTTGCTGACAAGAGTGTATCCAGAGTCACAATATGGGTTCCACGCAGAGAGGTCCACAATCAATATGATCTTCTCTTCAGACAATGAAGGAGAAATCTAGAGAACACACACTCCTCTTCCTGGCCTTTATAGACCTCACCAAGGTGTTCAATCTGGTCAGAAGAGACTGACTTTTCACAATCCTGGCAAAGATCGTATGCACTCCAAAGATGCTAAGAGTCTGGTCCACAATCAACTGCTAATCATGATGCAGTTGTTCCATAACATGAAAGGCACAGTGCAGTATGATGGCTCAACGTCCAACCCCTTTAACATCCAGAGCAGAGTGAAACAGGATTGCATCCTAGACCCCATGCTCTTCAGCATTTTCTTCACTGTCCTGCTCAACCATGCCTTTGGGATGTGCACAAAAAGGATCCACCTGCTCATGTAATCAAACGGAAAACTGTTGACACGACACTGTTACACTATATCTGACAAATGTATATGTAATATGTTACATAACAATTTATGATTGGTCAGAATAAAGGATTTATCTAACAAACACTATATTGCCAGTTCTGTACATAACAAACTGTATGTTCAAATTTTGTTTGGGGGGAGGGGGGTATTTCTACCATACATCCATTAATCAAAGATAATTAAATACATTGTTGCTGCAGAGGTTCAGTAACAGTAATGGACCGAAACCTTCAAGGGTGCAGGCTCAAATCTCATCAGCTAAGATGTGGTGTGCTGTCATGAATATTTAGCAGTCATGAATAATTATAAGTTGTTTGTCTTATTTTTTTTTTTATAAAAAATTCGTTAGAAAAACATCATGAGCACCTGCACTATTTGTATCAGTAAAAATATAACACCCACTCCCCTTCTACAAGTTAACACAAGGTGACTTAACTCACTGATTGGGTGCTAATTTTTTGTATCCCAATTGCATGTTTTGCCATTGATAAAGTAACATTAGGGAGACATCCAAAATTAGCTCCCCATGTACAATTTAGGAACTTTACGCATAATAGCCTTCTTTACATAAAGTTTGTTGTTTTGTACCCTGTCTACCTGGTTAAAATATGGAGGCCTGCAAATCTGGTGTGTCTAATACTGGGCTAAAAAAAAAATTATGGAAGGTGGTATGGAATTATAAAATTTAAAAGATACATTTGCATATAAATTTTCTAAATTCTCTTGATAAATTAAAAAAACTACAGCTATGAAAGAAGAGTAAATTTTTCTTAACTGTTAAATTTGGGGCTGTGATTCTGATTAAATATATATGGTACTGTATTATCTGCAGCCAATTGGGCAATGGTGTTAGGTTTCTGTAATAGCTGAAGTAATGTGAAACAAAGAAGTCATTGTAGTGGAAGGATTTCTCTTTATAAACTTGAAATAAAACAATGGTAACAAGTTTCCCTTAATACAAATAGTCACATTTAGTTTAGACACTAACTGATGATAAATTTGAAGCTCTCTAAGTAGATATAAAGTGCTTAAAATAGATTTAGGTCGTTACAACTTAATTTGCAAACAATTAGCTCAAGAGGATAATTTTTTTTACAATTTCCTACTTAATGTAACATTTTTGGAAGGTCTAATATACATTCTTAGGTGAAGAAGTGTTTGTGGAGAGTGGGTATATGGCTTTATTTGGATTATATAATTTAGATTTTGGTATGTAGGCCAGAGTTAGACAAAGGGTGTGCAACTAACAAAATCAAGACCACAAGTTTAGCTCTAAAAAAAGGTCTGCAGATAATGGTTTCTCTGAGGTCAGCAGGGATTGCTTATAAGCCGGGTCAAACATAGTGCAGAGTGTCAGCATTAAGACCTGTAAGCATTAGAATTAAATGTGTGAAAAGAAAAATTCTATCACCTGTGATCAATTTTTCTTGGCACAGTTACATCAAATAGTGAAATATTCTATATTCAATTCTGACTTCTGAGTTGTTTGTTCTAAGTTACCCTTGGCTATTAGAAACCATCAATCAGAACTAAATGTACTGTTTATTCATTGTGACATTCTGAATGTGCAGCAACTTTATCCAAAACAACAGAGAAGCTTCGAGTACAAGGGCTATTCAAACAATCAATAAAGTATATACCGTATTTTCCCGCATATATTCCACGTGTTATACCAGATTTTACAAACCCCGCAGGGGTGGTGCGGGTTATATAAGGGTGCGGGCTATATCACAATTTTTTTACACATAATAATATTTCAATATATTGTTTGAAAAACATAACTACATAACTTATATATTGTTCTAGTTTTGTTTTGCTAGGGTTGGATATTATGGCTACTACGGTGACTTTACAACAACTTACGGTATCGGGACCAAATCAACATTTCGGGATAAAAACTTAAAATTTCGTATCCGTCACGTTTTCATAATCAATATTTTCTGTTTTTCAATTGAAATTACATAATTTTAGGTCAGCTTTGAGGTGAGGCCATTTTGCTTTAGGTCCGCGACGAGCACGTTTTCGTGGATTCATCTTCTCCAATGTTCCTTTTCAATATCAAATTTTCTACCTGTGGCTCTATTGCCATGCACTTCAGCATACGCAATGGCATTTAGCTTGAAGTCGGCTGTGTAAGACTTTCGTTTCGGTATTTTTTAAATTAAACAGAAAGAAATTATTTAAACTCTAATCTACACTTCACAAGAATACAAGATTATTAAGAAATGTCAGTGTTTATGTAGCCTGTAGTTGAGGCACAGCTCCTATAGACAGCCTACGTGCACAAGCACTGTGTACCGAGCCTGAATAGTTACCGGTAAATGACGTCATGCGAGCTACATTCGAAATTGACAATTGTGGCATTCAGTCTCAGAACCTCACACCATCGCATATCCGGCTCACAAGTACCTAGCTTCAAAATTCAAATCTGCCGACTGCCAGCCGGAATATAGTGGAGGCAGGGTGACAAATTTGAACTGATGCAGAGGGATGATTATGGACCGGGGCAGACTGACTTGATAGCGTAAATACAAATTTGCATGTTGGGCGGGTGAGTGAAAATTTATTAGTTGTAGTATCGTTCGTCATCCACGTGTGAGCATTGACGAATTCGGTCCTTCTAAAAACAGTAATGGTAGACAATGTGAACATACACATAAAAGTTCATGAATCTATGGTTGCGGGTTATACAAAGGTGCGGGTTATGCCAACGATTTTTTTACACAAAACCCCAAAACCCGCGGGCTATATGAGGGTGCGGATTATCTGCGTGTGCGGGATATATGCGGGAAAATACGGTAAATGGGGACTAAGTTTGGATTGATATGCAATTCCTGTCACCAATGATAAAAAAAAAATCTTCACATAATTGTCAAGGGGTAGATTTCTGACCATGCGAGTAGGTCATCCTGTGTTGATTTGTAGGAGTGGGTCTTGTCAATTATTTTCCTCTTTCATTGGTAGAACAAGTGTGCATGTTACTGCAGCAGCTGTTTTACATCTGCTGGAAGTACAGTATATGGGATTATGTTGTTAGAAATATCCAAACCTGAAACTACTGTACATATGAATTTTATTCCACAAGGAAATTGCATTTTTTTCTTGTTTTAAAATAATTTTTTGTTATTGTATCTGGTTTAACACATTAACCCCTGGAGGTTTTTGCAGTTTTCGCATGAAATGCAAGGAGGAAACACATTTTGGGGACTATTTCTGAATACATCCAAATACATCAACTTCCATGCAATTTTCCATTATCCCAATGCCTAGTTGTGCTAAAAAAAACATTTCCATTGGTTATTGTGCTCACGCGTGAACGGCAGGTAAAAAGTTGAAGTTCTTTTTTTTTCTTAACGAACCCACAATTTTCATATGGAGAAGACTCTTTATTATAAATATCCACCTAATCCTACTCTGTGCACTTCAGACTGGTCTGCCTTAGATCTCAGGCCATGAAGTCTAAAATCTGGACACAAAATCAGATTCCGACCATGGGCAAATCTTGGATTAAAAAAAAAAACAGGTCCCAAAACTTAAATTTTTTCTTTTCCTGTGCTTTGTAGTGCAACCAAAATGTCCAGATTATTTGGTATCATTGTAGAGCTAAATCTTTCAACCTTTCTATAACACCACCCGCTTTAGTGTATCATACATGACCTCGATGCTACAGAGCTTGGCAGTAGGCTACTACCTCATGCCACATAAACTTGGTGCTAGGTGTTAATGTGCTAATGACGTGTAAGCAAATGATAGGCCATATATGGTGTCCTGTGTATAACTGACTCAGGTGGAGGAAGAACAAGGAAAACCCCAGTATGAACCACTGACCCAAAGGAACATACATGCAAGCTTTCTCACATGCCCAGATAGTCCAAGCCTGAGACTCCACCATGCAGACTGAGGTGAGATGGCAGTGATCACTAATGGCATGCACTTTAGACAACTTAGCTACCCATAGCCCCCAACATTTGATACCTTTTAAATTTCAGCAAAGGCAAAATTGGAATAAGACACATTTTTCAACCATTCATGCAATGAAAAACAAAGGGAATGGTGACCATCATCACTGCATCTGATCAAATGGTTGAATAGGCTAAGTAACAATTATCAATGACCAAGTCTGATACTCTGTTTGGATGCAGATACACACCTGCCAAAAAACAGCAACTACTGGAAAAACAAAATACTTGCCTGGTACAAAGATGACCTCTGTACACAGATTCACCTTTATATATAAACAAATTGAACGAATAACATGCACCACATTAGATCATCACCATTTTCATTCAAGACCAACTGGACATCTATGCAGTCTTCTGGTGGTAATGCTACTTCAATACGACTTTCTATACAGATAAGAGTGATGACAAGATTTTTAAGATGGTTACCATGGCAGCCATTTTGGAAGTCAGATTGGCATCATTTTTACTTAGCACCAACTAGATATCTTTGTCAAGCAGACTCACATGTTCATACCACCATCTGGTCATCAGAAGTAACAAAAATAAGATTTTTTAAGTTGGCTACCATGGCAACCATACTGGTCATCAGATCAGCACCATTTTCATTCAGAACCAAGTAGACATTATAACAACTCTTTTAGTAAAAGCCCATGTTGATACTACCATCCATTTAGGAGAAGCAGCTGCATAAATGACAAGATTTTCAAGATGCCTGGCCAATCTGCATCATAAAAAGTCTATAGTGAAAACCCTATCCAATATGGCCATCCATTTAAAAGGAGTAATGAAAAGATTTTCAAGATCACTGCCATGAGCATTAGGACCAACTAGAACATGGGATGAATGCTGGTAAAGTTTCAAGGCAATCCTCCAAGCAGATTAGTAAAAGTAATGATAACAATCTCCTACTAACAAACAAAGCACAGGCAACAGATGGATGGACAATAGACCATTCTATAAACTCTTGGTTTATGACAAGAGCTATATATACTGGCCACCATTTATAAGCCGATCATGTGCTAAAAAATGTCATCACATACAACTAAACCAAACCAATCAGAAAACCAGTAACACAGACAATCCTGGGAAAAAGGTCACAAGAAACAGCCAACAAAATAAAATCACAGAAAAAAATGTCACAGGAAGTAAATTTCTAACTCAAAGTAGCTACAAGTTTTAATATTAATTATGGCACAACTTGAAAGTTGAGTGACAAATATAATAATAAGTTGTAAATCATAGATGGAATTTTATAGAATCATACAGTTATGTCAAACAGTCTTAATTTGTAATAATTTAGATCAGAGGAAATGAACTAGATACTTTATACTTTTATCACTGACAACAAATATGCACACCCATGTTAACACCAGTACAGTTATCAACTGACCTCTCTCCCTGATTGTTATTATGCAACATATATGTCCAATCTAATAACCCCAGGCAGGTGTAAAGATCTTATCTAATAGGTATAATTTTGTCCCCAGACAGTTTCTTGGATAGGTGGGCCACCTAAACAATTGTAGTTATACAGTATGTACATCAAGCCAAATATTTTCTTAATTTTCACAGTATTTGTTTTGTAGTTCAGCAACATATAACAGAACAATTCAAAAATTATTTCTTGTAAAAACATTTGTTAACTGGAATGTCTGATTGACAGTGTTGTGTACTTGCAATCAGTGGAGAGCTTCAAGACAGCTCTTGAACAATATTACTTTCAAGTTTATGCCTAACACATTTAGATTCAGATCTTCAAATCTGTACATTATTGTCCAATATTCATACCCTTTCTTAATATATGTAAATTCTATTCTGCATATCAAAGTAATATATACTTAGAGAAAACATTTATTTTAAACAAGAAGCAGAAGAGGGCCCAAATTGTTCACCAGGCTGACATACTAAATGCTAAGGGCTGTCAGTCTAGAAATCCATTTTTTTTGACACCACATGTATGGCTATATTTTTATTAACTACATACCATAATGGATTGCCGATTCTGAAAGCTTAAAAGAACATGTACAGTATGTGGATGGCTTTAAAGATGCAATATAAAGGTTTTCTATTTTTTCTAATAGCTGTCATAACAAATAAAGGATCAGCATCAGCAGCAGAGAGGGTGAATCCTACAACGTTTTGAGACAAAATTTGATTGAAATCCTAAAACGAGCCGTCCTATAATCTTATTTCAACCAAAAAAAGGGCGAATCCTACAACGTTTTCAGACAAAAAAAATTGATTGAATCCTTAAACGATCCGTAGGATTTCGTTGAAATCTACGAAATCTCATTTAACTAAAAAAATGAAAACGATTTTTTAATTAATTTTGGTCGCAACTTGTTGTCATCCACCCTCTCTGCTGCTAGAACTTTCAGTTCTGGGTTAACAAAAAATAATAAATGATTTTAACCGAATATTTGATCCAGTCCGATACGATATCGTGTCCGAGGATCATGCAAATTTATTGTTGCGAATCCGTGTGGTTTTGACTGAGCATGACTAAAGAAATCTCGAAATTGATTGAAGTCCATATCAGAACACCATGTCTGCCAAATATTTCGTAGCGTATGTGTATCAACGCCGTTGAATACAGAAAGAATATTGCAATTATCTCTGATGACTTTTGGAACCTGAGTGTAGCGTTGAGTGACATATATCACGTCAGTGTTTTTGTGACGCCCCCGGGAAAAGATCCTAGCAGGATTTTTTTGTTTATCCAACATTATATCGTCGTATACGACTAAATTGTTAATATCTCCATCAATATCATCAATACTCGGTGCTTCATCGATATCGGTTATAAACTCAATAATACCCTCTCCGGATTTTTCTACCGCGCTGTCGTTAAAATCTTTTAGCACTTCATAACATCGTTGATCATCTACGCTAGGGGCAATTAAATACAACTTATCCCATTTCATCCATCTCATTATTAAATTGAGCAACAATTGCGTTTTACCGGATCCAGATGGCCCGATTATAATCATCCGGATAGAGTTTGGTAGCGCTGCATGATGCTTAACCGGTTCTCTTCTTTTAGTCGCTGAAAAATCAATTATATCCATATTTCTATACATAAATTATGGATCTATATTGTGTGAAGTGCAAAACGCGTACTGGCACAGATGATGTGACGACAGTTACAACTAAAAATAACCGATCAGCGCTTTCTGGTAAATGCATGCAATGTGGTACAAAGAAATTTAGATTTGTGTCTATGAAATCTGATTTAAAAAAAAACGAGGAGGTGATATCGCAGCCAAATTGGCAAAGCTCCCTGGAACCCCATGGGCAAAGTACCCCGGAGAAAAGCACCTCCCAGGATATAGCTACTGTGGACCGGGAACCAGACTTGATATCAGACTCAATAATCAAAATCAACCCAACCCCGGTGAAGAACCAATAAACGCCATTGATAAGGCCTGTCACTTTCATGATGTTGCTTATAAAAGCAGCAATCTGCAACACAGACATCTAGCAGATGTGAAATTAATTCATGCGTTAAATGCTATTCCTGATAAATCCTTCAAAGAAAAATTGGCTTCATTTTTGATAAAATCGGCTATGAAAAGCAAATTGATGTTAGGTGCCGGTAATTAATAATATGGAATCAATTTATTATTCCCCAAGAGGATACTGGAGGGGTAAATCAGCAGTCCATAAACTCGCTAGCGCTGCAAAAGTGAAAAAAACCACTGCGGCTAATTGGTTATCCAAACAGGCACTATGGCAAATTTATCTACCACCGCCTAAACAAATTCAATTCTCGCATTTTGATGTGACCGCTCCTAATGAAGTTCATCAGGCTGATATATTATTTCTGCCACATGATCGTGGTTACAAATACGCTTTAACCGTAGTTGATATTGCAAGTCGATACAAAGAAGCAGAACCGTTAAAAACAAAATCAGCCACTGAAGTCGCTTCTGCATTTGAGAGGATTTATCGACGAGGTCCTCTGCACTGGCCAAATCTATTGCAGGTTGATCCTGGCAAGGAATTTCAGGGTGTAGTATTATCTACAATGAAACATCATAATGTCACCATACGACGAGGGCATACTGCGCTACATCGCGATCAGGCCATTGTAGAACGATTTAATCGGACTCTTGCTGAACGGTTATTTGGATATCAATATGCAAAAGAATTCATTCAAGAAAAGCGATCGCGTGAATGGGTTAAAAGATTACCATCTGTGATTACTGCACTGAATAACGAGATTACTAGAACAATCAACATGAAACCTATCAACGCGATTAAAAAGAAGTCAATACCCGTACAACCACAAAAAGATTTCAAAGAACCAATTCTTCATAGTAATGTCATTGTGAGGTACTTATACGAACCAGGAGAGCTTGAAGGGGGTAGAAAAAGGGCTACTGATCCTATTTGGAGTGTCACTACACACAAGATATCTACTATAACACGATCAACTGGTAGACCTCCAGTCTATAAACTGGATTCAACTGCCCCTCAACGTGGATTTACTCGACAACAACTACAAGTGATTCCCGAGGATACTCAATTGCCACCGCATGGTCTTAACTAGCACCGTTGCGTCTATTGCACTCAAGACAAGTCAACATCACATTATTTCTGACATGACCGAGACTGTTATTTTTTCTGTCTACGGTGAATTGGCGAGGATCCTTATCCGAATACTGCCAACGCATTATACAATTGCAACTCGCGCAGTGATTATTCTGTTGTTTCTTCAAAGTGATTATTAATTCAGCATCAATATCAAATTCTCGTTGTTTTTTTTTGTCCTGTTGTTTGTAACCGGAGAGTTTTTTATTAATGATGCTAACATCAATATCATTTATTGTTGTGTCATTATCATCGAAAACAACTCTTCGAAGTTGATTTATTCTTCGTACTCTGGATACTGCGAGATAGACTAAATTGGACCATTCGATGTGATTATCCACCATCCAAACAATTGTATCCGATATAGTCAATCCCTGTGAAGAATGTATCGTCGCTGCGTATCCTAGCGTCCACGGGGATTTATTAGCACGCAATGCATCTTCAACGACATTGATATCAACCAGCACAATATCATTTAACACGAGAATCTGCTTTTCACTCTGTCCTGGAATATCAACTTCAATATTCTGTTTTCGTGTATCCGATGGCCTATAACACAACGGCACTGGAAGAGTTGCAAATTTTTCTTTATGCAATTCAAATAACTTCATTTGAAGTGTGTCTCTGACTATTTTTCTACTTGCAATTATCAAATCATTTGGTCTCCATGTTTCCCAGAAATCATTCATTGGAGTTTCTGAAATCACTTCACGCGCTATTTCGCATTGGATTCTATCCGGTTTTAATCTAATTAGCGCTTTGAACTCGCGTAATCGTTCATCAAGTGATCTATAATCAGTGGTGATTTCTTCATAGTAGTCTACAAAACCCCTTAGCCATTCATGTGGAGATGCACCGACAAATGGTGGTGGTTGACCGTGATCACCGCACATGACGACTTTTGTGTTTTTCTTTAACAACCACTCAAGAAATGTTTGTAATACATCTAATGACACTGTGCATATTTCATCCCAAATTATGATTTCAGGAATGAATTTATCACCCATACGCTCAGGAGTCCATTTGTCACCCTTCCATCGAAAGAAACTATGGTAAGTACAGGCATTTACCCCTCGCTGTATCATCTCTCTGGCGAGTCTGTGAGTCGGTGTTAGCACAATCATGGTTGACCGACGAAATAATTCAATTGCACGAGTTGTCTTTCCTGACCCACCACAACCGTTTAAATAAACTGTCTTGTATCGACATATTGGATCAGATACCGGTGGTGCATTAGAAAATTCTGATTGATTTTCAGCGCGGTTACAACAAGGATATTTATCATCCATGGCAACGTCTGCGGATTCACAATACTCATGTAGCATCTCCCTTTTAAATCGCCAACGCCCCCACGCTTCCTCGGGATCTGTGAATTTAGCTACAGCTGATTTGTATTTATTGTGTATATACATCGAATCAGTGGCCACTCTAACCGCGGTATTAGGAAATCTATTTATCATCGAAAATAGATTAATAGAAGCATAGGCTAGCATTGAACTTCTCAAATGTGTGTACTGGGAATTATGTCCATCACAGTAGGTAACAACCGTACCCATTTTCTCACCATTGGATAGAAAAGCATCCTTACGGGATACAAGTTTTCCCTGTTTCATTAAATCCGCTACAATAAAATCGTATTCAGCGACATCTATGATCAACCGCGAAGAATATTTTGCGTTGTCGTACCGTCCACCTTGAGTGAATTTACCGATTATTCTTCGTCCAAAATCTTTTGCTTGTTCTTTTTTAATTTCAAATAACTTCTTAGACCAATTTATGATTTGTTCTTCATTGAAATCAGGGAATTGTTTTCGCTGTTCGCTGATTATACGATCTAGATCGGGTTGTGGTAGCCAAACTTCTTTCTGAGCTCGATAGCATATAATCGCTTCACCGATGATCAACGATATTAGCATACCACAATCAATCATATATCTCAATAGCACTATTGGCATCCAGGCCTTTTCAGATAGGTGTCTACCGAGCCAAACATAACTACACGGATGTAACCCTGTAGCTAATTCAAATGATATCACACGAGCGAATCCGGTTAAATCAAAATCAGGTAATGGTCCATTAATCGCAACACGAGTCATTTCATGCGTGGGGTGTCCAAATCGTTTGAAGTACTCAGCGCATTCCCCATATCCGAGAAAACTTCCGGGGTAACACGCGGATATATCAATTGAAATCATACCATCACGTGAGTATTTCGTATTCCACAGTCCTCCATGGGAATATTCGACGCAACTCAATTTAACATCCTCGAGAAAATCACTTCGTGTTGGACGCCATGAGTTTTTTTCTCTTGCGAAGTGAGCTACCACTGATGGAATAGTAAAACTATCCGTAAGTAGTTTTTCATGGAAACTCTCCGGTGAAAAATCATTAGCGATTTTTCTCATTCTGTTATCTAATTCTTCAACGCGATATAATTCACCATTTGGTTTTACAAATTGATCGAATCCTTCATCACTTCTAAGTAACCACACTGACACAGGATCATCCTTACACAACGCATTAATAGCATCAAATAATCTCTCTTCATAGAAAACATCCCCGACGAACTCCTTAGGGATATATTTCACGGTTCGTTCTCGTGGAAATACTGTTACCGCAGGTGTCCACGCGTGTTTGTTATGATCAATAATCTGTATTGGTGCTCCATTTTTGTTATATTTCGGTTCGTATAAAACCTCTCCGGTTATCGTCATAACTGTTATTGGAAATCTTAATGATGTTTCTAACTTAGCTATATCAGAAATCTTTGCACCGTTCTGTTTCACTGTCAGTTCCCACTCGGTTATTTTTTTTCGTCTTAGATCAGTTAGTTTATTTCCTCGGGATGCATTTGTGAAGTGCTCCATTACCCGTGTTGCTACACAATTAAGCCCTGACGAATATTTCATAGGAGCTAGTTTTGCGATATCGGGTTTATCATTTAACGGATATAGCCCATAAACCATTGCTGTTACGGGATAAGATCTTTCGTAGTATGGTTTGTCAATGCCGGTTAGAATCCCTGGTTTGGAATCTCTACTCACAATGACAGCTTTTTTATTCTTGAGGATTGGTTCAAATTTATCCCTAATAATCCATTTGCCATCGACTTCAATAATGAATTTGATTCGGAAAAAATACCGTTTTTCCCCAACATGTGAAATTATCACTGCTGCTTTTTCATCATTCATGGTAGCGTCAACAACACCATCAATTCGAAATGTTGACCAACAATAGGATGCTCCATCACGCTTGAATTCATTAAAACAGTCTCTGATTTTATTAATCATGGCTTTATCAAGAATTGTATTCTTGGGTGTATTAGAAACTATATCGAGATTGAATTGAGCATCCTTCCAGGATAATTTCTTGGACGCTTTTTTTGGTTTCTCGAGATTAAATTTGATACGTTTTTTTGGTCTATCGAGATTAAATCTAGGACTGATTTTCAATAATCTCTTAAACTCTTTCATGTTTCCGTCTCTTGGACGTTTGATACGTTTTTTGGGTCTATCGAGATTAAATCTAGGATTGATTTTCAATAATCTCTTAAACTCTTTCATGTTTCCGTCTCTTGGACGTTTGATACGTTTTTTGGGTCTATCGAGATTAAATCTAGGATTGATTTTTAATAATCTCTTAAACTCTTTATTAACATTGAATTCAGCATTTTTCGAAGGCGTTTTCCTTAATTCCTTCATGCTATAATTAAAACAAGCATTTAAATGAAAGATTTTTATATAATGAATCACTGCAAGTGGCTTATGATTGGATCAGTAATCCCGTGTAACAAATCATGCAGAAGTGAGTTTTGTGGGTATCATATGCAAAGCTTTCGACGTGGAAGCCTTGGTCCGTTACCTTGTATTCTATGTGGGGTTGGGGTCAGGGGAAAATCGCAGTTGTGTTTGAATTGCGGTGGAAAGCGATACAGGGAGTTGAAGCGATATTATGATAAAAGAATAAAAAATAGACAATCAATCAGAAATTATGACCCTGACGCTGACACTGATAAAG
The DNA here is from genome assembly GCA_030141615.1 of Unio pictorum. Classification (NCBI taxonomy): domain Eukaryota; kingdom Metazoa; phylum Mollusca; class Bivalvia; order Unionida; family Unionidae; genus Unio; species Unio pictorum. Next base: position 1,208,568 of record JARLTB010000027.1, on the reverse strand, counting down.
TCAGTATTCTTGACGCTGACAAAGTCAGTATCAAGGATAAAATCATAAGAACTCCTCAAGACTACATCGAAAGATTTATCATTAAACCAAACAATGAATTAGACAAACAATAGTATTATGTATACGAATGAACCAAGAATTCAGACCACACCCTGTGATCACAAATTATGAAGCATCAAGTGATGGTGTTGTAAGAAACCGCAGACTGAAGAAACCAGTTGGTTCTGTGAATAATCAAGGGTATTTGATATTTACTGTTAGGGAGGGAAAAGAAACGAAAACTTATCTCAATCATCGTTTCACATTTGAGTGTTTTTATGGATTGATCGAGGATGATTCTGTCATTGATCATATCGATTCTAATCCGAAGAACAATTCCTTATCAAATCTTCAAGCAATCACACAGAGTGAGAATTCCAAACGAGGGGGGACTGGGAAATACTCGAAAAAAGCGAGACCTGTGAAATCTTTGAATACGATAACTAACGAAGAAAAAATATTTCAATCAATAACCAGCGCCGGTAGACACTTCGATATTTGTTCACCCTCAGTACAAAGAGTTGCAGAGGGGATTTGTCGATCGGCTATTTCAAAAAAGACCGAACAAAAAATTAAATTTAGTTATGTCTGATGCGTCATATTTTTCATTTAGAAATATGTCATTGCTATAGAATAATGAATTCTGAAAACATGAATAGCATCATATCCGAGATTTCAAAATTGAAAGGTTGGGATATTGAACTATCAGATGGGTTAAATCCTGATCAAATCATGTCTGATTTTCAGGATATAGAATACGGAGTTAACACTAACAAGTATATGCTGCCAAAGAAGTATGCACTCATCAAAAGAATTCAGAATTCTATTAAGGACTCTCTCGCATTCTCCAGTGACGTAAGTGTGTTCGCTCCGTTGTATACCATCGTAGAACGAATACGAAAAGAATTGGGGTACGAATACGAATTGAAAAAGGAGGTTAATTCTAAAGTTAGAAACCTACGGGCGTTAATTCAAGAAAATGAACAATTTTGATTGACCAACCATTTATCATATTTGATTGCCCGACCATTAATCATTATTTGATTGCCCGACCATTAATCATTTTTTTTTAGCCGACCCTCAAGGGATGTCAAAAATCGATGGATGATCAATGGAAAAGTGGGGAAAGTGTCAGTATTAATTATTTTTATATACAATTTTGACACTTTCCCCATCATTGATAGAGCCGTTAAAACACTTCCATGGTGGTATCAAAAATCATCCGACATGTCAAAAAAGTGGGGAAAGTGTCAGTATTAATTATTTTTATATACAATTTTGACACTTTCCCCATCATTGATAGAGCCGTTAAAACACTTCCGTGGTGGTATCAAAAATCATCCGACATGTCAAAAAAGTGGGGAAACTATCAGTATTATTTATTTATATATACAATTATGATACTTTCCCCATCATTGATAGAGCTGTTAAAACACTTCCGTGGTGACTTTGTCACTGGTGTTAGGTCGGATTAAAAAATTGTTTTGCAATTGAAAAATTGTTTCTGATTTCAAATAATGGTCAATGAAGCATTAACAACCCGATTGGCTCGTGAACGACTGGATGCAATTAAGAGATTTGTACCAATTCGCGACTCTGTACGGAATAAACTACAACAACGACAAAGTCTTCAGACTGATTTTGCTGCGGGATCTGAAGAATTGTTTAAACCAGTAACCACAGCAACGAAGGAGATAGTGTCAACAATCTCTGAACAAGGAAAAAAACAAGAAGAGACTTTTCTCCCTGTGTTAGAAAAAATAGCAAAAAGAACTAAACAAACAAAAAAATCCTTGCAATCACTTCCTCAGGATATATCAACCGCTTCAGAACGAAAATTTAAAGGATTTCAGGAAGAACTAGTTAGTGGACTACCTAGATCAATTATATTTACCGAGAGCGCTAAACAACAAATTCTCAACGAGGATATAGACAATTTAGGTGAATTCGCTGCTAACAGCTATGATTCACAAGAGAAGTTTTTCACGGACAATTATTCGGATTATAGAATGTCACATAATGAATGGGCTGATATAGTGTATGAAATAAATACTGGGGGGTTAGATAGAAGGATGAAGGACTACAGAGACTTCAAAAGAAAATTTCAACTCCAAATAAGACGGCCATATGATGAGAAGAAATTTTCGGGGAGTGGTCTAGTTGGAAACGCTAGCGTTTCATGTCCTGGTAGTGTTCTCAGTGATATATCACGATTAGAGGTTCTTGTAGGAGGGTTCCGAGCCGGAAATAACTCACCGGAAATAATTAATGAAGCAGCTGATATCTGTAGACGATTATTTCAGGGTGGTATCATGGATATCAGCACATATCGAGATTTCATTGGCGAGTTAGTGGAAAGTGGGTATCATAGTGACTGAATCGATTAGATAAATAACAATTGAAAAATTGTTTCTGATTTAAAATAATGATCATACACTACAATCATGATAAACCAACCCCCGTCTACGTAGTTAATTCACGGTTTCCGGTTTATAGAGCATACTACGGAGATGGTTTAGGCAATACCATTGCAGGGTTATTTGCGAGAATGGCTCCAAAAGTGATGCCGTTAGCTAAACAACTAGGAATGAAAGCAATTGATGTTATTCGTGATAAGGGTATTGGTGCTGTTGGAGATCTTCTTGCCGGAAAAGCGTTTTCAACTGCGAAGAATAAATTAACATCATTAGTGAGACGAAAAAAGAAACCGGTACCATTGCCATCTACAGCGGAAATGCCTGCGAGTGTTAGTAGAATTATAAATAACGCAGTAGATGAAAAATTAGCGTCGATGATAAATCAAGGGGATCAAAGCAATATTGCAAACATGATAGCAGGAAGTGGCTTTAAAAAACTACGACGATGAAATGGGAAATCGCGATTTAGACTCTGATAAATAGAATAAAATGTTCAAAAAGTTACGTGATCCAGCGTTTGATATAGACACCCCAGTTGGCAAGGATGATTCTGTACGCGATTATCAATATTACGCCTATCATGCCATAGACTCAAATAGTCGAGCAAGAATTGATCTTCAAGTCCATGATACCAGTAAATACTTTTTACCCGCTGAAGCGTTTATTGAAGTAGAAGGAGAACTTGTATCAGCTGCTGATACTCCTGCTGTACCAGCACAGTATCCAGCTGGTACTCAAGTCGGTTTTGTCAATAATGGTATCATGGCGCTATTTGAGAGTGCTAGATATCTCATTGATGGAAAAGAAATCGAGTCGATAGATCGCGATGTTGATGTGGCTACAACAATAATCGGGTTAGCGAGATATTCTGATGATTATACAAGATCAGCAGGACCCTCTATGATGTTTGCAAAAGATGGTAAGAATACCGCTGGAGGAAATCCATTTGTTGTAAGACGACCAAAGAATAATGCTGGCACCGCTAATATTGATGCCGAAGATATGATTATAAACAACGATGCTAATTTCAATCTAGGAGCTGCAACACGAAACTCAATGTTGCAAGGAGCGCGTAAATCATTTTCATGCGCGATTCCACTGCATCACATATTTGGATTCTGTAGAAACGTCCGAAAAGTTATTTATGGGGCGAAGCATACAGTATCGCTTGTACGAAAGAGTGATGATAACGACGCAATCTGGAGGATTCCAGCAGACAATGCAAATCCAAATGCTGATGCCGGTAAAGTCAATTTAACAAAAATATCATTGTGGATGCCAGTGTTGACTCCAGCAATCACCGCAGAAGAACGATTACTATCATTTATGGACCAAGGAGGAAAGTCGTTGTTAAGTTGGTTATCAGTGAGTACAGATGTGAAGCAATCAAATATCAACGGGTTATTCACTTGGAACCTAGCATCAAAACAAGGTGTTGCTGCGCCACGTCATATATTTATTGCGTTACAAGATAACACACGAGTTGGCGATCAACGTTTCAGTCATATGATATTTGATCAATTAGGTGTGAAAGACGTCTCACTGAGAATAAACGGCCAACAGGAACCATCCGAGGATATACAACTTAATTACACAGAAAATCATATTGCACGAGTTTATCATCGTCTGTTGTCATTTATGGCACGTGATCAAAATGTGGATACTGGTTTGCAAATATCACAATACGACTTTAAAAATCTGTATCCGATCTATTACTTCTCACTGGAACATCTCGATTTGATGAGACAATCTGTTGTTGATATACACTTTAGAGCTAATGTGCTTCGTGGTGCTATTGCTGATTATAGAGCGGTTGCTGTCATTCTCAGTGATAAATCAATGCTACTTGAAGGTGTTGGTGGAAGAATGAGAGTGGTAGATGCACCAGTGGAAAACATGTAATTGAAATTGTAAACGATTTAGAATCAATCTATTATGTATAATGTCATATAGTGTTATTAGTGTTGCGTTAACTCCCGGTCAATTAAAAAAATTGCAATCGGAATCAGCTAAAAAATGTGGAACCACAATCACGTTGAAACCCAACCAAATGACTGGTGGTGCAAATAAACTATCGCTGACAACTCGTCAGGTGAAACATTTCAATGATGCACTTGCAGCCAAAAAAGGTGTTCAGATTACTCTCTCTGCGGCTGCTATCAAAAATATGATTAAAACAGGCGGTATATTCCCGTTGTTAGCTGCGATACCAGCATTGATTGCAGCGGCTGCCCCAGCGGTGGCTAAAGCGGCAGCGTTAGGAGCCGTTGGTACTGCAGCAGGAATGGCACTAAAGAAGGCAACTGGGAAAGGATATAAAAAAAAGGGACGATCCGTTCACGGATTGGGTCTAAGACTACCAGGAACCCCGTATTCGTGGTACAGCGGAAAGGGTCTAAGACTAGGACCAGTTTATTAATTGAGGAACCTATGGTTCCCAAATCTTCGATGGTTCCCATGTCCAATTTTGATTTACTCGATGCTGCTAAAAAACTCGCGATTAAAAACTTCAGAGGTGTCTTTATGAAAGATCAATTACCACATCAACCAAACAGCGTTGAAACCGGAATCATTAATCTCGATAACAGCACCGGACCTGGAACTCACTGGGTTGCATACGCTATTGATCCACGTGGGATTGTCTATTTCGATTCATATGGATTAGCCCCACCAAAAGAGTTTTTGCGTTATATAAAAACCCTTCCAATGAAGACTTGGTATTCTACGCTACCAACACAAACGATGATTGACCCACCAATATGTGGCAGCGAAGTATTAAATGTCCTTGACGCTATTTCTAACTCCTTGAGTAACCCAAGCGGAAAACCACCACATGTTGTCGTTAATGAATACACTAGTAATCGCTGGCAACGACGAAGTCGTCAAAAACGATTTTAAAGAGAGAAAGAGTTTTACAATAACATGATTGATATTTGGGGGAGATCTTTGAAACCCAAACCCGATGGCACTGCACCACCTGATTCTGTCAAGGATGTAAAAAAAACTAATCAAAGATGAAATAGCTGAGACGTTGAACTTAACAAATGTTGATCCTAATGAAATAGTTGTATTTCAGGACAAACAGGGTAAATTGAAAAGCAGTGATGTGTCCTTGGATGATATTTTAGTTAAACAACGAAACGCAATCGAGAACACCGTTGCGTTATTTTCCGATCAGGGTAAATTGAAAACCAGTAATATTTCTCTGGATGATATTTTAGTTAAACAACAAAACGCAATCGAGAACACCGTTGCGTTATTTTCCGATCAGGGTAAATTGAAAACCAGTAATATTTCTCTGGATGATATTTTAGTTAAACAACAAAACGCAATCGAGAACACCGTTGCGTTATTTTCCGATCAGGGTAAACTCAAACCGGGTGTACTCATTTCGACGATTACAGATCGATTAAAAACTATCAACGATGAGTTAAACAATTCTATAGTTGTACTAAAAACACTTGAATCTAAAATTGAAGAAAACGGAAAACAGTTTATATCATTTCGTAGAAATATCATTGATAAATTTATTGGAACCCAGTTGGATAAAATAGAAATAAAACTCCCTGATATTAAAAAATCCATCGATGAGACGAAAAACTTCATCGAAGACGTCAAAGGTGATTTTTCGAGGATGATAACAATCATTGAAAAAACAAAAATTCCTCATGAGAAAACCAACAACGTGGTATACACAATCCAACACGGATCATTTGAGTGGACACCTACAAACAACAAATTAAATATCACTGCAACCGTTAAGGGTATTTATCGATTAACACTAGTAACACCATTAACTCAATTTAATATATCATCGTCGAGTTCATCCGGGGTTAATAATACGATTTCAACGATCATCGACAAGGATACAACTGAAAAGTTCACTATAACAGATACTGATAAAAATTTGATTGGGGTTTCAGTAACCTGGTATGTGGAATTCGTAGCGGATTTAAGTAAATAACTAAATTGAAAGGATTTCACAATTGAAAACGCTAGCTTTTTTAAAATAACAACAATGACTTTGTCATCGACGCAATGTCGCTATGATCAGGTCAGAGAATTTCAGAATAGACTCAAAACCCTCACTGAGGAGTATCAAATAAAAATAAAAAAATACCGACGAAGAATCACCGCAATTGATATTATTATGTACTCGGTGTCAAGCGTTCTCACTGGCGCCGGAATAATACTTGCATCGGTTATAATGATTGCCCCGGTCGTAGTTCCAATTTGCATTTCTGCGGTGGCTACAATCGGGGGTATATCAACCGGGATAGCAAAAAAGATATCATCATGCAGCCAGAGTAAACTGCAGAATTACTTACTTCAATTTCATATTGCATCAACCGCATACTCGCAATTATCATTGATGATATCATCGTCACTCGATAATACAATTATATCAGATAGTGAATTCTCAGCGATGGTCAGTATTTTTGATTCCGCGATATCGAAATTAGAGCGACAACATGAATATAATAACAATGACAACATCGATGGAATTAGAAAACACGAACCCAAAAAACAAAATGATCTCAATAATATCAACCATACCAGATTGTGAGTTCTCAGTGATGGTCAGTATTTATGATTCCTCGATACCAAAATTAGAAATAAATCATGAGTATAATAACAATGACAACACCGCAGGAATTACTTCAACGAATAGTGGAGAACACGAACCCAGTACAAACAAGTATGATATCAATAACATCAACGAAACCCGAGTTTAGTGTGAATTTCCCCTCTCCGGTTCCGGTGAAGGAGATAGCGCTAGCAAAACTACGAGTGTATCACAGTTGGCCTAATATCAGATCAAAATCATTTGGTGGTCAACAACCCAATAATTCTTTAGTGTTTGCAAATGAGAATAAACCCGACGGAACCCCAGACTGGAAAGTTGTTTCGATACCAACAGGGTCATACCAAATCGAACAAATCAATAATGAATTAGCGCGTAGAATAAAATCGATTACTGGAAAAGAATCAAAAATCGCTATAACGGTTCATGAGCCGACGCTATCATCTGCCATTGAAATAAACTCAGAAGAATACGTCGTAGATATATATCAAAGCTCAATAAGAACAGTGTTAGGTTGGCCTGAATTACCACCCCGGGGAGAAACCGTTAAATTACCAGAACCAAAAAAATCTGATTATATCACCGACAGAATAAAACCTAAAAATCCAATAAAGAGTTATAAAAAATACAACTTATTTATAGAGTTTTTTGGTCTCGGATACCTATCAACTGGAAACGAGAAGCCAGGGGAAAGAATAGAGGGATATAATTTTGTTAACGAACCTGAAATCATTAAAAATTTCACAGCAATGAATAATGATTTATCGCTGTTGTTAATATCTCTTAAATCCGGCTCTCTCAGCCGATATGAATTTATCAACATCGTAGAAACATGCAATAAAATTATCGACGATATGGAAAAATTTAATTCACAACTTATTCAAGTAATACTCGATGATAAAAACCCCATATCGAGAACAAAATTTGCATCAGACTATAAAATCCGCGTTGAAGATATCCCCACATTCAAACTACCAGGATATAACGTACCAGAACTAAAAAAACTTCTCGGTGATGCCATCGATGTTGGTTTCAAAATAATTCATGATGCATGGAAAAAAACATCATCACCGGAAATAAAAATCCTCAAACACAATAATGACCCAGATGGTGGCGGTAGGCATATCGCTCCGTTCAACGTGAATATTTCATCGGTGATTGCGCTCAATTTAGTGTGTGACGTTATCGAAGGAAGCTATCAAATTAATCTCGAACGATCAAATCAAGCTCAGCAAGGATATATTCTTTATTCGTTTTCACCAACAGCTCCTCCAGGATTTTTAATAATTGAGTCTCCGGTTAATCCAGTCTATATGCGATGCCATAATAATTCATTAACCAGAATTAATTTCAAACTCACAGATCAATCCAATAATCTAATTGATCTACAAGAAGAGGTGTTAGCGATTAGTTTGTTTGTGAGATCCTAAATTGCTTTGCAATTTCAAAGGATTTTCATCGTAAGGACTTTCATCATAAAGACTTGATCAAATCATTTCTTATTTTTCGTTAACCCAGTGATGAAATCACTAAGCAGCAGAGAGGGTGGATGACAACAAGTTGCGACCAAAATTAATTAAAAAATCGTTTTCATTTTTTTAGTTAAATGAGATTTCGTAGATTTCAACGAAATCCTACGGATCGTTTAAGGATTCAATCAATTTTTTTTGTCTGAAAACGTTGTAGGATTCGCCCTTTTTTTGGTTGAAATAAGATTATAGGACGGCTCGTTTTAGGATTTCAATCAAATTTTGTCTCAAAACGTTGTAGGATTCACCCTCTCTGCTGCTGCATCATTTGTGCAAAAATGAAGAATGATTATGCCAGTATGCCATGGTGAAATTTAGTCAAATTACCCCAAGCTGTTTATTCCAGAAATGGAAAAAGCGGGATCTAATGCTATGCTAGGCTAAAAAGTTGGATAATTTAAGAAGGAAAAAACAACCAGCATGGATTACAAATATCCTCAACTTTTTCATGTTAATTTAAGAAATTCAAACATAATTGTCACTGGCACTAATGCATAGTGGATTTGTCTAATCTGATTAGAACCTGAGCTCCACTTTCCTATGTGAAGATATGATTGTGACCACTTTGGGGTCATGTTCTAATGACCTATGTTATTACAATAATCACTAATATATTTTCAGTCAATCAATTAAGTCTGATATTTCTGTGTTTGGTAGACCGAGCAGCATGGCTGAGGAGCATCAATGTGTGCTGAAAAACATGAATCAATTTCGAATTTCTGAAAGCTGCATTTACATTGGCTAATTCAGAGGTAACCAGAACATGACCCCTACATGGTCACTGTCAGATCTTCATGTTGGAGAGTAGAGATCTGATTTTAATCCAAATGGATTTGATACTTCAAGTCCATCAGTGTAGGTCAGTCTATAGCATGCTTTTCTACAATGTCTATGCCTACTAGAATAACTCCACTGCTCAGGACAAGCTTAATTTCATGGGTAAAGGAAATATAGCAAAACTTGCTCAATCCGACTCAAGAACAACTGATCCAAGTTACATGAATAATGATAATAATAATAATAATAATAATAATAATAACAAAAATAATACAAATGTATCTATAGAGACGGACTCATTTAGTAAAGGACAATAAAATTCTCAACTGAGGCTCTCTTAAGAAAAAGTATAACAATCTGCATTTTAAAAAACATTAACAGTACTGACAATTTATTCAAACAAGTACATGTATTTAAGATCATAAATACTAAAATCTATTATAATGTATTTATAACATATACATAATCTCATGATACTGCTTCTTAAATATTTCATGCAGATTTGTCACGCAGTGGAGGTTTGTTCCACAGAACTACCAGAGTATTCAGATTTTTTTAAAAATTGCCATATTCTTGATTTTGTTGGGGGGGGGGGAATTTTCCATTTGATGTCGATCTCAAGTAGTAAAGTCTTGTATAAAGCTTGAATAAAGCCTGAAGATAATCTGCTGCAGTTCCATGCAGACATTTATATGCAAGAACTGCCTTATAATGTAAACCATTTTCGTTCTGTAAACAATGCTTTTGATGTAACAACAGATGCATAGAAGATAATGCAGCTGCACTTGTCTGAAGTTCATAAATCGTGTATAGCTAAGATTGGGCAGTTGCACTATACTCAACTCTTGACAGAATATGATAAACTGTAAAATTTAAAAGCTAGTTTCTAATGTAAATATTTCTTGATTCTCCTGAGTAGGCCAATTTTGGATGAAAATGCTTTACAATATGGTCATACCATTGTAAATCCATATCTACATATGAAACTACATGCTTTCTATGCTTGGCATGTTCTAACTAGTAATTATTTATTACAAAAGATAAGTCTGGGTTTCCTGATGTATGTAGTTTTGTGATGTCCCCAAAATCATACATTTTGTTTTACCTTCCATTGATTACAATCTTATTTTGCTGTTCCTAATATTAAGTTCTTAATAAGGTCAGAGTCTCATCTTGTTTGGGCAACTTCATTATTAAACATGATGTATACAAGATTGAATCATCTGCAAACAAATCTGTTTTTGTGGATTCATTATTTAATGGAAGATCATTTATACAAATAGGAAAGATAAACAGCCCTAAAACAGCCCTGAAGGACCAATGAATGAACACTGCAAGTCTGTGAGCTAATCTTGCCAATGGTTACTTGTAGGTATGATCTACTGACAGAAAAGTAAATATTTATTGCAGAAACTAATAAATCCATGACCTGAGCATCTGTGACCATTATTAGCCTCCCCTGTCACTAGCTCATAAATTTGGGGTTTGAATTCCCCATGCTCAAGTAACAATTCCCATGTAAAATATATTTTGGACATGCCAGTCTAGAATTTTTTTTCCCTTAAGATTTATTTTCATGTACAGTGGACTCCACTTAACTGAACATCAGATAACTGCACACTCCGGATAACTGCACGTAATCACGCCGGTCCCAATTTTTCCAAATGCTTAAAAATGTACGGTACCGTACTCCAGTTAACTGCATGGTCTTGTGACTGGCCCGAGGGTGTGCAGTTAACCAGAGTCGACTGTATACACTTTGAAAATAACTGCAGCATGGTTTATACGATTTCACCAGTCCTTCTCTACATTTTTCATCAATGATTATCAACTGGTGGCTATAGCTTATAAGCTAATCAAAATCAGTATGACATCTGTTACCCAAAGAAATTGATTGTTTTGTGATTCTTAATTAAGAAATAAACACACTGGAGCCAGGTAATACAACAAATTTTATATCACAGTATTTCTGAACACCTGCAATATGTACAATGGTATACCACCATTATATTAGGGACAAACAATTTAATGTTTTGGAACTGAAGCTTAAGAATTTTTAATGGGCTTCTCTCAATATGTTTTATACCAAAATAACACCATATCATATCCATTATATTATCTCAAAAAAATTACCTTGAGAACAAATAAATAAATTATGTTTTAATGTCACGTTATATGGAAAATAACCAGATTGCGAAATATATATGCAACACCTAGAGGCTAATAATTTTGTGTCATAATGTACGAAGGTCAGTCCAGCGAACAATGAAGTGTCAAGCCAGTCATTTGATATGGTCATAAGAACTCATGACTAGCGCCTTATTTTGGCCAAGCCAGTTATATAACATGACCATAACATGGGTAAGTGATGAAAGCCTGTGATCGAATCAAAGGAACATAAAGTGTAGGTCATAAATCCACCCTTGACAGACTGCCTGGGAGGGGGCAGTGTCTGCTAATTTTGTGAATCAGGGATGAATCAACATCCACTCTGAGTTTAGAGAGGCAAGGCCACCATTGGAATCGCAAGCTTAAATCTATTATCTCAAGAACTAAATGTCAGTAGTCGCTATACCATCTTGCGGGAATTATATGGGAAGATAAGCTACTCCGACATCATTCGAAATTGGCGGGAAACTTGTTATTCTGAGAATTGCAAAGGAGCTTAAGAACAGGAAGCTTTAGAGACCAGAGGAACTGTATGAGACCAAGGGAAATACCCTAGTGCATTTGATCCAGAGTCTTTGGGAGACAAAGAAAAAGGAAGAACGGAGGCAGAAGTTAGATGGACTGGAGGGAACTGGAGTACCAGTTAAGAGCAGCACAATACCGATAAGTAGGAACGCAGGAAAGGAGGGAAATCTATCACACAAGTCAGATGATGAAATTGGCTGTCACTTAGTCGAGTGAAGGACAAGTGATAGGGTTTTAAATTTGAATTTTAGTTCAGAAATGACTATCTGTTACTGAATTGTTTATTTGAATTTCACATTTTGTATATTCAATTTTTTAACACTGCATCGCTGACTGGGGGCTCAGAGTTTTGCATCACACTATTACTACTTCAATTTCTGACAAAACAGCCAGGGTGGGTCATATTGGGAGCACCCCACCCCAATCAAGTATAACGGGAAACCTCTACATTTAAACATAATTGCAGCCATCCCCAAAAAAATATTAAGTGGCCAGGACTAAGTTTGCTATGTGAATGTTACCTGTATTGTACAAGTTATAATTTAAAACTGCAACTAAAGTCATACCATGTAAAGACATTGAGCTATATCAGTAGGCTAGTTGATCAAAAAACTGCATATTGGAAACTGAGATGCACCAGTTCCATTCACAATTTTCTTCCAGCTCATGCCACTAAACACTCATTTGTTCTGTAGTACTTCACTAGTTTTGAATTCTCTTCTACATGTTTCATCTTAGTATTTATTACATAAACTTCAAAACAACTGCTCTGATCATCCTTAGAGTACCAAGAACTGAGCACTCACCCCACCCACCCCCAATGTATCCTCCAATGACTATCCAATCACTCCAGAATCAAACACAAATCTTTTCTCTATGCTACATTTCACTGACTGCCTCCAGTCCAAAATACTTATCTGACCTCACCATCATACATTCCATCTAAACACTTGCATTCATTTTCCAACACTTTTATTCACATTATTCGAACAAACAATATAGGTTCTATGTTCATTTGCATACCAAGGCCCAGCTACATATACCTCGAACAAATTGCCCTTGAACTCAAGACACTTTATTCTATGAAAACATACTTATTTCATGTGTTAGAATTGACACGAGACTAAACTAAGTTTCCTTACCTTAATTATTATCAGCATCCTTTTGCTTGTAATTTGATGGTGAGTTTTGTGTTTGTTTTTGCAATCTTGTCTACGATATAAATATTACACACACTATGGGCGAGTATGGCTTAGGAACAATTTATTGCAATACAGCATATTTGCATTGCAATACATATCAATACGTATTGGTCATTGACAGCATAGTTTAATGTTAAGCCTCCTAATTTTGTACTGTAGTAATAAGCATTTGCTTGCATGTAATAAAATATGAACAAGAAAATAAATTCCTGTTGCTTTTATTTCACCCAAACCACCACTATTATCAAAATTATGTAAATGATTTAGTAAACAGCAATAAAAGTAAAAACTTTTACCAGCAAGAAATAAAATTTGCAGAAGAGTTGCAATATTATTTTGCCTATCAAAAAAGTCTTTTGGTCAAACAAAATCATGACAAGGGAAAAAAATAAGTTTGTTTGTTTGTTTGTTTTAGGGTTTAATGCCATTTTTCAGCACACAATAGGCTATACATGGCAGCCAGTATTATTGGTGGAGGAAGAACCCAGGAAAACACCCGGAAAGAACCACCAATCCACGAGAAGCTACTGGCAAGCTTTCCCACATAACTACATTAGCCGAATCTTAGACTCAAACCGATGCAGACGGAGGTGAGACGGCAGTGATCCGTAACAGAAAGCGCTTTAAACTACTCAGCCACTCGGGGCCCCTACAAAAATAAGTAAAAACATGTGTACGGTAATCTTGCTTTGGTTTGAAACATGAATAAATAATACAGTAAATTAGTAATTTAAATGATTCAAACCCTTTGTTGGTTTTAAATACAAGAGACTAACAACTGTTAGTTGTTAATGCAACTTTAGACGCAAGAGATAAGCATGATTTTTCTGTGTGACCTATCCAACTTTTAAATACTACGGTGTACAGCATATCGCAGATCAAGAACCACAGCCATATTTAAGAATCCATTTTCTGATACAACACAGTAGGGACAAAAGTCGTAAATGATGAATAAATCCCTACAACTGATATCACACCTACCCCTTGAACTCATTTCTCACAAAAATGAAGTCCTGTTCTGAAAAAATTTCAAATAAATGATAAAAATTATACCATTTGTATTTTCATATAAATATCAATAATATATGATATCCAAGAGAAAACTCAAATCAATATGTTGAAACCGAATTTTGGGATGTTATAAATTACACATTTTCTTGCTGTAATTGCAATATGGTTGCCCCAGTTGTGTTTTTACTTAAGCATGCAACACCACCTTACTGAGATCATCTGCCAACAAAAGATCTGGCAATAAATTGTGAGTTTATGTATCACATGTCTCTGGTATTATGGTTAAACAGAATTTACAATGAACCAAAGAGACCTAGATGCATTTTAGCAGATAAGTAAAAAAGACTAGAGGTAAGAAAAATATGGTAGAAAAATTAAATGAAGGAAAGTACAATATAGGAGCAATAAATAGGAGAATTACAAAATATATGAATTTACACACAAATGAAAATAAACAAGAGGATAATAAATAAACATAACATACTGCAAATGAATTTTTTTAATTTTACTTAAACTTGGAATGGAACAAATTAGGATGATGAACAGGTTACTTTTTAAAAACAATATTTAGACGAGCAATAAAACAATCCTCTTTTTAAATTACACATCTGCCCACATTTGAGGACTTACAAACAATAAAACTAACTGTTAACTGTTTAATCTACTAAATCAGTTTTTATCAAGTATTTTGTATGTTTTATGTTCTCTGCACACTGATATGAGTAGATCGAGCAACAGTTCACAGAGTGCAAGCTGTAGTGTAACCTAAGCATCAAATTGTGTATACTCCAAAGTTGTTCTGATTGACCCAAGCAATGGTGGATAAATGACAACATTTCTATCAAGAGCAATAACAATTCCTAAATTACCATATTTTATCAAGAGACAAGAGACAGACATTTGCAATGAGGGAGGTGGGGGGGCTGTATGATCCCACTTTCAGACCATGCCACTGGATTCCACTATGTCTAGTTCATAATGTACAGTCACTGCACCCTCTAAATCATAAGGAACTATGACCCTGGGTCACAACATGGAAACTAATGTGATCCCTATCACAAAACTTTATACATATTTACTCATTATGAAAAGGATTAGTAACACTTCCAACTGATCTTTGTCCTTGGGACATTTCTTACCTGCAGTACTCAACATTAGAGACCTACCCAAGAGGTTAACACATTAACCCCTGGCAACGACTTTATAGGGTATAAGGTAGTAGCCTACTTCCATGGTCTGTAGCGTCAAGGTCATACATGATACACTAAAGTGGGTGGTATCATTGAAAAGTAGACAGATGTAGCTCTACAATGATTGCAAGTAATCTGGACATTTTAATTGTATTACAAAATACAGAGGGAAAAACCGAAGTTTTTGGACCCATTTGTTTTTCACCCAAAAATCGCCCATGGTCGGGTTCCAAATTTGTGTCCAGATTTTAGACTTTATGACCTCAGATCTACGGCAGACCGGTCTGAGATGCACACAGACAGGTGAACCTGTGCAAAAAAAGTAGGATAAGGTGGACATTTTGAATAAAGAGTCTTCTACATACGAAAATTATGGGTCCGTTAAGCAAAAAAAAAAAAAAAAAAAAAGAAGTCCGATTTTTGCCCTTTAGCTCATGCGCCAGCAAGCTAACCAATGAAAAACATTTTCTGTATCATTAGTAACCATTTGTCTAACAGATTATTGTTTGGAAATCGATGGATTACGATGTATTTAGATATAGTCCCCAAAATGTGTTTCCTACTCGCATTTCATGCGAAAACAGCAAAAACCTCCAGGGGTTAAGGTGTTAATACATCAGTAAGAAGATCAAAATAGGGAAACAAAGGGAACCATTTTGCAAAAATTAAATTATATGTTTTATACCATAAATGTTGGAGTTGAAGTTAAAAGTAAAAATGCAACATTGCTGAAAGTTTTTTATCTAAGTTTTCAAACTTGTTTTAGACACTGCTGTTCAAGAGGATAAGCCAACCTCTAATTCTAAAAATCAAAATGGCGGAGAATCGGGAGAAAAATGTAAACAGATTATGTATGCAGTTGCAAGTCAACTGCAGTCACCTAGATCAATTAAACTGAGATAAATAGTCATAGCCAAGAACCACACCTGTTGCACGTAAACATGTATATATATATATCTCTAATTCAACATCAATGTGGACAAAAGATGGTGCCACTGCTAGTTATTGACAATTTGTATTAAAATAATCAAGTTCTGATTGATTTACTTGTAAACATGTTTTTTCAATCAATAATTTTTCCAAATACAGTTTGCATTAGATCACACATCCATTTTAATTTTAATTCATTTATTGTATTCATCTCTCTCTCGTGTGTGTGTGTGTGTGTGTGTATATATATATATATATATATATATATATATATATATATATATATATATATATATATATATATATTACAGCAACAATATATATATATATATTATATATATTTTACACACACAGGGTTAAATATACACTTTATTGTACATATAAAATAATCTTTGGCATAACGGGGCAAGTCCAGGTGTCACAGCACACTGCCCAAACCCAGTTATGAATTTCTTATTGTATATGAATGCCCCAGGAAGAGAGACTTGTTTGTAGGGTTGTGAAGTGTGTCTGACATCTGTATGTGGAGCCTAAATGGCTGATGATAACCGAAACTAGACTAGTCTGATTCTAAGGATGCCATAACAACAAACATCAGCTGATACTCCATACATGCACGATGGGAAGCTATAAAGTATATATATATATATATATATATATATATATATATATATATATATATATATATATATATATATATATATATATATATATATATATATATATGGGCATAATAGTTTGAGTATATTTAAGTACTGATAGAAATTGGGGTTAAAAAACCAAATTGTGAATGCATGAAACTTGGCAGTGTAATTCCAATCCAATTACATCCTCCTGTCAAGTCACACTTACCGTCGAGACCCTGAATATTCCAGTTTAAGGTATTTTAAATTGAGTTAGGCATATCATTGCAAATTTTGCATACAAATTACATGTATTCCATCAGATTATCTGCAGCCACCAGCATTCAACTGGATCAAATGCCAGATTAATATGGAACATTATTAAGCAACTTGTTTATGGTCTTGACCATTAAATATATTGGGGGGGAAGAGTATGATTTTTTTTAATTATTTTTCTCGGTATTTGTCCCTTGAGCTAAATAATTTAATATAATAAACTAATATAATGGGTATAAATATCTCTGTTCTTAAACAGAAAAAGAGAAAAAATATTTAAAATACTTTTATGGCACAAAATTTAATTTTTGATATTGCAGGCCTTCACATAATAATTAAATGGTCAATCCCTTGTCAATCATTAACTGTACATTTTTTTAAATCTTTATCAAGGAAATTATTTCCATTTATGTATATTCAATAAATGTATATAAAAAAGTGCTTTTCCAATTAGACCCTGATCACTGGAAATGGATGCAATGCCATACCAAAATACCTTTGCTTTTTGGTGGTCTGTTCAAGACAAGATTTGTTAAAAGATTTCTAAACAGTGTTAAATCTCATAAAAAATATCATGGACAAGCCATACCAAAATACCTTTGCTTTTTGGTGGTCTGTTCAAGACAAGATTTGTTAAAAGATTTCTAAACAGTGTTAAATCTCATAAAAAATATCATGGACAAGCTAAAAAAAATCTAACAGATCTGGTAATTATTAAATTTCTTTAATATGTGTATATCCATTATACTCACATAGAGACATTTCAATTTTGAACTACTAGTCTTCAAATATGCAACCATGGATGTCAATGACTTCAAAAACTGGAAATTTAATTGAATGGCTGGACCCAGCTGGATGTGATGTAATATGTATGAAGGGCATAACTGGATTTTGAGGCTGAATGTTATGTAAAAATATGGTGTGAAATTTGGATGTTGTGATTCGTGATTGCTAAAAGCAATAACCTTCCAAAATTGTAACTAACACTGTGGCTAATCCTAGATGTAATTGGTGCTGAATATGATGTGCAAAATTTTGTGCATACATGAAATAAATTAATGCATGCATTGTTGAACAAGATCACACTTTTATATCTACATTTTACTGCAATATTGTGTTCAACTGTATCCTTCCAAGTGTCTATCAACACTTTCCTAATAATAATTATAATAATACTAATAATAATGACTTTGAATAGCGCCTAATTTTTAGAAGCTCTAAGCGATTTACATCTATAATGACATGACTACAAAAAAGCAAAACAAACACCATGAAATTAGAAAACATAAAAACACATGCTGAAAATATTTAAACATAAAAACACATGCTGAAAATTTTTTAACTGGGCTGGAGTGTTTTCTATTTGCAGATACAATTTGTGTCCTGTTGACTAAGTAGGATTTGAACCAAAGTAGGGCTGTATTGTGAATGCCAAATATATGCTGGAGATGGTGAAGTAATATATCATGGTCTATTGTGTCAAATGCTGCAGACAAATCAAGGAGGGTGAGGACTGTAATCTTTCCGCTATCCAAAGCAGAGAGAATGTTATTAATGTGGCAAGGGCAATATGCAGACTGTACATTGCTAAAAAGACTGTTTGAATTCAGTTGAGATACAAGTTGGGTTAAAACAACTTTTTCTAAGATTTTTTTAATATGAATGATAGTTAGAACTGGGTGGTAGTTCTTGAAATCATTATGGTCAAGTGTTGGTTTCTTCAGCAGAGGCTTTACGATGGCAGTTTTGAAAAATGATGGAAATTCCCTGGATAAGTGATGGCAATATTGGATCTAAGCACTCAAGCAGCAGTGATGTTGGAACTGGATCAAGCTCATACGATTTTGGTGCACTCTTCATCAAGACTGTCCATACTAAATCCATAGAGGCTGGTTCAAATGCTGCTAACGGTTGTCATTGAAATTCTATATTGTTACGGCTATTGGATTTAATTTATTTTTTAATTGTTAAATCCAAATTTATCTTTTAGGGTTTAATATCCATTAATTGGGAAATTATTCTAGAAAGTTTAGGCTGACTTAGATTCTCTAATTGTAAACAAGTTTTGACCTTGGCTTGTTTGACCTAAATCCTGACCTTGCTTTAGACATTGTCAACAAGCCTCTAACACTATTGGTTAATTTCAAGGACAACCTTTTATTTTTAGTAATTAGTGGCTTATTTTCTTCTGGATCATTTTATTATTACGTGACTAGGTGAAGGTAGACTCTTCCTCTGACCTTCTATCAATTTCTAGAAAAGCGCGTGATCACTTGTTTACTTCAGAAGAACAGTTATATATAGTAGAATCTCTGGGCTTTAAGATATTAGTTGTGTATATTTATTTGAGTTATAATTATTCTGGACTTTGTGTCAATTCATTGAAGAAAGAGGATTTATTATTTATTTGGAGGAGAAAACATGTGCTCATAATTCATGTGGATGATAAAAAAAAACAAGAACTGCATCACGTGACATTGTCAGCCATTTTGGATTACATCGTCAAGATTCGAACCTGGAACTATTAGAACATTTATTTATCAGGACTTGCAATTCCATTACTGGATTATTTTGTGAATTCTATATTTGTTGGATTTGATTCTCTAAAACCGTAAGTTTATTTATTTTATGAAAATAATTGTACTTAATAAAATCATTGTACAAGTTATACAAGCTTGTTAGTTTTCACTCTTTCTGTGTTGCTGCTTATTCGAGCCTACGCACGTAACAATATTGTAACTGTATGGTGACGTTGAGTCAATTGAAAGTGTGTTGTCAAGCTTATCTCTAATGGTTTGTACCCTGTCACAGAAGAAATTTGCAAACAGGTCAGGAAGGTCGACTGGAGAGAAGGTAGTTGGAAGTGGTGTACATTTGTTCCTTGACATTAGTTTGTTAGTAATCTCGAAGCACTCTTTGCAGCTGGAACTCTCCGTGATCTTAGTACTGTAGTGTAGTGGGATAATTTGGCTAAATGGACTATATTTGTGACTTTCATCTTAGCAGCTTCATAGATTTGTTTATGAATTGTGAGTCTGGTGGAAAGCCAAAGCTTCTCCACTTTATGGCAGTCTCTTTTAGCAGTGTGAAGCTGATCACTAACACTGCTATACCACGGAAAACACTTTTGAACTTAATTCTGTGCTTGGTGGCTGGGGCATGTTTTTCAGGCAATGGAACGCAGGCAGTTATCGAGTTGTTCTGCTGTAGGAGGTAAGAAAGTTGTTAGGTTTGCTTGGATGTCATGCATTAGTTTGGTTCTATTTATCATAGAGGTTTCTCTAGGTAGCAAATAAAGGTGGAGGGTTCGGGACTGATAGGTCAAGATGGCATATAATGCAGACATGATCTGATTCAAGTTCGTGGGATACATGGGTATTATATATTATTTATCAGGACTTGCAATTCCATTACTGGATTATTTTGTGAATTCTATATTTGTTGGATTTGATTCTCTAAAACCGTAAGTTTATTTATTTTATGGGACCATAGAGTATTATCAAATCTATAAAGAATCCAGTCAAAAATGTGACCATGTGTATGGGTTGGTTGGTTACCTGACTATTTAAGGTTGAAAACATGAATGGAATCTAGGAGTTTTGATGTGTATGGGTTTCCAAGGCAGTCAAAGTGAAAGTTGAAATCTCCAAGAATAATCAGGCTGCCACCTATCGAATTTCCATACTCCAGAAGATTCAGAAACTGCTCCAAAAAGGGAGATTCAGTCAGTTAATTTTTTTCTACTAGGAGGATGGTAGTAGAGGCACAAAAAACAGACTGACATTTGTTCCAGTGTGAGTGTTGTTTGGACTAGTTCAAACAATCTGCTGCAGAAATTAAAGGTTGTGTTGTGTTCCAGATATTTTATCATGGAATTTTTTGTGATAACAACAATCTAAACTATATCCAAATAAAAAATGGAGAAGACAAGATACCACGGTTTTTGAGGACGAGTCAATTAGAACTAGTTTTGGAACCCGGATGCACCCTGGGGCTGCGTAGAGTGTTGAGAGAAAAAAAAACAACAGAAATGTGCTCATGGAACATGGATTCCCTGCACCAGTGTATAAATGTAAAACTTAACAAAAACATATCGAAGGATATGGGTAACACTACATACCTCCCCTGTTGTAGTAGACCATAAAAGCAACATTTTCTTTTATTATAAAGCAAGAATACATGAAAGTTTCAACATAAATTTCACCCATCCATAATTAGTAGGACACCTACCTGTTTCTGCCAACCCTCTCCCAATCCTTGACCAAAACTTCCAACTGGTCATTTGGACTGATAGCCACACCCTTCAGGTCAAACTCCAAAGTCTACAAAACATCACAGGCAAAGAAAAAAGTCATAATTTTACTTGGTTATTACAAATGATGAGTCTTTAACATAATAGTATATATCACATTTCTCAATGATACATAGGATAATGTGCATAAATTGTATGTTCAAACTTCTCCAAGATACTCCAAATAGGAATATAGTTAATATATTCACAATACTCTTTGTAAACTTGTCAATAATAAAACAGTTCTCAAAACTTTCGGTATAAAATAAATAATATAAACAGCTTTCAACAAAAGAATTTTCCTGGAAAAGGTCAAGAATTCTCTGAAACTCGCTTGCCCACAATGGTCAGTATCTGTGAAATCAAGCTCTTTATTTTCATTAGTTTTCAATTCACTTGGCTGCCTTGCCATCACTGATCACAGTTATGAACAAGTCAGCTAATTTAAGGTAGTTTATACTACATACACAGATTTATAACAGTGTTCAACTAATCAAATGAAGTGAGTTCACCCAACGTATGTCCAGGGCTGCTAGATTTTTAAGTTTGTAGAATTTTTGTGCGTTTTAACTTTTTTTTATTCAATATCCTTTATTTGATTTAAAAGACATACTTAACATGATAATACAAAGGAGGCCAGCTTTTAATTCAGTGCAACAAAAAAACATACTTTGCAAGTCAGTTATCAAAACAGCACTTAAAAAGGTTCTCAGAGAAAACGCCCATGGACATAGCTCAGCAGTTATGGTAGATTTATGCATTTTACATTTAATTACAAGAGGACACCTGACATTGCATTTATGACTACTTCACTGAAAAAGAACTAAAAGATTGAACTAGAACACAACTTTCAATTGATAAAAAAATCGTTTAATTTGTATTTATTTATTATAGTACTGCCTGCACTTTACATAAGTGACATTTTCATTGATCATTGATCAAAATTTTCTTTACATATCATTAATTGTGGTGTAGTAGGAATGCTGTTTGGAAAGAATGACCTATTTTTTAAATCTGATATTTTATAACGCTGATTAAAATTTACAGGTCCTATGTACTGGCTTCTAAAATAAAATGAGCGATATATCAAAAGTTTTTGTTACCAATTTTGATCACGATTTTCTTCAAGCTCAACAAATGGGAATCAATTTTTGGGGTATTTTCTGGTTTAAAATTGGATGTACATCTGCCTCGCATTATAGGCGGGTTCATGAGTTATCGAGGGAATTGTATTGCCAAATTTTAAACATAAGAAAGCCTTCTCAAATTACAATTATACCATATAACTCAAACTATTCACTTAGCCCATTTTATCCTGAACATGACTACGGTCATAATACCTCATTCTATCCTGAATACGCCTGTGGTCATAATATCCCATTTTATTCTGAATATGACTACAACCATACTCTACTACGATGTGTGTAGTGTCTCTAGAAGCACATGTTATACAACACAAATATTCGTGTAATTCTCCAACACAGGAAACGGTTAAAGCACGCATACATAGTGAAATTTTAAAACAAACGTTGTTGAAAAAGAAATTGTTAGCTTGAAAATCAATTGATAAAATGATTACCGACAACTCAGATGTAAACATGGATGTTAATAGCGAGGGTGTGTAGCGACATTGAATTTTGAAATAAATGATGGGTTAGAATTAAATCACATATATTAAAGAGTTGATGCATGGCTTCATGCACCTTTTGACAGTGATTTGGAGAATGAAGCAGACTATGAAGGCTTTTAAGAGTAATGGGTCTGGGATGATTATTCACCTTGGCTGCAGCCATTATTTAAATTAACAGAAGGGGCAACTGTTCAACACCAAGAAGAAGTCAATGCACAACATTACTTTAGTTAATTTGGGATGATTTCATTTTGGAAAAACTTGTTGATGAAACAAGCCATTAAGCTGAACAGTAGCATAGAAAAACACACACACACCCTCCAAGTCAACAAGTTAGACGCTAGTCAATATTCCCACAATGAAGACCTTTATAGGCTTATGTTTTGCCATGGGAATAATTCATCTTCCATCAAGACATAATTATGCGCAACAAAATAAGTACATGTACATATTTGTCACATTCTTCAATAAAATCATGTCTCATGACAGATTTGATTTGGAGATTCATGCATCTCCATCACAAAGAAGAATAGGTTTGCAGAGCCTCAGCCAGAGGGATGACCAGATAAAGTAAATTAAAATAAATGGTACCTGGATTATTTAAATCTGAGATTTTCATCAAATTTCATGCCCAGAACAACTGCAACTACTGATGAAAGTATGATAAAATTCAAAGGAAACTCACTTATAGACAGTATCTCCCAGCAAAGCCAACAAAAACAGGGGTAGGGAATGAAATGATGGAATATGCCTGACAGCTCAACTGGATGCATGCACAGATTCCAAATATACACCTGCAAAGAAGATAGGCAAGAAAGGGGGCTGGCTTGCACAGTGTTAATGGACCTCTGCTCACACATGTTCGGGGAAAAATCTGACAACTATTTTGACAACTTTTACACAAGCACAGATTTATTGAGCGACTTACATACTAGAGGGTAAATGGCCTGTGGAACTGTCCATATCAACGAGAAGGATTGCCAAAAAAGTGCTGCCAAAACAGCTGAAACTGAAGAAACATGAATACAAAGTCACACAGAAGAATGAATTTACATTTTGTGTTTGGCAAGATACAAAAGCTGTTTGTGTCTTGTCAAATTTTCATGACATATCATCAGGTGGCATTGTAAACACATGTTCTGGTATGGTTGTCCAGCAACAGGTTGAAGTTTCCAAAATGCTATTGGATTACAAGGGACTGTCCTCAATGCATTACATATATGCTGAGTCCCTTGAAGAGACTGATGCATTACAGTATTTTCCGGCCTATAAGTCGAGACTTTTTGACTTGAAAGTTCGGTCTTCGTCTTATACTCCGAATCGACTTATATATGGATTTTGTCATTGAAATTGCATCGACTTATATATGGATTACAGTATCCGGTATTTTATTGATATTGCTCTATAATCGGCATAATCGAAAACAGGTCACATAGAAGTACAAATTCATGTTAAATTACTATGTCAATAAATTGTCATAAAATAATATGACTGCATTTATATTTGTAAGTTTTGTCATTATTTATTTTGCATTCTGCGTGTTTTTTCTTATTTCTCAAACATAAAACAAAAGAAAACAATTACCGGTAAAAACTTCACCGGGCCGCACAGCACACTTACGGTCTATACTCTATAGTTTACTGTACTAATTCAAAGCATATTGTTTGTTCCTTAAAAAAAAAAAGATATGAAATAACTGCTCCATTAATATTTGATTTTCCAGTATAATGTTGGACACACGTGAGCAATTACCGGCATAGCTTTTTTTATTGATCCAATTGATCCTACAAAGGGATGTAATCCATATTAACTCGAGTGTTCTATGATTATTTATAAAATAATGTATATCATGCATTCTACTGAATCCCCCAAATCATATGTTTCTAATTGTATTTGACAAAGTTTCTCAAATAAATTACCGTAGGTTTAAACTACACTAAAATCAAATATATGGATGGACTACCAGTACTCATAGATCATCAGTGATCCATGATTTTTAGTTTTGCAATTCATTTTAAAGCAAATTGTAATGTCAACACTTCACCTATATTCATTTTTAACCAGCTGACGTTTCGGTGTCTCTCTTTGATTATATCGGTTGTTGATAAATTGGTATTTGGTTTCCAACAACAATCAAAGCCAGTTGCCTCAATTGTTTCGATCTTGATATTGGCTTTAGCTACCGATACTAGCTACCATATTGCCGGTACCCCATTATTCTTTATCATTAATCCGCATCAATTACGCTACTCGTGTTTAATATCAATGGGATTAAGTACAACAGGAAATGATGCCCACTCCCTTCTCTCGATGTAAATAATGAATTTAGCCATGGGCATTGTTTTCATTGCTTTAGTACGGGCACATTTTAATGAGTTCGGTATATTTTGATCAATCTTTTCAGTCATAATCATTCATATAAATATCCCCTTACAAATCATACAACTTCTCTCACAATGCCTCCCGTAAAATCACGCAAGTCTTACGCGGCGGCTTTTAAGCTGGAAGTTGTAAAGTTCGCTGAAGAGAATGGTGGGAATATGGCTGCTCACAGGAAATATGGTGTAAGTGAAAAATGTGTCCGGGATTGGCGTAAAGCTATGGTTGCATTATGCGCTACAAAAAAACACAAAGAAAACAAATCGTGGCTGCAAAGCCAGATGGAATAATATTGAGGATAAATTAGAAGACTATGGTTTGACACAACGTGCAGCGTATTAGAGTACTTTAAAAGAACATGACGCAATAGCTGGGCGGCAAGTTCAAAGAACTTTGACTAGCAGCTTGTGTGGGAAAATGTGCTTTAGCTTCCATTATTTAATCTACGAACATGTACTATTTCATCATTCATTACGTACACCCGTTACGTAATTGTTGCTATTTTCTTTTCATTGAATTCAGTCACATAATGATCTGTGACAAAATTATTGAATATTTTACATCCGTGTGTGGATATTTTCGATGGAAATATTTGTATTATGGATTCAATGTATGTTACAAGATTCGCTGGTGAGTACACGGTGTTGATACTCTTTTCATGCAATAGATTATACATGTATATATAAATTAGACACGTGTATGTACCAATGCATGGTTCTCTGAATAAAGTACCGTAATTGTATTTGACAAAATTTCTCAAATAAATTACCGTAGGTTTAAACTTTCAACTGGAAGGAATGATCATAGCTCTTGTTGCAATGGATATTGCCGGTAATATGGAATATTATATGACGATACCATCAATATTCATGCAACCGGAAGTTACTACCGGTAGTATAAAATACATAGCCAAGTTATTGACCTGGCCTCGTCTTATACTCCGAATCGACTTATATATGGACGAAGGATGGAAAATTTACAAAATTCGTCAATTCGACTTATACTCCGCATCGACCTATAGGCCGGAAAATACGGTACTTAGCAAAATGAATGTCCAGGTATTCAAGAAAAGACCATTTCGTCCTTTTACCTATTAAGTATTGAAACCATCTTTCTTCAGCAATAACAAGATTTTAAATCTGCAGCTGTTATAACACATCTAACATAACAGCATGGCACCATTTTCATTCAAAACAAATGTGCACATCGTTGAAAGTCTTTTGGTGAAAACCCCATGTAATAATGACCACTCATTCATGGGGACAAGATTTTTAAGACAGTCATTATACAGCATCCATACTGGATGTATGACTGGCACCATTTAATTAGAACAAACTAATGTAGGTATCATAAAAAGTCTACTGCTGAAAACATAATATTGATATGGTCATCTATTTGTAGAGGAGTGTATCAATATTTACAAGATATGACTTTCAATTCAGGGTAGAAATAACATTTTTAAGACTTGTTACAGAAAGCACCATTTTCATTCAAGACCAACATAAAATATTATGAATTCTGGTCAAAACCTCACATCAAAAGGACTTTCTGTTTAAGTAGAGTTGTAATGGCAACATTTCAAGATGTTGGCCATAATGGATGTCAGGTAAGTATCACTAATTAAGATCAGCTTGAAACCATAAGAAATCTTTTGATAAAAATCTTTATAGATATGGCCATCCATTCCATTCAAGAGGAATGACTATAATAAGGTTTTCAAGACAACTGCCATACTGGACATCAGATCGGCACCATTTTTATTTAGAACCAGCTACTTGTAGACGTCGTGATTAATATCTTAGCTAAAACTTTGTTTTCATAGCACCACCTACTCAAGAGGAGTAGGGATAACAAAATTTTCATGATGACTAGTGTAGTGGCCATATTGAATGTTAGAACTGTACCAATTTAATTTAGGACCAACTAGACATAAGAAGTCTTTCAGCAAAACCACCATATTTGTATAGAACTATTCATTCAGTAATAATAGTGATAACATGATTTCCTGATGGCCACTGTTGGCCATACTGAATATCCAAACAACACCTTTTTCATTTAGGACCAACTTGACAAGGAATGGATGTGTAATTTGTAAAGATTCAAGGTAATCTTCCAAGTAGTTTAGGAGTAGTGATAAAATGTGCCAACAGACAATGGACAACATATTCTGGTATTTTACCAGTATGGCTAATACAGATCATTCAAAACATCTTGAAGACATATTTAAAAGATTTACAATGGTTATATATCACAGAGCTAACATTCTCAAGAATATTCTGGCACATACCAAAGGAACTTTTGACATAAACCCTGATGTAGACAGCTAGAAAGACAAGCACTGCATAAAATGCAAGCTAATATCCAAGGCCAAATCATTCTCAAGTGTGGTTACAATAGTTGTTTTTACTATCAATTCAATTAAATTATGTTTAATGGTATGAAATGCAACAACAGGATTAACACCATAGCAACAAATATTTTTATAAATACTGATATACATAGTAAATACCAAATGACAGGTAATACAGATTAGATAAAAGGCAAGGGCATTTAAACTTTTCATGCAAGTTGCGATATTGCAATTTTTTCTCTCATTCATGGGGCTAGTGAGCAAATTTTAGAAAGATAAAGGATCAGAAAGTACAAGTCATTACCACTTGGTGGACCAGTTTGTTTTGTTTTTTATGGTTTAACGCCATTTTTCAGCACAATATAGGCTATACATGGCGGCCAGTATCAATGGTGGAGCAAGAACCCAGACATCCCCCGGAAAGAACCACCGACCCACAAGAAGCTACTGGCAAGCTTTCTCACATAACTACATTTGCCGAATCTTAGACTCGAACACATGCAGACAGAGGTGAGATGGCAGTGGTCCGTAACCGACAGTGCTTTAGACCACTCGGGGACCAGAATGAAACATTTGTAGAATGGATCTATCTTGTCCAAAGCTCATATATTGGACAACCCAAATACATATAACCATTGACACACATGAAGTACATGTAAATACTCTATGACAGGTAATAAATATTAGATATATAGACACAGAGAATACAGGTAGTTAATATCATGACAGGTAAAGCATATTAGATAGATAGCCACATAATAAAAAAAACATCTTGCTGCTACTGTATTCATTTCATTTACTTATTCAATTTTCAATCCGTTTCTGAGCTTACTTCATGAAACCTCTCAATTTCTACAACAATTTTCTCCTATTTTGTAAGGTCTATTTACAATATAACGTGAAGAAAAAAAAGATTAAATAGCCATTTTATTCATATAAAATTTATAGAAATGTCATAAAAAGGCAGTTCATTACCAATGCACAGCGGTATGGCATACCAGCTGGATCTTGTAACACAGCATAGTATTACATGTAATATACCTAGTATTAAGTAACTGAAGTTGCTATGTCAAACTCATATAATCCCATTACATAACCATATATATTTTTAAATGTATTGTATGTGGCAAGGTGACCTGAAATTTAGTTGCATGCAATCCACTGGGTATCTTCCAATTTATTCAAATGTTTGGATGGGGATTGGAAACTACGATCCTTACAGATTCTGGATTGGCCCTGCACAAACAAAGTGAACCAGATCTCATATTAACTGAAACATAAGGAAATAAAGGCTTGCAGTAGCTGCTACATTGTCTATTAATGTTGTTGTTGTAGGGTTTAATGCCATTTTTCAGCACAAGATAGGCTATACATGGCAGCCAGTATTAATGTTGGAAAAAAAAGCCACATAAATCCTGGAAAGAAAAACCGACCCACAAGAAGCTACTGGCAAGCTTTCTCACGTACCCACATTGGCAGAATGGAAAGCACTTTAGACCACTCGGCCTCCCTTGTCTATTAATTAATCTTGGGGATATTTTTCTTCACTGAGGTAATTGACAAAGGTCAGTTGTGAACCAGATTTCACATTAACTTAAATTTTACATAGGAAGGGAAAGAAAAGCTAGCAGTCGCTGCTAGATTGTCTATTAATTAATGGTGGTGATATTTTTCTACTTTCACAGGCCTCATATTAATGGAGCACTTCTATGACAAATCATTCATACAATAAAATCAGTGGATCTCTTCATGTCCCCTTGGCACAAGGCTAGAGCTATCAAAATTTCAGGAAACATCTAGTTGTATGACAAATCATTCATACAACAAAATCAGTGGATCTCTTCCTGTCCCCTTGGCACAAGGCTAAAGCTGTCAAAATTTCAGGAAACATCTACATGGTACCTGTCAATCCAAATGAATACTAAACTAATTTTACCAAAATCTGTTCATTTCAAGCTTATGAAAAATCTGCACCTTGTAAATGCAAAATATCCAGCTAAAAATTATCAATAGGTATGGTCTTTTAAAAATGTAAAAGGGCACTAAAATAAGTTAAGAAAAGACGATGTTGACTATTTCGAGTGAAGGGAAAAGTTTTTTTTTAATAATACATGTATAAGCTTTTCTGTATGAGGAATTTAAGGAATCTTACTCAGATGTTTCTGTATGAGGAATTTAAGGAATCTTAATCAGATGTATCATCCTCTTTAAATAAAGTCATTATATAATGTCAATTTGTACTTGATTTCTTTTTATCAATTACATTGCCAAATAAATACTTCAGGAAGTAAAATTTAATGGTCACCAGGTCAAGCTTACCGACTGATTCTTTGTCAATAAATAAATGTAGAAGTTGCTGAACAAGCTCAACTGCAAGAAAGCCACACAGTTTCTTCGTCAGACAATAGATGTGTCCCTAATGAAGATTGTTTTATCACTGTTCCCACCCACCCTCAACTATGTAAAAAAATTCTGAACACAAACCAGAAGAGGGTGTAACCACTTATCTCCAAGCCTTTATTAAAGTCATATAACAGAATATTTGCTTCAGGGTATGCACTACATGTAAAACATTACATCACACTGCTACAGAGGATCAGCATATGATAACTTTGAAGCAAAATAGGTGAAGAAAAATCAAGAAAAACCAACCTCGTCATGAGGCTGGTTAAACAGAAAAAAAATAAGAAAATACAAAGCAAACATGGGCAGTTTTAAGAGAAGCAAATACTTTACACAAACAACATTGTGACTGGGCAAATTTCTGGCGATCTATCTTAAACCCATTTGCTGTGACCAAAGATTTAGATAGCTACAAAAAATAATTAAGAAAATGGGTATAAAAGTAATTAAGGGATTAGATCTGGTAGATGATGGCTTTTAAGTCTGACCAAAAATTGGCAGTCGTATACAAGTGATGAGTAGGATAAAAAAGGAAAGACCGACCAAAAGATAGTTCATTCAGAAACACTTATGCATTTTTATTTATTTTTGTCTAATGTTTGATAGGTATTAATACATGTAATAATAAAAAAATAATGAAAACTTTTTATAGCCTAATCATTAGAAGCTCTAAGCACTTTACATCAATAATGATATGACAACAGAAAAACAAAAACCATGAAATTGGAAAATATAAAAAATGCTCAAAATATTTCACTTTTAAGGTAGAAACAATATTAGATCTATAAGTATTGCATTCTACGTTTCTTTAAAGCAGTGGTTAGCAAACCCCTGAGTCACAAGGACATTCTGGAGAGTCATGGCAGATCATAAGGACTTTTTTGGGGTCCTAAATCTTATAAAAATGCAGAAACATAGTTGTGAAGCTCAAAAGTTTGTTTTTTTGGTCACTGCAAAAGTAGGCTGGGAACCTGGGTGACTTGAATAATAACTGAACTGTACATTGCTCACACTTAACAATAGTGTAATGCAACACTCAGGTTAAACATATCAGACTACAATTATGAACAACATAAAAAGAGAAACTGTATAAAGACAAATTTCTGATGGTAATGAGGAGTAACAATGCTTTACATTAAATATTTTAAGATCAGAATAAAGATTTGTTACATGTTACAGCTCTAGGTCATAAATTATGAAACAGAAAGAAATGAAATCAACAATTTAACATAGATTAATTATTTATTTCTCAACATGCAGAGTGAAATTTATGAAACACTTACATTATTGTGAATAAAATCGTAAATCATCCCTGATGTCCAATCACAAATCCAAAAAATAAATAATGTTCCAAATTGATTCCAATAGGCTTGAATTTCCTTATACAACATATTGACGCAATCCATGTCTTCAAAAGAGTTCCAAAACAAAACCAATGTATTGTATTAATCCCAAAGTCAATATGCATTTACGAAACCAGCAGCAATTTCTGACAAAGAAATTACACATTTTCCAATACAATTAATTAGGTAGATCCAATTTTTTCTTTTTTTCATGACTTGTTAAACATTTTGTTTTCTTCTTTTCAAGTACAGCTTGTATTAAAATAGAGAATTGAGGCAAAAATGACCAACAAGACCCAAAGTAGGCAAGTGTGTGTGCGTGCGTGCAACAAGGCCATACATATAGATTGGAGGAGGAGGTCATATCACAAAAAAAAAAGCTTCTGGTAATAATTAATTTCTGATCAACAGTTTGATATGATCTCATCATGGTGAAGCATGTCATAAGAAAATAATATTATGATGTATTTCATGAAAGAAAAAACTGCAAGTTCATCATCTTCTCTGATGATTCAATAAGAAGCCTAGCTGTCAGAAAGTTAATGTGATGAATATATAACATACAGTCCTTTTATCAACAAGCATGGGCACTGATGTGGAACACGTTTATGTAGGATTTTCATTGCCACATGAGGTATGTATAGTAATAATTCTGATAGCAAAAGGTTCAAGTACAGCACATCCTAAATACAGGTATGTGACCTATTGCAACTAATTACAGTTCCTTGATGTGGAAAAACTCTACCTGCTTGAATAAGCAAAATTTCTACACAGATTAAATAGATATCCACTACATGAGATCCAAGTGTATTATGCCAAAAAGTGTTGTTTTTTAATATAAAATAATATCACATCACACTAATTCACAATTTATATATTTGTAATATTAAAACTTGGTTGGCATTTCAAATAAATCTGACCTTTTCTGTCAAGTTTAGCTCAGACAATATACTCAGCACAGACTATAGATGATTATGTTACAAAATCCTGAAGGGGCCCCGCGTGGTCTAAAGCGAGCGTGGTCTAAAGCGATCACCGTTATAGATAATTACCATCACACCTGTCTACATGGATTAGATTCTCGGTTTGACCATTGTGGTTATGTGAATAAAGCTTACCAGTAGCTTGTCATGGGTCAATGACTCTTTCCAGGGTTTTCCCCGGGTTCTTCAACCACTATTTATACTGGTCGCTGTGCATAACCTATTTTATGATGAAATATGGTGTAAAACCCAACATCAACAACAAAATCCTTAAAGTTTGGAGGGGTAATTTAAATAGTAGGTGTTTTTCATCCTCTGAAGTTAGAAGTCAACTACTTTTTTTTATATAGACAGATGAATTGTTATGCCAAAATTCTGTGATTCATTGTCTAAATATGGTTATACATGTATAATAATGGCTTTAGATCTACCTTTCATAGGAGAGAAATTAAGCATGAACAAAATGATTGTGTCAATTGTGGTCTAATTTGGCTAGGAAGACCAATTTTACTGTAGCTCCTGATACACAATTACAGTACTGCCCACATGCCACTTTTCAATCTAATTACAAGATACAGAGCACAAACAATGAATGTAATCTAAACTATGCATGGCATTTTATCATCATTTGTCGGCATTATCAACATTCTGCTTGCAACACTATACTCTACTGTTTAATGGGGGTTAAATTACTGGGGGAAACAAATCTGATTTTCTTACTGAAAGAATCCACATTATACACATTTTCTGGGGCACATTTTGAGCCATATATTGTAGTGAGGCTTCCATAACAGCCCCCTCTAATCCACATTCCTCTGAAGACTATCTATATACTTTAGTTCTTGCAAAGCTATTTGTATCTATAAATGTAAATGTAAACATCAGAATCTGTCCCTGTAGCTCCTTTACCATTGTACACACAATGATGACAATCTTTATACTCCGGAGCTTATGACTGTCAACTCAACTGTGCCAACATGGTAGCATAATTAAAGTCACCATCAAAACTGTCCAACTTGTATTTCCAATGAAACCTAAATGACTACAGCTAAAAGTTCTGGCATGGGGCTGGACTGGCAACAAGGTTCAAGAAAACCATACAATTTCCTAAACAAAATAAATTACAGATACTAATTTAGCAACTCAATTCTGGTCACATGACATCTATAAAATGAACATCTTTGCGTCAAAACACTTTTCAGTTTATAGAAGTCTTAATATACTTCTCCACTGGTCCTCTTGGTATGTGTATCACTAATGGGACATCAATGATGATTCATCTCCATACCTTTGACATGACCTTGATCTCAGGTCAAAGTTCACTGTCTTAACTCAACATAATAATTACTATTATATCATTACAATTAGGGCATAACCGATTAGCATTTTTCTACCGATTTCCGATTCTGGATTTTGGGCATGAAATTTTTCCGATTCCGGATACGATTCAATTAATCGGAAATGCTAAATCAGTATTTTTTTTTCTAAAAAATTTCATCTTCCGTTTCCGGGTTTCTGGTATCTAGTTTTGCCGTGTCTAGCATGTTACTTAGTACTTTACCATATCCGGCTTCATTTCCGGTTTTAACCCCCCAGTTCAAATAGATTGCCTCACGGCGTGGTTGTGTTGACCATATTGGACTGTTCCGACTTCTTATTTAACTTTATTATCGCACTATCGAATGACACGCAGTGTTAGACACGGTGCTATAGAAATTCAACTTTATTATTTTTATTATCCGAATCGGTCGTTCCTGCCTTGTCCGACTCCGATTAATCGGAAGTTCATACTATCCGGTGGAATCCGATTTCCAGATCAAAAGTCAGTTATGCCCTAATTACAATAACATTATACACTGACAGTTAGACCCAAAAACTAAAAAGGATTCTTTAATATCATAAAGAACAAGTCACCAAAAATATTTTGTCAAGGAACTCATTCATTTCAAGCAAAATTAAAACATTTTCAACCTCAAAAATGAGGCATTTTTCAATGTCAACTTAACTATTGCTACAAAAGAAACTTCTCATTTATTTTTTTCAACAAGCCGAGCAACTTACTAAATGTAATTAGCAAAATTCTAGCTTGCCAACATCAATTTTGAGCACTTTTGTTCTCAAACAATAGTTACTGTGCATAACTCATGGTCTCTAGCTAAAGTCATTATGCAAATCAAATTTGTCTTCTTAAAGTCAAAATGACTTTGATGTTTGATCTTTTGAAAATAAATGTATAGGTTATTTACTTATCCACAATGTATAACATCCATATTAGTTAGTCCAAGCGTGTAATGCAGAACTAATTGGCATTGTGCAGAAACCATTTTCTGTTTTTTCAATCACAATTACAATTACATCCAAACAATAAGAGGTTTCTTCCCTTTTCTAAGATCAAACCATCCACAAATGTGTTTGTCAAAAAGACCTTGCTTCACTGTATGGAAAAAGAAACTTCTTCTTTTTATCAGTGACCTTGACCTCTGACCAAAAACAATCTAGATTCCCCAAAGGATTTTGAAAGCTGCTGTCCATGATTGCTTTCTGTAGGAAAACTAGTCCATGCACTAATATTTGCAGTCCATCTAGCTATAAGGGTGGGGATAGCCTTGCAAAAATGTTGAACCTTACAAATATTGTTTTGTCACCAGTATATACTGTCAGATTGATAATGCTCATTCACTGTAAAATATTTAGTAGTATAAAAACTAATAATACATTAAGGCAGTTGATTAACCAGTGATAATTATGCTTGTTTCTGAAATTATTACTTTTACAATTCTTGATGCCTTTATCTTGCCATGCTTTAACTTTGTGTGCTGCTAGAAAGAATATGGAAGAGATTGCGCTTTCTCTTCAATATCTATTTATTAACTTGTGTCTAATTCCACTTCAAATCAATCATTTTTCCAAACAGTGAAAGAAAAAGAAAATGACCACATCCAAATTACTTTTTTTCATTTCATATTTAAGCAATACAAACCACAAAGTAATCCTAAACAATCATTGCACTTGGAAAATCAGAAAAATCAGCGTAATACTATTTCCAAAGTCAAGTTCACTCACTATTAGTAAAATATTTTAAATGGCATTTTGTTTTACAATATTCTGCTCAATTATTTTTTTTACTTCAGTGATAGAAATAAATAGGTTGGAGCTTTTATGCACTTTTGGTAAGCATTCAAGTCTATATAACACTCAAGTCAAATAATAATTTAAAAACAGAAAAGCAGTTAAAAATTCATTTCCAACTCTTTAAAGGCTATGTCAATATAAATTCTTAAATATTACATTTTTTTAATAAAAGCAACCCAGTGGGTCTAATATTAACTGAATATCGTTTGTAAAAAGCAATGGGTTTTGCCAAAATTAGCCATTTATTATAAGTCTTATGTTCTCCACAACATAGACAAACACTGTTAAAGCCAGTAACAATATTTTAACAAAAGTATACTTATTTAAAAAAAACTAGACTGCAAAGTTTGCAATAAATGCATAGGCATGTAATAATAGTGATCTTTTACCACCTATGTTTAATGTCCAAATCATTATAATATTTACGGCAATAAATGTGTCCGACCTTGCCAAAAAAAAACATTTTCTTACCTCGTTCCATACAGGATTTAAATCTGACTTCTTAACTTCTGTCTTCTTAGACTGCCCTGTTCAAAAAAAATTGGAGAGTAAAAAGTGATATCACAGTGAAGTTATGTTTTTTTAAGATGCAAATTATTTGCCTCACCCATTTGCCACACCCCACCCCGACAACTCAACTTACCTTGATATATAATGGTCGTGTATGGGTCACTTTCACCAACTTTTTCCACATTTGGAACATTTGTTGCGTTAATTACTTCAACCTTTAGCGACATTTTGTGCAGCTTGTTTCTTGTTCCCGTATTCAGTCAAACATTTTCTCTACAAAACTTGTTCTGCACTAATCATCACAAACTTCCGGAGATAGTCATAGTGTACTATCCAAATAACAACATTGCTGCATGCCTACATGTATAAAAACAGTCCCGGGCGCACCCGCCTCAATGGAATTCTGGGTAACATCTTCAAGGGAAGAAACTCGAAGAAGAAACGCGATTCTGTATTTCGTGATCGGCACTTTGTGGCAAAGGTTTACCTGCCTTTAGTCGACGTGTTTGTGCTTGTCCCGTTTGTTTCAGATGGGAAACAAAAATGTCTAAATATTTTTGTAGATCATTAACATATGTATCCATCTAAGTTCGTTGGTCAAAGTCACTTGCTATTTTGTTTTCTTTTTGATGTTTTGCTTTCTTCTTTTGTTTTTTAACCTATACTTAGCAAGTTTTGAGTTCGTTATGTCTGAATCTCTGAAGTGTGTTGTCCGTTGTATTTCTCTTTGCCCCGGCATGCATGCAAGTGGTATTCAGCTTCATGTAGATTAATCATTAGGTGGGTAGGTGCATATAAATGTCCATCTTATTATATTGGAATTGCTATCATCTCGAAATGATTGTGATCACATTATTCCTAAGGACATTGTATATGCAGCACACAAAAGTCAAGTACGGAAATGACCTATCACGAAAGCCAATTAAACCTGTTCAACTATGATGCAAAGAGGTTGTCATACTTGTTCACAGTTTGCATATAAATAATAAATATGATATACAGAAATAAATTGGGTGTGGCCCCCCTCCCCCCTTACGATGACCGACATATTCAACATGCAGACAATTTTGGTGAAGATGACGTCGAAATGGCTTGTCACTTGATCTACGCCCAAATATGGGCGAGATTTTTCTAAATCACGTGACCAAATTGACGCATATACTTTTTAAACTGAATAGGATGCTTAATGTCGATGAGAAAATGATTTACAAACATAGTCCATAAAAAAAATGGCAAGCTGTTACTTTTTTTTTTCATTTCATACTCAGCCTTTCACTTGCATTCTGGTGATGAATGTTTCACTAGTTGTTGTTATGTCCAGAAAAGTATATGATATCGGTCCATCCGTCCGTCCGTCTTCCATTTCGTTTGCATACGTTTGTTATCGCTACTATTAAACTACTTGCTGGACTCGCATCGCACTGAACACATATTCCGCACCAATAATCAATTAGTCCTATGTGGACATCATATATGACCGCTACATCCGATTTTGTTGAAAATGGTATCGCCACTTCTCCTCGTCAACATGATTTAAAAAAAAAAAAAAACTCTGC
Organism: Unio pictorum; assembly: GCA_030141615.1. Classification (NCBI taxonomy): domain Eukaryota; kingdom Metazoa; phylum Mollusca; class Bivalvia; order Unionida; family Unionidae; genus Unio; species Unio pictorum. Next base: position 1,170,718 of record JARLTB010000027.1, on the reverse strand, counting down.
TTATTAGATAATTATATGCAGTTTTCACTAAAATGTTTTTGTTTACACCTCAGCAACAGCATCGTTTTTGTCACCACCACCACCACTACTACCACCATCATCATCAACATTTTCTAGCTGACGCTAATTGTTTGACCTTCTTTGAACAGATTATAACCATCCTTATCATTATTTCTTTTTCTTCTGACCGCTCCGGTGGCCTTAAGTGTTTAGACCATCCGCCTCGGGTGCCTGAGATGGTGGGTTTGAACCCTGGTCGAGTGTGGCAGTTGCTACGGATAGGTGGGGTACTCCCAATATATGTTTGAAATTACTATAAAAGTCCCTGTCACAGAATTAGGCGAAAATTGAATTTATTTTCTTCTTGATTTACAAACTAATCTCACCATTTTTTTTGTTTCGTCGTACATGCGTTGCCTGGGGTGAATAAGTGGTTTTTCCCAAGGTAAGCGGCGTGTAACGATTTGCATGTGCCTGATTTTGAATTACATGAAATCCGGAACATTAGTTTCACGTAGTGCACGGTAATCTTGCCGTGATTTCTGCTCACCTATTTGAGGGTATATAAGGCAAAATATTACTGATAAATATTACGGGACCTAAAGTATCTAATCACAGGATAGATAGCTCGTCTTTCAATCTCCAGCCAAAGGGGTGAGTGTTAAATTTATATTTCGTTTTATTGTGAATTTTATTCAGTTTATCATTTTCATATAATGATGCCTTTATTGCAATGCAGATTTTAAACGTGAATATTTGGAATTACTAGTCACTATTAGACTTTAAATGCAATAGCGTGATCTAAGGTTTAGATTATTTTTTGAGACAACTATTATTAGTCTGGTTTCTTTATTGTAGCTGATAACACATCTTATAACGCATCTGATAACGTCTGATAACGCATCTGATAACGTCTGATAACGCATCTGAGAACATCTCTGATAACGTCGGCTGATAACATCTGTGATATCGTAGCTGAAATTGCTGCTGATTTATTGTGCAATCGAATTGAAGTATCTGACTGTCTGTCTGACAGATTGTCTGTCCGTCTACATCTGTCGTGACGTGTAAATATCCGGAAATCTAGAAGTCCGAGTGTCGGAGCTGTCTAGAGTTGTAAACATCCGGGGTGACATCTAGGGTATTGAGGAACGTTAGTTCTAATAGATGTTGTATGCTGTCTGTACGTATAACTGTGGTGGATCCGTGAAGGGCAAGTGACTGATAAAAGTATTGAGTCAACCCTAGGTTTTCGGGGAAACTGGGCGGCGATTCAACTGGTGGTGAATCGTACGATTATACAGGGTCGGGACACATGTGTGTGTTGCAACTGTAGTACAATTGAATACATTGTTGTATTTACATGGTTACTTCAAATCACAATAGTATTTCAAGGCATTGCATGAATCTCAATAAAAGCTAGCAACTTGATTAAATACATGTATATGTTCGTGCTAGTTGTCGCAATCCATACGTGCGATAGTATAGTTTGATGTTTGTGTTTATTATCGTAATTTATACTTGCGTTAATATAACTTTTGTAAAGGTTCCTTGGATCTGTGTATAGTCCAAGAGAATCCTTTGTATCTGTGTTTTATTTTGTATTAATATTTAATTTATTCATGTATTGTGAATGGTTGTGAGTGTAATTGTGGGTTGAACGCATGAGTTATTGTGTTGATACATCATTATTTTTCATTAATAATTTATTTCATAAATTTATATTTTCTTTCACATATTGTGTTTGTGTTGTTCATTTAATCCACTATCCTCTCGGTAACAATTCTGTTACAGTCCCACTCAGGCTCGATTTTGTAGGAAGCGAAATTAGTGATAGAGATGGGTAAAGCTCCGAGCCCCCAATCAGCAATGCGGACAGTTCAATTATAGAGTTCACAAAAAGATGAGATTCCAATGAATAACAATTTAATGCAATTCAATAGTCAAATGATAATATTTCCCCCATTCACTCTTCCTCTTGACCAAATTATACCCTATTGCATCATTTGATTTATAGTGTGAGACAGTTTTTCCACCTGTCTTTGTTTTCTACTCATCTGCATCTCTCCTATCCTGCCAATTCCTTCTCTCCCCTCAGACTTCCCTCCTAACTCTGTCTCTTTCTTGACTGCTCCTTCTCCAGTTCTTGTCCACTAGTCTTTATTCCATCTCCTTTCTAAAGACTCGGGACTAAATTATACCGGTATTCTGTCCCCTAAAAGCTTCAAGTGAAAAAACAAATGGACAATAACATACTTTTTTAGCCATCTCGTCTCACGATAACCAATAATCAATCATCAGCTAAAGGCTATTACATTTTTTGGTCACCATTCGTGTAAGTCGAAATACCCATCCGTTCTAGTACGGTAAACAACGTCGTAATAAGATTAAAGCATCTATTACGTATCATACAAACATCAATAAATGGCGTCACATCAACAAATATATTCTTAATCTCATTATACTGAACAATATCACACCAGTCAGACGCATTTCTGTAGATTAGAATCCTACAAAGTGTACACTAATACTAAAATAGCAATGCTATGATATATCCTTACATCCTTATTAGCTAATTTTACACACTGCAACCGGTTTCCAAAGTTATAATTCAATTCAACAGTTGCAAAATCTAGAATATCACATGAAAAAATATACTAGTTTACTACGAAGTAACCATATAGCAAATTACAACATTAATTCTGACCACGAGCTAGGAAAGTACATAATTATTTACATAATCATAGCTCATTTCTCAAATACGCATGTACGTTAAACACCACCAAGGTAAGTCTACGTACTTACGGTTTTTAGTAATGAAGCATACAAACTGCACATAATTACAATTGCAATGCCGTAATGAGAGTAATCATCTACTCGATCTCTTCCCTTGTCGTTTCGCATGGAGCAAGGGGGTAGGGTTTCCGCTGAACTGGCCGGTCGTCCACCAGCTTTAATCCGAACTCGACAAGTGACTTTCTCCCGAGTATTTCCGTAAACACATCGGAATACCCGTCCAGCAACGTCTCTATCTCTTCCCGCTGTACCGCAGTCAACATGGGGCCACACTCCACGTCCGAGTGCGTCTCAGCCCTCGTTAATGGACAGCTCGGGACAGTGTTTGCATGTTCCGTATAGCATTTGGTGTCTTCGGTGACGATCGTGGCAACAAAAAAATCGCTGATGGTCACTCTTTATCGTGAATCTCGTAAGTGCACACACGTTGTGATTTGATAAAAAGATTTCAACATAAAGGCTGCTGATATCTTTCAAGACATTTCTACTCATTGGACCCATCAGACATATACACTGTGGATCTGTCACACACATACAGTGAGCCCGTGAGCCCATCACAAATACGCAGTCTCTCTCTCTCTCTCTCTCTCTCTCTCTCTCTCTCTCTCTCTCTCTCTCTCTCTCTCTCTCATACACGCACACACACAATTGTATAATTCGGAGTAATCATACTCAACGTCCAAATAATCATTGCCCCAACAATTATTAAAGTTTGGAATGCAACTGCAAAAGGGTCTGGAGTTTTTCATTTTCAATTTTCTTATAACCGAATCAAATCAATTTCAATAACGTAAATTTAAGGATAATATTAAGAATACAAAAATTGTACTTCAACAAAATATTATTATTTTTAGTAAGCACAAAATATGATTTTGAAGGCTGGGTTATTATAAAAGAATCGTATTAAGTATTATTAACTATTGATAACATGATCTTTGTAAAGCACAACTGCACAACAAAAGCACAATGCCATGTACACGATTCCATAAAGAAATGATATCCCAGTAACGTTATGAAAGAGGTTCTGAAGGAACGATAATAAAACCATTTTTTAGAAATTTAATTACTTAGATATTACTGCGAAATGTTTGTCGGGTACAAAATTGACGACTAGCTGTAATTTTGATAAATTTGCAACGGGAAGGTTTTAAAAGAAAACGATTTAGGCAAAAGTTTTCAGTTGTAGAATCCAGTGTTGTTACTTACGTGTGCGTTATGTCTGTCCATCCCATGCTAAATTAAATCGGTAATATCATGAGAGGATTTATTTTGTTTACTGTTCAGTGGCAATAGACAATAATCATTATGGATCCTTTTGTGAATTATTGAAAGGAGTTCTAGACAATGCCATTTTGACAACGTCACGATTCTTTTCCGGTTTTTACAATTTATACGAAACTTCTAATGCTTTTCGACTTTCACAGATATATATATATATATATATATATATATATATATATATATATATATATATATATATATATATATATATATATATATATATATATATATATATATATATATATATATATATATTCAGATCTGACCATGGTACGGATTGAATTAAGTTTCAAGGCTTCAGTCGAGGACAATTTATAGGATGCTGGCCATTTCAGAATCCCTTCCTCTTCGTACCGTGAATAAAGTTTATAAAGTTACAACATCGGTAGATTTCGATCAGGAGGAAGATACGCGATCCTTTTGGCTCCTTTCCGAATCTGATAAACTAACCAATGACGGCCAGTCGGATAGAATTGCTGACCCGGGGAATTTAAGGCTTTCTTTTCAGGAAGCCTAGTATCAGCGACGTCCCGAGCCTGCTGCTACAACATTGGCTCAGACACTTTCAGTACTGATCTCCCCATGAAAAAAAATTAAAAATTAATAACAGGTACATGTCCGCTCCACTGCTTCATAATACGGACACAGATGTGTTTCATGACACGTCGAAGCTAGTCTGGAACGTAGTCACTACATTTTTAATGTTAGATTTAAAGACCAATGCGATGACTGCTTCGGCTAACGTCAAAACTAATACGACGCTAAACATGTCTGTGGTCCACGTTACTCAAGCCTCATCAACCTCAACATTTACAAATGATACCTTTGGGTCACCGTTGCACTTTGGAGTAAACATTTAGGAAGGTCAGAGGCATGCAGCTCAGAAACTGTCCCTCCTACCCACCGCTTAACCCACATGATAACCGCGAAACAACCAGTCCCGCCACTGCGGAGGGACGATAAGCGGACTACGGTTAGTGGATGTGCTATATATATCCCAGCCAAATGCTACTAGGCAACATTCCCTCCGAAAGATTTGGCGATGCAGGTCATTTCGGAGGGGCTTAGGAATTAATCATCCAACCCCAAGCCCAACACCTTTCCTTATTTCCTTTCTTCACGGACAAACTGTCAGATCAGGAGAAGGATTACTATAACAACATGATATGCGGTCGCTGGTCTTCGTAAAGCTAACGGCAAGTTGAGGCGTCTCAACCAATTAATGTCGCCACCAAAATTCAAGATTGAGATGGCGAGATCAATCAGTGTCTCCCTCAGGACGAGTATGCCGTCAATCTAGATCTGACCGACGTATATTTTCACATCTCTATCAACCTTGCGTCACAGAAATTTCTCCGGTTCGCTTAGAGCGACACGGCCTATAACTACCCTTTTGGCATCAACATCAACCCCATGGGATTTTGCCAAGGTGATTGCGTCTTCACACTGTTTCCATTAAATTCATCCACAACAACAGCAAAGTACATGGACGATTTCCTCCAGAAGTATATGGTAAGTTATAATCTACTCCGAGGCATAAATGATCTCTCTCACGTTTAGATCATCTAGGTTTTCTAGTGAACTAGGATAAGTCCGACCTCCGTCCATCTGAGTTTCTTGTCTATCTGAGTATGGAGTGTATCTACAACCTGAATCTAATACGGCATCCTTTAGTTCGCGGGTGGATTTCATCGAGAGAGTTTCTGCAACTCCTCGGTTTAGTCATTGCGGTGGCTGGCTTGATCTGGCTCAATTATATTTTTATGCACCACTTGCAAATGACATTGCTAGAAGCACATTGGCGCCTGTTTGCAAGTTGTCTCAATAATACAGTCATGACGATCCCCGAAATGCAATAGTTTATATGTCAGTGGTCCAGCTCAGACTGGCTGACCATAGGGATTCCACTAAAGAAGTCCCGAGTAAAAAAATAACGGCATGTAGCGACACCAGTACCTATGGGTGAGGTGCCGACCTGTTGTCGAACCTCACAAGTCAACGGCACTTTGGAACTAGGGAAGCTGCCTCTGCACAGAAACCTTTTATAAATTTAGGCTGTCATCAACGCCTTTTGCTTCTGACCGGATCGACTCTTAGGCAATATGGTTTCTATGTCCGACAACTCTGTGGTTGTGACCAACCTCCTCAAAATGGGGTGTGTGGGACACCAAATCACCTGACCTGTGTGTTCTGATTTGGCAGTTTCTATATTGGTGCAACAGCCATCATATCAACGTACAAATCAGATGTATGCCCGACAAACTCAATGTCTTAACCGACACTCTATCCAGGAAAGGCCAAGTTATTCACACGAAATGATTTCTCTATCAATCGGTCTTTATTCGGATCTGAGCACATTGGGGCTTTCGATGATTTATCTTTTAGAAGGCAATGTGGAAAAATCACAATCAGAAGTTGCCCACCTATGTTTTTCCGGTTCCATACACAGAAGCTTGGGCCATGGACGCTCTGCCAATCACGTTGGAAGGGTTATGGCATTAGCTAATCCTAAAACGGTCTTGGTAAATCTAAGGATTACAGAAATTCACTTCTACCCGGCCTTCTGGGTATATATGGATCAAACACGAGCAAACAAGTAATATAAACGGTTCACATGTACCGAAGGTTTTATTGTTGTCAAACCAGTTAATTTTATTTCTCACCTGAGAATGAAACTAAAATTAAACACAGAACTAAATTTAAATGATGAACTGCTACAGAATGATAAACCAATTAGGGTATGTGATACGAGGTTAATACTAGTTCACACCAGGGAGTTTTTGTCTTCTAGTTTACAGCGGTATTGAGTTTTAAATAACTCTTTTTCTGACAGACAGTGACAGAACAATATAGTCAAATTAGTTAGAAATGTATAATTCATTACGGGCAGGAATTGAAACCATGACACAGGTAAAGATACTAGCCTTCATGGGTCAGCGCCTTATCCCATGTTCCCATCCCCCACCCCCATGAACAAAGTCAAATGTAAAACTTAAAGTGCACGAGAACTCGCATGCTAATCAGTGACACTTAACTCTGAGTTACATGTAAAGAGTCAGTGGGTTTCTATTTTGGAATAGGCAACGGGATTTAACCATCAGAATTATTTTAAACAAACTTCAATGTTGGCGTGCGTATTTACGAGCTCATGTCATTTTAAAAAATTCGAAAAGTTTTACATAGCTCTATTATTAAAGGCATCTACTTCAAGCGTATACGTCAATGTTTAATGGACGTGTAACCAAAGAAATTTGCCATCGTTCTATCCTGTTCAGTCTAGGAATGCAACCTACTTTAAACATGTATCTATGATCGTTAGAGCATGAAAACTAGGTCACTGTTTCCACCTTTGGGCTGCATTATTATTATTAAAACCTACACCTATTTAACTATTACAAAATTGTCCCTGTCTTAATGAGACAGCTGCGTAAATCTCTTGCCACTGAAACTTATTTTTCATTTTCTTCTAACTAAACAATGAATCAAACTATAGCGGAGCCTTCAACATTTTGGAAGTGCAAGAGCTTGTTTTTCCACTTATTTGTATGTTTAAATATCCAGTTCACTTGATTAAATTCATAAGGATTTCGTTAGATTGGACGTGATAATCATTCGAGTACCAGAGAGGAAAGAGCGAACTCTTCCGAAACCACTCGAACCGGAAGTTTTAAGGCACTTGTATTTATCCGAGAGTAATTTACATTGTTTGGTGAATGACGCGCAATGGTTTGCAGGCATGTATTTTACAGGATGCATATATTTTAAAGTTAGATCAATACAATACTGATATATAATGCCGAGTAAAAGTTAAATTCTAAATAATATGAAAAAATATTATAATTGCTCAAAATCTTTTGGAAGATAAACACTTTCGAACAAAATTAAATATGTAGTATTACAAAATAAAAGATGAAAGGTAAAGAAAAAAACTCCTTAAATTCTGTATAATGTAAAATATAAAGATACACATATTAAAATCCCTTCATACAGGGCCACAATTTCAATTTTGTTTAAATATAAAAGGCATTTTAAAAAAAAATAGCAAACAGGATTAAAATATTTTCTCAGGCGGTACATCGTCATAAATTTTCTTAATTGAGCTCACTTTTTAAAAAAAAAATGATTTCGCCTCATAAGATGGAAGTCTGTATACTCTAGAGCAGGGGTCTCGCACTCAAACAACCCTGAAGGACTCGTAAGGTCATTTTCGTTGGCCCAAGGGTCGCACCATCTTTTGTTATCTCTCATGATTATGACACCTTGTGACTCCAACCGGCTTGGCGGACCGCATGTTTGAGACCCCTGCGTCAGGAGCTATGCACTCTGGTCAAAGCTTACTATTCAGGCCGCATGCATTAGTCAGGCATGTGTGTCCTATAGACGAACGTCACAACATTACCTTAGTTCTTCATTTTGTTCCGAATGAGGTTTATCACTCGCCATTGATGATGAATCAGATGTTACGAATCTTGTCTGCGGAATTTTCATTCAATATATGTGCCATGTACGAGTACATAGAACATGCCAATATTAACAGCATATCAAATTCGAATCCGGGTGATTGTAGGGTAGTTTTGGCTGCCTTATATGCACGTTTAATAATCCTAACATCAGTATATTCGGCAGACAATAGTACAGAATGGGTTGTTTTCTAGCTTGTATGCGAATATTCTATTTCTGCAAGATTTAAGACAAACCAAATTGCCGGATTGCTGCAAGCGTTTCAGTGTGGAATGGGAGTCAGTCAAGGTTATGTTTGGTGGGGGCAGGTTTGTTTGTTTGAAATTGAGGATTTAATGTAGTTCAGATAATTTAGTATGACTGTCATTTTTGCGGTAAAATTGGAGACTATTTTTGGAATTCAGCTTGAAATGGTACTGTGATGTTTTTGCAACAACAGCAACTCCAAGATTCTCTCATCTTTCAACCCGTCTGTATACAGGAACGTATGGTCACGACAAGAGATCCTGATTCATTTAATGAACTTTGAAAATCGAGACTACAGTGTTTATGAATTAGTAGGTGACGACTTCGGGATACAGATTTTGTTCTTAGTACTGGTAACAATGATATTTGGTCTATACCAGATAGACATGTCGTTGACATATACCGATTCTTTGGTCTATACCAGATAGACATGTCGTTGACATATACCGATTCTTTGGTCTATACCAGATAGACATGTCGTTGACATATACCGATTCTTTGGTCTATACCAGATAGACATGTCGTTGACATATACCGATTCTTTGGTCTATACCAGATAGACATGTCGTTGACATATACCGATAAGAAATTTCTTGGCATTTCACCATGTTGGGAATCGTTATGAAGAAAAAGGGTGATTAAGAACATGCTGTCCTGATGTACTTCCATATTATGAAGACAATTTGTAAAATGGCCGTATTGATCCGTAACATTGAAATGTATAACCTTCAGAACAATTTTACTAACGAAAGAAATGTATAACCTTCAGAACAATTTTACTAACGAAAGAAATGTATAACCTTCAGAACAATTTTACTAACGAAAGAAATGTATAACCTTCAGAACAATTTTACTAACGAAAGGTAAATCGATCCTTTAGTCATAGGTTAAATAGGTAATTTATTATGCTGTACTTCCAATTGGTGTTAAAAGTATTCTCCAAACGAAAAGATGGCTACATGATGGGGGTGGAAGGTTTGAAGGTTTGTCTGTTTGAAATCTGATTAGATGGCTAGTTGTGCTTCCCTGTTGTCTGAATCCCCTTTGAAAGTGACAGTAGTTTGCTGAATTGGAAATACCCAAAGAATCTGCCATTTCTTATTCATTATTAGGCTTTGTGTATGGGATAATAGTTGGTAGAAACCTATATGGTTAATGCAAATATCATAGATAGACAGACAGACAGAGCTAGCTAAGCTAAGCTTGCGCACTTTAAATTTGTTTTAAATCTAACGGGAAGGAAAGGTTAGTCTTACGTTAAGGAGTTATGTATTCTGACCAGACAGGTTAGTAAGTGGCATCATATTACTAGATTGTTGCCATACAGTCTATTCGATCGCTGCCATAAAGGTACTGATAACAGTCTATTCAACTGCTGCCATACAGGTACTGACAATAGTCTATTCGACTGCTGCCATACAGGTACTGACAACATTCTATTCGACTGCTGCCATACAAGTACTGACAACTTTCTATTCGACTGCTGCCATACAGGTACTGACAACATTCTATTCGACTGCTGCCATACAGGTACTGACAACATTCTATTCGACTGCTGCCATACAAGTACTGACAACATTATATTCGACTGTTGCCATACAGGTACTGACAACAGTCTATTCGACCGCTGTCATACATGTACTGACAACATTCTATTCGACTGCTGCCATACAGGTACTGACAATAGTATATTTGACTGCTGCCATACAAGTACTGACAACATTATATTCGACTGTTGCCATACAGGTACTGACAACAGTCTATTCGACCGCTGTCATACATGTACTGACAACATTCTATTCGACAGCTGTCATAAAGGTACTGACAATAGTCTATTTGACTGCTGCCAAACAGGTTCTGATTCGACCGCTGCCATACAGGTACTGACAACATTCTATTCGACTGCTGCCATACAGGTACTGACAACATTCTATTCGATTGCTGCCATACAAGTACTGACAACATTTATTCGACTGCTGCTATACAAGTACTGACAACAGTCTATTCGACCGCTGCCATACGTGTACTGACAACATTCTATTCGACTGCTGCCATACAGGTACTGACAACAGTCTATTCGACAGCTGTCGTAAAGGTACTGATAACAGTCTATTTGACCACTATCATACATGTACTGATTACAGTTTATTCGACCGCAGCATTACAGTTACTGGTTACAGTCTATTCAACAGTTTCTAAACAGATACTGACGGCAGTCTATTCGACCGCTGTTAAACTGCTACTGAAAACAATTAGTTTGGCAAATTTCTCTAAACCTTCATCTAATAAATAGACAGATAGATGGTCTCCACACAGTTGACCACCTTTTGCTGTAGGTTACACGTTATCCTTCCTGCACGGGTTTTATACAGAGGGCACTAACTCTTTATTAATACGGTCATTATATGCAGGCATTACAGATTAGCATACATGTACGGACTTGATTTGAGAAGAAAGAAAGAAAGACAAAGAAAGTAAAATATTAAAAGTTAACATGAAATTAAGTTGTTGAACTTTCATAGTTGTTTATTATTTGTATTTAAAATTCACAACGTAAACAAAAGGTAACTCACGATAAAATCAAATTTTAAAACAAAACCAAATCCAAGCACTTAACATTTTAAAGAAAGTTTATAACAAAACGAGAAGCCTCAGAGTTTACACTGAAATTTAACAACTTTGCTTCCGAACTTTGATTTTATTAATCTACAGACTCATGTTCACTGATCATGATTATTTGTAACTGTTTAAATTTGGTTATTCGGATCCTTTTATTTTCGTTTTGTTTTTAATCATTTAGTTGAATGTTTCTTTAGCGCATTTGCCATTAATTTTGGGTCGTTAACGTTTCAAAATGTTATTTTTTTAATCAGATTCTTTGTTGATTATAGGTATGATCTGTTGGCTACAGGCCTGATCTGTTGACTATATAAATTATCTGTTGATGTTTGGCATGATCGGTTGACTACATGCATGATCTGTTGATTACAGACATGATCTTTTGAATATAGTCATGATCTGTTAATTGCATGAATGATATTGTGGTTATCGGCATGATCTGTTGATTATTGACGTGATCTGTTGGTTGCACTCAGGATCTGTTGATTACTGGCATGACATGTTGGTCATAGTCCTGACCTGTGAATTATTGACAAGATCTGTTGATTATCTGCATGATCTGTTGGGTATAGGCATGACCTGTTGATTATTATTGGTTTGATCTGTTGGTTATAGGCAGGATCTGTCGGTCATAGGTATAAACTGTTGATTACATGCATGATTTGTCTATCCAAATGGTCTGATCGAATTAAATAAAGTGATGTCGTTCCAGTTCACATAAAATATAACTTAAAGATGGAAAATTGAACTTTAATTTATTGGGAAGTACATTTTAAAATAATGTAAATAATAAACACTGCGCACCAATACACTCGCTAGTTACTGAGCTACATTCGTTTAAAAATAAATAACGCCCCTTTACCGTCCGTAGTGAGGCCCCGAGTTGCCGAGTAGTCAAAAGCGTTCGCAGTTACAGATCACTGCCATCTCATCTCTGAGTGCGTGGATTCGAGTATCGGGATCGGCCAATGTGGGCACGTGAGAATGCTTGCCAGTACCTTCTTGTGGGTAGGTGGCTCTTTCTGGGGTTTTCCAGAGTTCTTCCTCCACCATTTATACTGGCCGCCATATACAGTCTATCTTGTGCTGACAATTGGCGTTAAACCCTACTACAACAACAATCACCCGTGGTCGTCTGATATTCCTCGTTTCGTATGAACATGCAAACACGTGCTTAACTAACCAGTGAGAGCACGAGTAAGTTTTTCCTGCTATCGTCACCTACTATGTATGACTTTTCACGACGTTTGAATAAGTCAATTAAGTTTCGCTTCCAAGTACGGTCAATTATCGATTGATAAAAAGGGCACATTCATTCAGACTTTCACTTGGAACTTCCTAAAAGTGTTGACAGCTTTGAATACTTTTTAGAGGAGACGTGACATACATCCTGGTTCTATTATTGTGTCATAGCTTATTTATATGTTGTTCATTGGAGAATTACTCATTCTTGCCTTAAGATCCGAAGGAAAATCATTCTCATTGTTGCGTTAGTTTAAAAGTATAGTAAATTCAGACAAGATACGTTAAAAAAAGTATTATCACATCATCACACTATGCAATTGGCATATTGACACGCTCGAGACTACGGGTATATCAAAACATTCATTATTGGAACTTAATTAGATTACCACTGGCATTCAATTAGAACTTCATACATTTGGATATTGGGTATCATTGTAGAGCTACATCTGTCTACCTGTATCTAATACCACCCACTGGAACGTACCGTGTATGACCTTGACGCTACAGACCTTGGCAGTAGGCTACTACCTCATGCCCCGTAAAGGCGTCGCTAAGGGTTAATGCGTTAAAAGATAGGGAACATTTAATACTCACATTTGTTGGAGGGGGGGATTTCTTAATAAAGGATAAATATAATATTCAGCTTTGGCAAACTTAAAAGGTATGGAATTGGTTCAGCCACAAGGGAAACATATGAAATAAAAAAAGATGTGGCTCCTTGTGACATGGCAACCAACATTATTTCAAATTAAGGAGAAAAGACACACATGAACACGCACTAAAAACACTAGGAATCTAAACAAAAATTTCTAGCAAAACTTAAACATGATATAACACACCGTTTCTCAAGAATTATATTTTAATAAGATATTTTTGAATATTGAGCAAGAAAAATGGACTTTTTGTGTAGCCCAAATGAAAATAAGATAATACAACTGGGAATAATATTTGATATAATAAGCCATCAAAACAACAAAATCCATAACATACACAACATATAACAAGACACACACGGGACTTAGGGGACCAATGGCAAAGGTCACAATGGAAAAGAAGGGGTGGTGGTGAGTTCACCTGTTAAAAAATAAACATTGTATGGAGGAGCCACCCTTTCGAAACACTAGGGGGAAAAATACCCGGCAAAATAATTCTCTTTTGTTGAAATTATGGATAAAGATAAGACATACACACCTTTGCGGGTAACTTATACACATAAACCACCTTTTATTTTCTTCTTTTTGGGAGAGAAATGAGGGGGGGGGACACATGTTTGGTGCTCCCCCCCCCCCTGCCAAAGTACAGTCAATAATTCACTGAAATCAACTCTTTGTTAACATGAGTCTGTCTTGGGCCCATTCCCACTCACTAAAGCCCTTCATTCAGGTTGTTAGAACATATGGTCCTACGACCTGACGGCTACATCAGCAGTGCACCTTGTGCACATAAATGCCTGGGGGAGGTGGCACTAATCTCCCCCCCCCCCCGGAACATTTGGCATCCTGCTGTGCGGGAATTAATCTGTCACACATGCCCTTTTGGATGTATGTGACATAAATCCCAGTAATCAGTTCAATCAGTCAACAAAGTCTGATACAGATGGTACAGTCAATTGAACAGACAAAATACAATAAATCATAACAAATAAATATAATATATGATGTACTTTATCTTTACATAAAGAAATATCATGATCTATAAATACCACAATTAACATATATGGATTGTCTGGGATTCAATGGTCATCTCTACCTTACAACAGTCCCATCATCTTTTTATAATCCCTAAAAACTCCTCTTTGTTCTAATGCTTCTTTAACAAAAGCAAAATACTTAAAATAATATTAAACGTCAAGAAATATCTAACACTTTTAAGCCTATGCTTAAGTAGCATTTATTCTCTGGTTACCCTTGTAAATATGTACGCATTATTTCCATATAGTCTCATAGTATCTGATTAAAATCCAGATGCCATGAACAACCAAGTCGAAGACATAAATCTGCATGCATTTAAACGACAATCTATGGAGATCATAAAACTTCAAAGTGTCAGTTTGAATTTAAGATTTTGTGTGAAACAATCACATAGGACTTTTGTATGAAACAATCACATAGGACTTTTGTGTGAAACAATCACATAGGACTTTTGTGTGAAACAATCACATAGGACTTTTGTGTGAAACAATCACATAGGACTTTTGTGTGAAACAATCACAGTGTGGTGTTATTGCATGCAGTGTCGACAAACAAACTCTTGCACATTTACGTCATATAGGACACAGCCTTCAAATAAGTTAATAAGAGAACAATCGGTGTATGATAAACAGCTTCCGATTTCACTTGAGCTTTTCCATTTACTCAAATCAGGCCTCTGCTATGGGCTAAAATTTCTTAACCCAAAGTAGAAAAGGCACATAATGAGAATCTTTGAAGAGCTTTTGATCAATATATAGTATATAACTATTCAATGGCTTTACTGTCTGTGGAAGGAGCTAGGCAGGTTTTAAATTAGCCAAAATTTGGCTAAGGATTCCTGTTGCCATACTCAGTGAGGCTGGTACACAACTAATGTCCTTTTAGCCAAATTTGGCTAATTCCTACAAAGCTGTTCTTCACACTCTTAGGTTGAAACCAAATCTTGGCTAAATGAATGCTACACATTTGCCTTTCACATTGATTTAACAAGTGGTTTTTCTATGTACATAATAGTGATGTTGGTGGGAAATAGACTCACCCATAGTATAATAATAATAATAATAATAATAATAATAATAATAATAATAATAATAATAATAATAATGAGGACTTTGTATAGCACCTAATCTTTAGAAGCTCTAAGCATTTTACAACATCTATAATGATTTGACTACAAAAAAACCCACATGAAACTATAAAGCAAAAAAAAACATGCTGAAAATATTTAAGGTAGGAAACAACATTATGTCTTTAAGTTTGCTTTTGCAGTTGACATGTTTGTCAGAGTTTTAAGAGACTCTTAAAAGGGATTACAGTGTCTTTGTGTCTAATTTCATTTAGCAATTCATTCCAAGTTGTTGGGCCCTGGTATGCAAATGAATGTTGTACATATGACTTCGTTTTCATAGTGGGAATAATGAGTATATGATTGCCAGAAGAAGATCATAAGTATCTTGCTGGTTTGTACACATGGGAGAGGCCAGATAGGTAATGCTGGACTGGAGTCCATCAGTGAAATGTAGCAGTCATTGTTACGGTTATTGGATTTAATTTATTTATTTTTTATTGTTAAATCCAAATTTGTCATTTGGGGTTTGATATTTCTTAGTTGGGAGATTTTTTTCTAGAAAATTCAAGTTGACCTAGAATCTAGTTGTAAACAGTTTTGACCTTGGCTTGTGGATCTACTTCCTGACCTTGCTTTGGACATTGTCAACAAGTCTCTAACACTATTGGTTAATTTCAAGGACAACATTTTATTTTTAGTTCTTAGGGGTAGGAAATATCTAGAGTATGTGATTTTTAGTAAAGGCAGTCTCTTTCTGTGACCTTCCATGAACCTATATCAATTTCTAGAAAATCATGTGATCACTTGTTTACTAAAAAAAAAAACAGTTATATAAACTGTTTTTTTGGATAGGAGTTCAGTAGATGTTTGGGCTTTATTATTATTAAGTTGTGTATTTATGTTTGAGTTATAATTATCTTGCTCTGGACTTGTGTCAATTCATTGGAAAAGAAGAATTATTCTATTCATTTGGAAAAAGGACATATGTTTCATAATTTCATCTGGATGATATTAAATCAAGAACTGCGTCACGTGACATTGTCAGCCATTTTGGATTACATCGTCAAGATTCGAACCTGGAACTATTAGAACATTTATTTATCAGGACTTGCAATTCCATTAGTGGATTATTTTGTGAATTTTATATTTGTTGGATTTGATTCTCTAAAACCGTAAGTTTATTTATTTTATGAAAATAATTGTACTTAATAAAAATCATTGTTAAAGTTTTACAAGCTTGTTAGTTTTCACTCTTTCTGTGTTGCTGCTTATTCGAGCCTAAGCACGTAACAGTCATTGTATGGTACAGAGCAGTGGGGAGGTTTGCTTTATAGAGATGTGTGTTCTGATCATGTTACTCTAACATGGCACAGTGTTAGTACATATGTACATTAAGCATAAAACCCACATACAATGACAGTGCTAGGGCCTTACTTGTTAGAGTTGGGTTAGAAATAAATAAGTGAATGAAATGACTGTGTATTTTTATCACACCAATGATTTTCGTCATTGAAATTGATTTAATCAAACTACTATTTCAGCAAAAATTGTTAAACCTACAAACTTTATCAAGTATTTAACAGAGAGATGGACCAACAGGAAGATGGATGTGTACAAAATCTAGAGAAAACCAAACTATTAAAACAAATGCTTAAATACATAACAAATTTTATTATTAAAGAACATATGACTGAAATGGTGTACATTGTAACAACTTTTACTTTAACATAAAAGATCTCTTTTCAATAAGTCTTTTTATGCCTATCGGCAATTTTCTTGAAGCAGGAAGTTCAAATTCCCCTGGTAAAATATTGCTGACTGATATTGTCAGCTGTTTACATGATGTCAGTGACACCTTAAATTGCTTTGTTCTGTATAATCTAATTGTAATCTCAGCAGGCGCAACTTCCATGACCTGACCGATTTGAATGATAGTTGCATCTGCAAGGTACAAAACATGTCTCCCAACATCATATCTTCTTCTATCTGCTCGTTCAGCTCGATGTCTGCCTGAGACTTGTTGGGTTATGTATACCTGAAAAATTTGGATCAGTAATTTTTAAATGAATTGTATTTATTTTAAACTAAACTAAGCAAGTCTTTTGAATGATTGTTTTACTGTCATAAAAGAAGAAATTAATATAAAAAAATAATAAATAATGTTCAAATTTCATTGCAAATTTAGTTGGAAAATTAACACTCAGATTCTTCTTTTTAAATATCATAATAGGTATCATAGTTCTGTGAGATATAATTGAGAGCTGCACATTCAATTTTCATTTATTCTTGCTAAATCAACTTTCTAACTCATCATAAACCATTAGAAGTTTACTGGCACATTTTATTTGAAACATTAACTCATTGTATCTGTATTGTATCAATATTACATAATTGTTTCAATGTAACAGTCTTCAGAGGAAATATTTTGAAGTATTCACTCAGGTGCTTTTATAACTGGTATTTTCAAGTTTAACATGACATTTCATTTAAAAGGAGAAGTTGAACAAACTATTTATTTGCTTCTTATAAAATATCCATAAAACAATGTATGTCTTTCAGAGATAAATGTTTAGGTACTAAACCATGTTTATTTTGGAACAATTGCCCATTACATTTGACTGTAGTGTTTCATGAGAACAGATATTTGTTTGGAAAATGTACTCTTCAGTTTGTCCAGATGACTAAGTAATGATTAAAATCTTTAAAAGAATATATATATATAATTTGGCCATCTACATATCCATATCCATAAAAATAAGTGTTCTACATCTCCCTCCCCCACTCAAGTAAATTCATATTTTTAAAACTGATTTGAATTGTATTAAAAATGGTCTGGTCATAAACACATACCGAAAATCATACATGTTTATTTATATTTGTCCAAAATCTGATGAGCATCTA
This sequence comes from Unio pictorum, assembly GCA_030141615.1. NCBI lineage: Eukaryota > Metazoa > Mollusca > Bivalvia > Unionida > Unionidae > Unio > Unio pictorum. The sequence goes on along the minus strand of JARLTB010000027.1, from coordinate 1,152,409 downwards.
TGACAACTAGATTTTGATATAAACTAAGTTTCAAATGTTAAAGGACTGATTTAACATTTAAATATGGCTTAAATTGTGTACAACTCTTTTTATCTGATTTCTGATGCATATAACATTCCTTCAGATTTAAATTTGTCAGATTTATGGTGTTATTGTAATGGTGCTGATGGATATGACAGTTTCAATGAAAACACTAATCTTGTTGTGTACAAGGAAGGTGTCTAAAAATAACAAATATGACTTTATATTCCATACATACCTGCATACAGTCTTGTCATTGACCTTGAAAGTCTGTGTTTTTGTATGTTTATATGTCACTGCACATTCTCGGATGATGCTAATGAGTACTGTCATCTGTTTAGGTCCTTCAGGTAGTATATGCAATTTTTGTAGCCAGACTAAAATGTCCTCCGTTGTAAAGTTGTCATTGCAATGACTATTGCACCCACATGCCACAGATTTTTCCTTTTCAATGAAAGTTAAATCTAATGCAGCTCTTCTTCTTTTCACATTGAAATCTGCAACATATGGCATTTGAAATTGTCTTCAGATTTTAGTATGCAGACAGATTTTAAAACAAACATTAATGTTATGCATATGATGACGCTAGTAATTTTGTGATGTTTTCATACTAATGCATATATTTAAACTGCTTAATAATTTGTATCTTTCTGTTTTTCTTTAAATATAATTAAGATACAGAGTTTTATTAAGATTCAAAGAAGATTTACTGAAAAAGTCAAAAAAATTAGAAGAATTAAGTAATGATACTAAAATGATTTTAATGCAGGAAAATCAGGGCACTTAAATAATTAAGCATATAAACATCCATAACTAATTAGCCTCAAAGTTATTTTGGTGGAGTAGGTGAATAATGCATGACTGAAATGAAAATATGTTTCACTCTACCATTTCAGTGCTTTATTTCCATGCTTTAAGTTTGTAATCTAAGTGGCAATTACTGTAGTAGTAGTAGTAGTAGTAGTAGTAGTAGTAGTAGTAGTAGTAGTTGCTGTTCTTGCTGTGTAACAAATACAAATTGTAATTTACCTAAATTAGACATACAAGATGACAACCGTTTCTGAACAAATCTTGTTGCTGGGAGACCGATATCTGCAAGATAAAAAATTTAAGTCTCATCCTGTTAGTTCTTGCTGCAGTCTTTAATTCACCTAACATACCTTTTAAAAGTTACGCAACTATCATTCTGAGTTTTCTTTTCCCACTGCTGATGATAACTAAATATTTGAATGCATTTATGCCAATAGCATTGTGGCGTTGCCCGACCCAGAATTAAATTAGAACCATGTGTTATCAAGTAAGTCGGACAAGCCACTGTGTATTGTTACACATGACCGCAGGCTAACACCATCCCTTGCGTAAGTTTGCCATAGTTAAGAGAGGAAGCTGACCAAAGCCCGTCAGAAGTGTAATTAGCACCTTGGGCTGGAAGGATGTTTTGTACATCAAACAAGCTGCCAGAAGGAGTGGGCGTGCCTTATCTTCTGGATACGCTGACGGACCGCCAGATTGAATAAGTCGAGTGGATAGGGTCCCAGCGCTACCCAATCAGAATCGAGATAGGGGTGGGGCCCTGATTTATTTGAAAATATAATATCTTTAACCGGCCGGCTAGCTTTAGTTCTCGATCATCCGTTAGAGATTGTCTGAAGAATTGGAACTCCGTGCGGCCATACGTTAATTGGCGGAAAACCTTAGGACAGAATTCTAAGTGTAGCTTCTAAAAAGGAAGCTTCGAGGGACAGACTAGTGAGTGGTCCCAGTGTCTCCGTTATAGACGGAAGGAAGAGAAGGAAAGGGAAATCTGGAGAGGAATTTTCGGGGAACAGACCAGGGAAAGTGGTCCCAATAGTCGTGATAAAGAACGGAGGAAAGAGAAGGAAGGAGAGAAGTCGGGAGAGGTGAAATCCAGTAGTGGGAGGACAGAATAAATAGATGAGTGGAGGATAGGATAAATAGATGAGTACAACCAAAGGCCAGGTGGAAAATAGAACTCACACTGAAAATCATAAGATGAAATAGGCTATCACTTAAAGGACGAGTGATTGTGTGACATTTAAATTTATAGGCTTCATTAAATTGTTATTGTTGAATTTCATCTTTGTGTTATACATATATATATATATATATATATATATATATATATATATATATATATATATATATATATATATATAATTTAACCGTCGGCAGTGCTGACTGGGGGCTCAGAGCCGTATACCTATTTGGTCTTTAATTTAAATTTAAATTCACGAGCCAGGTGGAACTTCCATAATATTTTAATCAATATTTTGGAAGTATCCCACCCCAACCTTTGCAGAACGCTACAATCATTTTACTTATAAAAATACTGATATCAAGAGCATATTCTCTATTATTTTAAAAGAAATACATAGTAATTATTCAAGTAGAAATCTGGACCAGATAACTGTTGATAGCCAGTAAGTGTTAGGCTCAATAATCAAAATGAATTCCATCAGTGGTCACCAGGCAGGAATCTTGTGATGGAAACTAAAAATGCTATTAAATTTTTTTTTTTAAATCTTGGCAGTGAACTGAAAGATAAATAATTCCATTTTGTTATAGCATTTTCCATCAGAATCTGAATCTGATTTATGTTCAAAACTTACTGTTTTATTATAGTATACAGAGAGAAAATATTACATCAGTAAAAAAAAGATTTCAGTACTTGCAACATAAAGTTTATGAAGACAAAATAAAATCTACTGGTTTAGGAGTGAATATCTTTAGTCAAAATATATAAATCTACTGGTCTGAAATCTTTTACATGTAATGCTAAAAATATCTTTAGAAAAATTTACATTTAAATTTGATAAAATGTAATACATGCTCATAGGGTCAACTTCACAACATAAATTTAGAAAACTATGCCAAATCTAATTCATGCTGAGTATGCTCTGATGAGATGTGGGCTATGCTTACTGAATGGAATAAAAATCCCTGAATAGTTTAATAAAAGTGCCTAATATTAATAGATAATTTAACATAATATAACTATGTACTATTGTTTATATTCTGTTTGTTTTATTAACCTATAGAATGTTTACAAATTAGCAATTTAAATCTATACACACCTTTGTTGAACTCATTTCCAATAAGTTTTCTGTATACGTCCTTGTCCATTCTCTTCACACTTTGGACATATCAGTTGAACTTCTCTGGTTGCAAGAAAACTAACCTTATTTAAACTGCTGTAACTGGTTGAATGCCTTCTACCAGTTCTGCCTCTATCAAGGCTATTACATGCCCAGCAGGCAGCTTTTAAGCACTCAGCAAGATCAACGAAAACCTGTCATGATCAAAGGAATTTTACACCAAGAGCATGGCCTGGAGAGAGCCATACACTGGCTCAAAAACAAGGCACTTGGTTTTATGAATTGTGTTACTTGTCCAGCTATCATAGTAGAGTATGCAAACTCCATGATAATAAAAATTCAAAATTGTTAGATGTTTAAATGCAGATAATCATACCTATATTTATAGGCATATCCTTAATGACAGCTTCTGTGTAGACTGAAAAGCCAAAAGTTATGGCATTTTCTGTCATTCCAAGTGTTTGAAATGTTTTCAATATGGCACCAAAGAATCTGGTGCAAATTTCAGTAACCTTATTTTAAGTCTCTACTTTTTTCATTTGAAAAAAGGATCAGCTTTCTAAATATTTTGTAAAGTAAATTATTGCATCCACTATCAACTAATCCTAGCCAGCTAGACACACAGAGATATATCATATTCCACCTATTTCCATCAAAGTTGTGTATTGTGAGTCTTTCATGATGAATATATGTGGGAAATAATCACTGAGAATAACATTAAACTAATCATCAATTAAGTTATCATGGATGGAATATCCTCAGATATTATATATTAATCACAATAATGTAGATCAAGTATTATCTTAATAGTATAGTTTTACTGTTCCAGAATTTGTTTCATTACAGCCCATTCAAAACTTGGACATGATGTCTTTTTAATCATGTAATTTACACAACTGCTGCTAGACAATACAAATATATGTGCTGCTCTTTAGCTTTGGAGGCAGCACAGATAACAATAGCATGATCCTATTTCCATTCATGTTTTCAACCTTAAACAGTTAACCAACCCACCAATAAACATGGTCACATTTTAGACTGAATTCTTCATAGACCTGATTATAATATTCTATGGTCCATCCTCGGATCCCACGAACTTGTATCAGATAACTACTGCATTATATGCTATCTGAATGTATCAGTTCCTTCACCTTTACTTGCTATTGAAAGACACCTCGATATGATAAATAGAACCAAACTAATGCATGACATACAAGCGAACCTAACAACTTGCTTACCTCCTACAGTTGAAGAACTCGATAACTGCCTGTGTTCATTGCTTGAAAACATCTCAGCCATCAAGTGCAGAGTATCAATTCAAAAGTGTTCTCCATGATATAGCAGTGTTAGGGACCAGCTTTGCACCATTACAAAAGACCACTGTGAAGTGGAGAAGCTTTGACTTTCCAACAGACTCACTTTCATAAGCTAATCTATGAAGCTGCCAAGAAGAATGTCACAAACATAGTCCATTTAGCCAAATTATCCCACTACAGTATTTCAGCGACAACAATTAGCAGCACATGGATTAATTTCTGATAGTTGTGATGATGAGTGCACCAAAGTCATGTGAACTTGATCTAATTCCAACATCATTGCTGCTTGAGTGCTTCGATCCAATATTGCCTTTACTAACTGATGTTATTAAAACCTCTCTCTCATCAGAGGAATTCCCATTATTTTTCAAAACTGCCAGTATAAAACCTTCTGCTGAAGAAACTAACATTCAACCTTAAATGCTTTAAAGAACTACCGACCAGTTTCTAATCTCCCGTTCATATAAAAATTCTTAGAAAAAGTTGTTCTGACCCAACATGTATCTCATCTGAATTCAAACAGTCTTTTTAGCAATGTACAGTCTGCATATCTCCCTTGCCACAGTACTGAAACTACACTTCTGAAAGTAGTTAATGGCATTCTCTCTGCTTTGGATAGCGGAAAGATTACATTCCACACACTCCATGATTTGTCTTCAGCATTTGACACAACAGACCATGATATATTAATTCAATGTAAAAAGCATGTATTTGTCATTCCCAACACAGCCGTTTTTTAGTTCAAGTCTTAGTCAACAGGACACAAATTGTATCTGCCAATCTTACTCTCAAGCCCAGTTGATTTATGTTGTGGTGCTCCACAGGGGTCTGTTCTTGGACCTGTTCGCTTCATTCAATACACTCAGCCACTCTCAAGTGACATAAATCATCATCCAGTGTTTCACCAATTGTACACTGATGACAACCAAATATACAAGTCTAGCCACACAACTCAAGTTGATTCTACCTTCCAAGGAGTAGAGAGGTCAAAAAGACAGTACAGAACCTAGGTGTTACTCTGGTCAGTTACTCTCACATTGCAGCAACATGTCATGAACATAGGAAAGGCTGCTTATCTTAAAGGGGATAAACATGCAAAAATAAAATTTGCTCAGATTTTTTATATTATTTGCTATATGTATATTGGTCACTTTCTGAAAATTTGAACATTTCATTCTTACTCGTTACGAAGAAATGTATGAAAAACCGATCATATATCCCGATAAGTCTTGAATAAAACAACACGCTTCCCTCCCCCTTCACAAATAGCGGAAGTGACGTCATTTGAGACACTGTACACACCGGCATTGTTGATAATGAATTATGGAGAACTCGTCCCATAAAGAACAGGTAGAAGGATCCTATATAATAATTGTGAGATGTCGCCACATGGTTGTTAAGGTTTTATTTATTGTTGTCTTTCTTTAACCTAATAACATATTAAAATTAAAAAATTTGTAACTTTTCAAGTTTTCCATTTGATCAACTCAGCTTCTGTACTTAACGAAACAGACGAGACATCTGTCCCTTTTGCTCTGCTCTTCAAAATTATTTGATATATTTTAATTGGGGAAAAAAGAACATGATGTGAAGTTTTATATATGAAAGAGCTCCAACCTAATAATGAATGATACTTGAACTCGATAAAAAGAAAAACCAGCATTGACGCATACTCGGGAAAAACTGTCGCTACTGAGTTCAACATCGTTTAGTCTATTTCTTCTTATTTGTTAGTGTTTTCGTAATTTTATTAGTTCTTAATAAAGCAAACTATTTAAAGTTGAACGAGAAGTTTAAAAAATATTTCACTACTAAATTACCGATGCAAAATAATAATGTTTACGTCATTTCATTATATATATAACTACACCATGATCGCGCGTACTAACGGGATTTTGTTACCTTAAATATATATGTGAACTGCTCAACGTACTTGGGTTCGGCATAATGAGAAAATCATCTTTAACAAAAATTTTAAATTTCACATTTAAATCCTGTACAAAACTGAATAATATTTCACATGGTCCGAATCAGAAGTTTGGAGAATCAGCCAGATAGCCCAAGTGGCCGAGTGGTCTAAAGCGCTCTCCGTTTGGATCACTGCCATCTCACCTCTGTCTACACGGGTTCGAGTCTCATATTCGGCCTATGGGGTATGTGAGAAAGCGTGCCAGTAGCTTCTCGTGGGTCGGTGTGTTTTCCGGGTTTTTTCTCGTGTTCTTCCTCCATCATTTATACTAGCCGCCATTTATAGCCTATCGTGTTCTGGAAAAAATGACGTTAAACCCTACAACAACAACAACAACAACAACAACAATAACATTAGCGAAGTAGAATATACCATTAACATCCAACCTTAAATGATAGCTTCATGGGACAAAGATGAACAGGATTCGTCAGATTTTGACAAAAATGGCGCTGCTCTTTTGTCTTTAGAGAAACATTCAAACTCGAAATGTCTCTGGCACAACCTGGTGTGTTGAGTTACCATAAAGCCTTCTCTCTTTAATTTGATTGCCCATACAGCTCTCCTTTTAGGGTCCTTTGGGAATGTGAAAAAACTAATCTTTTGTCTGGAACTTATATTATCTGTTTTGGGGGGTGGGGGTGGCAGGCACCATACAGATCCCAGCCCCCATTTTCTTAAACAAAGGAACAAAGTTTTCATGCGCTGGTGTGTTCCTCCCGATATGTAGTTTGGTGTTTTTTTAAAAATATATATGTTTTCTCCTATTTCTAAAATTTCCGTTTATGTAGTTAAAATTAGAGGGGTATTGTATCTTTAGTGTTTCCTGGGTTGATCATCCGAGTAGGTTTCATTCATATAATCTCAAAATTCATTCCCCAGTTCATTTTGTCGACCTTGGCAAGAGATAATCTGTACGCTATTTATGTTGATGCTATATGCATTTGATATATATTTTTAAAAAAAATAAAATAAAAAATTATATACATTTTTTTGATTTTTAATTTTGAACGAAGTACGGTGTACTATCTTTGTTTGGGGGGGGGAGGGAGGGAAAGAAACTGATTGTTTTATAACTTGTATTTTTTTCCGTGTCGTTCTTCGCATTGTCTATTTATTTCATATTGAATTCGACTGCGCTCCATACATTTTTTTTTTAAAATTGTACTTCTCCAGACTATTATTTATTTATTTATTTATTAGTACTTTTAAAGATTTTCCGAAATTGTTTAAGGTACCCTTTCATATGGGTTATTTGTGCAGTGCGGGAGCTGCCCAGCGGTGTAATAGAAGAAGAATGTATTTTATATGTTCCAAGGTTTTCTTTTCTTCCTAAAAGATTAATTCGTTAGGCAGAGAGAGAGAGAGAGAGAGAGACAGAGACAGAGACAGAGACAGATGAAAAATGACGTAGATTTCTAAGTGTTTGTTTAAATTTAATGGAAAATTCGCTGATTTTAATTTTTTCTGTTAATTTTGGGCGAATGGATTCAGCTTATCATCATTCATTTGTAGCTTACTACACCGCATCCATGACTTAAAATCAGAACACTTCTCTATGCTTTAGATGGTGAAACCATCTTCATTTGGACAGCTGTATTTATACATTTGAGTGTCGCATCCACTTATATACATATCTTAAACTGCACAAGCGGATGTACGAAATGATAATTCAATTGAGGTTGAAATTTGAATTGGTAAACAAAGTCATTATTCAATCGGTCATGCGTTATTGTGTCATATCTTTCTACATAATACATTATGTAAAATCAATTGCTAGTAGCTTCTCGTGGGTCGGTGGTTCTTTCTGGGGGGTTTCCCGGGTTCTTCCTCTACCAATATATACTGGCCGCCATGTATAGTCTATTGTGTGCTGAAAATGGCGTTTAACCCTACAACAACAACAACAACAACAACATTCCCGAAGTAGAATATTATATTAACATCCAACCTTACAGGATAAATTCGTGGGATAAAGATAAACAGGACTCGTCAAATTCTGACAATGGCGCTGCTCTTGGGTCTTTAGAGAAACATTCAAGCTCGAAATGTCTCTGGCACAAAGTGGTGTGTTGAGTTAGCATAAAGCCATCTCTCTTTAATTTGATTGCTCATACAGCTCGCCTTTTAGATTCCTTTACAAATGTGAGGAAAAAAAACAATCTTCTGTCTGGAACTTCTGTTATTTACACATCTTTTTTTTTGGGGGGGGTGGAGGGGGGGGGTGGCGGGCACCAGACAGATCCCCGCTCCCATTTTTTAAAACAAAGGAACAAAATTTTCATGCGTTGGTATGTTACTCCCGATATGTAGTTTGGTGTTTTTTTAATATATTTTTTCTCACCTTTCTAAAATTTCTGTTTATGTAGTTAAACTGTGATGGGGTATTGTATCCTTAGTGTTTCTATAGGGTTGATCATTCGAGTAGGTTTTATTCATCTAATCTCAAAATTCTTTCCCTAGTTCATTTTGTCGACCTTGGCTAGAGGTCACCTGTACTCCATGTATGATATTGATGTCGGTGCTATATATATGTGATATATAAGATTTTTTTTCACAATTTTTTTTATATTCATTTATTTGATTTTTAATTTTGAAATAAGTACGATGTACTATCTTTGTTTAGGGAATAAAAAAGAAACTTTTGTCTTTACGGCTTGTATTTTTTCCGTGTCGTTCATCGCATTGTCTATTTGTTTCATAATGAGTTCGACCGTGCTCAAGTGGGGATCCATACAAAGAAATACAATTACAATTTGAAAAAGAGGAGAGAGAAAGACAATTACAATTTGAAAAAGAGGAGAAAGAAAGACAATTACAATTTGAAAAAGAGGAGAAAGAAAGACAATTACAATTTGAAAAAGAGGAGAGAGAGAGACAGGAAAGGTTACAAGAAAAACAAATTGAACGAGAGAGAGAGAAGGAAGAAAGGGAATATCAGTGTAAAATGAAAGAATTAGAGCTGGCAAGTGAGAATCACCATCATACTTCAAATCAAAATTTTGATTTAGCAAGGAATATTAGATTAGTGCTCCCTTTCAAAGAAAAAGAAGTAGATAAATATTTCATTCTTTTTGAAAAAGTTGCAGAAAATTTAAAGTGGCCAAGAGAGAATTGGACTCAGTTACTACAATGTGTAATTACTGGTAAGGCTAGTGAGATTTACACTTCACTGTCTGTTCAGCAAAGCAGTGATTATGACGTAGTTAAAGAATGTATTTTAAGAGGTTATGAGTTAGTTCCTGAAGCTTATCGACAAAAATTCAGAAATTATAGAAAAGAAGCTGGACAAACTCATGTCGAATTTGCTAGACAAAAAGAGCAGTTGTTTGATAGATGGTGTTTGGCCAAAAAAGTCGAGCAAGATTATCAAAATCTCAAGCAAATTATATTAATTGAAGAGTTCAAAAACTGTGTTCATAGTGATGTTAAAAATTATCTTGAGGAGCATCAGATTGAAACCTTGGAAAATGCTGCTCGAGCTGCTGACGAATATTCTTTGACACATAAAGTTCCTTTTGTTAACAAGACTTCTACTCAACAATTTAATGGCAGAAAAGTATTTCCGCCTAATTCAAGCCCTTCTAAAACTCAAACTAACACAACTTTCAAAAATCAGACTTCAGAGAAGTTTGATCCTAAATCCTTGTCTCTTTCGACGTGTCACTTTTGCAAGAAAAAAGGACACGTTGTTTCTGATTGCTACAAATTAAAAAATAGGCATCAGAATCAAGACAGACCTGTTCCAAATGCTCTTATTTCCAAGAGGTCAAAGTCACAGTCATGTATTGAAAGCAATACATTTGTTGGGTCTAATAAATCCCAGTCTGATTTTGAAATGGAGAATTATGAACCATTCATATCGAAGGGTTCTAAAACACTCTTGGGTGATTCAGCCAATCCCACCCCTATTAAAATTTTAAGGGACACAGGAGCTTCTCAGTCTTTTATTATCAGGTACTTTGCCTTTTTCTGAGAAGTCTTCTTCTAATGAAAGCGTTCTTATTCAGGGAGTAGAGTGCGGCGTTGTTAATGTTCCTCTCCATTGTGTAAATTTGTCATCAGACTTAGTATCAGGACCTGTGACAATCGGAACGGTCTCGGTTTTACCTGTTGAGGGAATAGATTTATTGCTAGATAACGACTTAGCTGGGAACAAGATTGTGGTTAATCCACCTGTAACTGACAAGCCTAATCTGGATCAGAAAGTTGATCCAATTGAAAAAGAAATCCCTGATATATTTCAAGCTTGTACAGTTACTAGAGCTATGGTAAAGAAAGCTCTTGAGAATGAAGTTGAAAAGGGCAGTATTCCCTTCGTTGACACATGCATGGGTCAGGTTTATGTTATTGATGGCAGTATTCCCTTATCTGACACGTGCGTGGGTCAGGCTTGTGTTGAAAAAGCCAGTATTCCTTCAACTGATGCTTGTAAAGGTCAGGTTTTTGATGAGGTCACATTTACTCTTGGTTTAGATCAATCAGAAGGTATTGATCATAGTGATCCTCTTTTGACAACTCATTCTCTTTATTCTAATCAGGGTGATGATCTTGAGAATGGTGTTATAGAAGGCAGCATTCCTTCAACTGGCGCTTGTATAGGTCAGGTTTTTGATGAGATCACTTTTACTCTTGGTTTAGATCAATCAGAAGGTATTGATCATAGTGATCCTCTTTTAATAACTCATTCTCTTAATCAGGGTGATAAACGACAGTTACTTGTCGTCGAACAGGAAAAAGATCCTGAGATCTCCTGTCTGTTTCAAAGGGTCATAAATGAGACTGAAGTCACTGTAGTTCCTGTCTGTTATTTCATTAAAAATGGAATTCTTATGAGAAAATGGTGACCTCCCGAGGTACCTGTTGGTGATGAGTGGTCAGTGAACTATCAAATAGTAGTTCCAGAACCTTACAGACAGGAAATACTTAATCTGGCCCATGAAACTCCTTTGGCTGGTCATTTAGGGATTAAGAAAATGTATCACAGGATCTTGACTCACTTCTATTGGCCAAAAATCAAAAGTGATGTTGCCAAATACTGTAGATCTTGTCATACTTGTCAAATGGTAGGAAAAACCAATCAGAAGATACCTAAGGCTCATCTGCAACCTATTCCTGCCTTTGATGAATCATTTGCTAGAATTATGGTAAATTGTGTAGATCCCTTACCTAGGACCTAGTCAGGTAACCAATACCTGTTGACCATAATGTGTGCATCAACAAGGTTTCCAGAGGCTATTCCATTGAGGAATATTAAATATAAAACAGTAAAAGCTTTGATAAAGTTTTTTGCTCAGTATGGCCTTCCCAAATTTTTCAGTTTGATCAAGGTTCAAACTTCATGTCCGGAATTTTCCAGCAAGTTACGAATGAATGTCCAATTCGGCAATTCAAGTTAAAAATGAAACTATGGCTTGAAAGAACTACAAGGGAGAGAACTTTTGAGTCTGATAATGGAGTTGTGTTACTCTTGTTCATTCTTCTTACTTTTCTTCAAATTAGATATTACGGCCGTTACAAAGTTAAGAAGAAAATGAATTAGTTAAATTATAGTATTAGTGCTCCTGGGATCTAAATAAATTATAGGAGTACCAGTATATTGAAAGAGATAGCCATGTTAAATATGTAATTAATTTAGTGGTACCTGTCCCACTTAGTGAAGAAATATCGTCGGATTCTACTGACATTGGAGCGACGAATTGTTGGAATTCAGAAATTATAAAAAAATCTAGACCAGAAACTTTCACAGTTGCAAGTGCAAGAAAGAAATGAACTGAAAGTTATTATTATTATATGAGCACTTATGTCCAGATATTTTTTACAAGGACAAACAAAAATTTTCATGACGTTGAAATTGAAAATTCCAAACAGCATCCATGCTGGACGAGTCCACTCAAACAGGAATACTTGAAAAAGGAAATTCAATATTTGCTGGAGAATGATTTTATCAAGTCCAGTAAAAGTGATTGGAGTTCACCATACATACTTGTTTGAAAACCAAATAAAACTTTCCGTATGTGTACTGATTATAGGAAGGTGAACAGAGTGACAAAAACAGATTCATTCCCATTACCAAGAATTGACTATTCTATTGATAAAATTGGGAATGCCAATTATGTCACCAAATTTTGACCTTCAGAAAGGATTTTGGCAGATTCCACTATGGAAAGAGCAAAGGAAATGTCAATATTGTGACTCCAAATGGACTCGACCAATATAAAGAAAGTCCAATTCAACGTCTCATAAAAATGATCATCTCTGGTCTAGAATATTGTGACGTCATCATCTACAACGACACCTGGAAAGAACATCTAGCAACAATTAGAAATTTTTTTGACAGACTCACTAATGCATGTCTGACTGTTAAATTATTTAAGAGTGAGTTCTGCCCTGCTAGAGTGGTTTTCTTAGGACATTTTGTGGGACATGGACAAGTTAAAAGGTTGAGGCTATTTCATGATAATATAATTGCAGACCTTTTTCCTGTGTATAACAATTTATTATATTGTGTAATTTATACTAGTTCTTTTAACATCAGATGTAAATTGGTTTGTGATAAAAAGAAAGTTTTATCATATAAACCTTTCTTTTTATTTTATGGGGGAAGGTGTTACGGCTATTGGATTTAATTTATTTATTTTTTATTGTTAAATCCAAATTTGTCATTTAGGGTTTAATATTCATTAATTGGGAGATTTTTTCTGGAAAATTCAGGTTGATCTGGGTTCTAGTTGTAAACAGGCTGACCTTGGCTTGGTTACCTCTTTATCTGACCTTGCTTCAGATTGATAAACAGGTCTTTAATACTATTGGTTAATTTCAAGGATAACTTTTATTTTTAGTTATTGGGGATGGTTTTTCTTCTGGATCATTCTTTTAATACGTAACTTTTTGAAGGCAGTCTCTTTCTGTGACCTTCCATGAACCTCTATCAATTTCTAGAAAATCACGTGATCACTTGTTTACTTAAGAAAAACAAGTATAAGAACTGTTGTTTGGGATAGAACAAATAAGTAGAATTTTGGGCTTTAAAATGAACAGTTGTGTATTCATGTTCGAGTTATAATTTTTATTATCTTGTTCTGGACTTTGTGTCAATTCATTGAAGAAAGAGGATTTATTATCTATTTGGAGGAGAAAACATGTGCTCATAATTCATTTGGATGATAAATTAAACAAGAACTGCATCACGTGACATTGTCAGCCATTTTGGATTACATCGTCAAGATTCGAACCTGGAACTATTAGAACATTTATTTATCAGGACTCTTACAATTCCATTAGTGGATTATTTTTGTGAATTCTATATTGGATTAATGTTGGATTTGATTCTCTAAAACTGTAAGTTTATTTATTTTATGAAAATAATTGTACTTAATAAAATTCATTGTTCAATTTATACAAGCTTGTTAGTTTTCACTCTTTCTGTGTTGCTGCTTATTCAAGCCTAAGCACATAACACAGTAAAGCCATTGAATAGTTATGTACTATATATTGATCAAAAGCTCTTCAAAGATTCTCATTATGTGCCTTTTCTACTTTGGGTTAAGAGATTTTAGCCCATAGCAGAGGCCTGATTTGAGTAAATGGAAAAGCTCAAGTGAAATCGGAAGCTGTTGACATCAACTAGTATGAGGACACAGCCTGCATATAAGTTAATAATAGTTGATGTATAATATAAACTAGTATGAGGACAGTTGGTCTATAATATAAAATTTTATGAGGACACAGACTATATTTAAGTTAATAAAAGGACATAGTGTGTGGGTTAAATTAGTATGAGAATACATAAAGTGTAAGATATTAATTGGAATGAGGACACTGCATGATATAGATGAAGATGAGGATGCAGACAGTATATGATATAAATTAGTATGAAGACAATCATGGTATGATATAAATTAGTATGAAGACAGTCACAGTATGATACAAATTATTATGAAGACTGTCGTGGTATGATATAAAAGTGATATAATTGTTAACACATGTAAAGTCTGAGAATTCAGTATGAGATTCTTGTCAGTCTCACATAAGAGACAACAAAATTAGAGTAATACATTTCACAATATCTTATAGATAGATAGATCAATAGCAATCTATCTCTACTCCTTCCAAAGAAAGTGTTGGTCATTCACAAGTTCAGCAAAGTGCCTGTTGAAAGGACTGAAGTAATCGTCCAGCAGTTTTCGAGTTTCTGGAAGCATGTTTCCAAGTTGATGATTGTATATACTTCGTTGGTTTTCTATTGGTTTTTCAAGGATGTACTTCATTTTCTCGCTACTCAAGTCTCCTGCAAATTAAAATATGAGGAAATTTGGGATATTCTGTGTGGTCACTGCATGACGGAAATATACATTATCTGGCTAGTAGTATTGTTAAATAATCTTGACATTGTTCCAAAAATAGCTCTGGATGAAGGGTCACGTGCTCAAACAATGAAAAAAAAACCAAAGAAAAACAAAATAGAACAAAGAAGAAAGGAAACAGGAAAGAAAAACATCCAAGCTTTGTTTACAAGCATGTTGGCACCTTCTATGACTACTTTGTGCTTGGTAATGTTAGTTTTGGAATGATTTGAATTATTATCTACAATCTTTCTGCATGACTATCACCTAGCCTAATCAATACCATTTTGATAATCATACTTCAGTCATGGCATCTGATAATGTTGACAGTAATGGCATTTGATAATGTTAAGAAGTTAATCATAATTCAGTCATAGCATCTGATAATGTTGAAAAGTTAATAATAATTCAGTCATGACATCTGATAATGTTGAAAAGTTAATAATAATTCAGTCATGACATCTGATAATGTTGAGAAGTTAATTAATCATCATTCAGTCATGACATCTGATAATGTTGCCAGTCATGGCATCTGAAAATGTTGAGAAGATAATCATAATTTAGTCATGGCATCTGATAATGTTGACAGTCATGGCATCTGATAATGTTGACAGTTATGGCATCTGAAAATGTTGACAGTCATGGCATCTGATAATGTAAAGAAGTTAATCATAATTCAGTCATGGCATCTGATAATGTTGAGAAGATAATCATAATTCAGTCATGGCATCTGATAATGTTGACAAGATAATCATAATTCAGTCATGACATCTGATAATGTTGACAGTCATGTCATCTGAAAATGTTGAGAAGATAATCATAACTCAGTCATGGCATCTGATAATGCTGATAGTCATGTCATCTGAAAATGTTGAGAAGATAATCATAATTCAGTCATGGCATCTGATAATGTTGACAGTCATGGCATCTGATAATGTTGACAAGAAAATCATAATTCAGTCATGACATCTGATAATGTTGACAGTCATGGCATCTGATAATGTTGACAATTAGATAATCATACTTCAGTCATAACATCTGATAATGTTGACAGTCATGTCATCTGAAAATGTTGAGAAGATAATCATAACTCAGTCATGGCATCTGATAATGCTGACAGTCATGTCATCTGAAAATGTTGAGAAGATAATAATAATTCAGTCATGGCATCTGATAATGTTGTCAGTCATGGCATCTGATAATGTTGACAGTCATAGCATCTGATAATGTTGACAAGATAATCATAATTCAGTCATGACATCTGATAATGCTGAGAAGATAATCATAATTCATTCATGACATCTGATAATGTTGACAGTCATGGCATCTGATAATGTTGACAAGATAATCATAATTCAGTCATGACATCTGATAATGTTGAGAAGATAATCATAATTCATTCATGACATTTGATAATGTTGACAGTCATGGCATCTGATAATGTTGACAAGATAATCATAATTCAGTCATGGCATCTGATAATGTTGACAAGATAATCATAATTCAGTCATGACATCTGATAATGTTGACAGTCATGTCATCTGAAAATGTTGAAAAGATTATAATAATTCATTCATGGCATCTGATAATGTTGACAGTCATGGCATCTGATAATGTTGACAAGATAATCATAATTCAGTCATGGCATCTGATAATGCTGACAGTCATGGCATATAATAATGTTGACAGTCATGGCATCTGATAATGTTGACAAGATAATCATAATTCAGTCATGGCATCTGATAATGTTGACAAGATAATCATAATTCAATCATGGCATCTGATAATGCTGACAGTCATGGCATATAATAATGTTGACAGTCATGGCATCTGATAATGTTGACAAGATAATCATAATTCAGTCATGACATCTGATAATGTTGAGAAGTTAATCATAATTCAGTCATGGCATCTGATAATGTTGAGAAGTTAATCATAATTCAGTCATGGCATCTGATAATGCTGACAGTCATGTCATCTGAAAATGTTGAAAAGATTATAATAATTCATTCATGGCATCTGATAATGTTGACAGTCATGGCATCTGATAATGTTGACAAGATAATCATAATTCAGTCATGGCATCTGATAATGCTGACAGTCATGGCATATAATAATGTTGACAGTCATGGCATCTGATAATGTTGACAAGATAATCATAATTCAGTCATGACATCTGATAATGTTGAGAAGTTAATCATAATTCAGTCATGGCATCTGATAATGTTGAGAAGTTAATCATAATTCAGTCATGGCATCTGATAATGTTGAGAAGATAATCATAATTCAGTCATGGCATCTGATAATGTTGAAAAGTTAATAATAATTCAGTCATGGCATCTGATAATGATGACAGTCATGGCATCTGATAATGTTGAGAAGATAGTCATAATTTAGTCATCGCATCTGATAATGTTGACAGTCATGGCATCTGATAATGTTGACAGTTATGGCATCTGATAATGTTAAGAAGTTAATCATAATTTAGTCATGGCATCTGATAATGTTGAAAAGATAATCATAATTCAGTCATGATATCTGATAATTAATCATAATTCAGTCATGACATCTGATAATGTTGAGAAGTTAATCTTAATTCAGTCATAACATCTGATAATGTTGAGAAGTTAATCTTAATTCAGTGATGACATCTGATAATGTTGAGAAGTTAATCTTAATTCAGTCATAACATCTGATAATGTTGAGAAGTTAATCTTAATTCAGTCATAACATCTGATAATGTTGAGAAGTTAATCTTAATTCAGTCATAACATCTGATAATGTTGAGAAGTTAATCTTAATTCAGTCATAACATCTGATAATGTTGAGAAGTTAATCTTAATTCAGTGATGACATCTGATAATGTTGAGAAGTTAATCTTAATTCAGTCATAACATCTGATAATGTTGAGAAGTTAATCTTAATTCAGTCATAACATCTGATAATGTTGAGAAGTTAATCTTAATTCAGTCATAACATCTGATAATGTTGAGAAGTTAATCTTAATTCAGTGATGACATCTGATAATGTTGAGAAGTTAATCTTAATTCAGTGATGACATCTGATAATGTTGAGAAGTTAATCTTAATTCAGTCATAACATCTGATAATGTTGAGAAGATAATCTTGGCATCTGATAATGTTGAGAAGTTAATCTTCAAACTGTACAATGGTATTAGTTTCACATGAGCTTCCACAGAAATAATGAATAAAAGATGAATAAACATTAATAATACTCCATTATCAATGTAGCTAGACCATTTTTCATCCTAAATGAGTATGAATGAGATGGCATTCCTACCATTGTGTAGCAAACAAAATAGAAAGAGGTTGTGTATATTCAGTGTAAACATTGGTCATGAAATCATGGAGTGGTTTTCCTCATATCAATGTTGATTTCAATACTAACAAATCATTAAAATAACTGGTTTGAAATGTATTTTTTAGGTAAAAATCTTTATTCTCAGCTAGGTATCAGGCAGCTACATGCCTGTTCTATAATTAAATAAAATATTTCTGATACTGGAAGGAATTTTTAGAAAATACTTACGCAACTTAAGGAATTTAAAAATGTTGTTCATGGTGTGTTCTCGGTTGACAGCATAGTCCTCCAGTCTTAAAATGAGAATCTGGTTCCTCTCAAATACCTTTAGCCAATCAGCTAAATAGACTGAGTACATACCCAGTCTCAAGCGTGACTACAAAGAGAAAAACAGTTTCACTAGGCAAGGTTCTTATTTATTAACCCTATCGACACCTTGATAGATCCAGCAGATACTTTGGTGCTTTGTCCAAGCAAGATAACTTGGATTTTATGAGTTGCCTCCCTTAATATCTTATACCAACTAACTTACACTAACAGTGTACATCACCTGAAAATAGCAGAGGCAAAAGACTTTAAAAGGATACTTCCTAAGTTGAACATCAAAAGTGTAACTACTTACCAGACAGAGGCCATTATAGGTGTATTTGAGTGAAAGGTATTCGCACAAACACGGATGGGTAGTGGAAAATATTTTATTTATAAGTTCATTCAAGTTGTGTGCTCTTTTTGTCTTTATCATGTAGAAACAGTGTTCAAATTTGAACAACTTAATTTGACTGGATGGGGTGGCTTTCCACCGCATCCAATCAAATTCACAGATCTGAAGCACAGAAGCATATTCTCGATCCACCATGGCATATATATGGTTCACATATTGGAACCCTGGCTAGTGGAGATCGGAGAAACACAGAATTTAATTCATATCTGGTAAATCAATATTGTAAATTCCATCTCAGAAAGAAAATAATCTTTGTGGATAAACACTTTCTGTATCAAATAAACAAACAAATCACATTCTAAATTTTGCATCATTCATTAGGAATAACTTTAACTAAATAAAAAACAAAAATCAACCAAAGCATTTAATGAAGAAAAAATCTGTGTAAGTTTTGCCTGTTCCTGTTTTATTTTCAACAAAATATCCAACATCTTGTGAACAATTTTATAATCAATTTGATTCTTCCAACAGCTCCATGCAAATATTTTGTTAACATCCTAATATACAATGCAGTGCCTTGTTATAACATTAAGTTCTTGTTGTTGTTGTTGTTGTAGGGTTTAATGCCATTTTTTCAGTGCAAGATCGGCTATACATGGCAGCCAGTTGTTTAAATGATGGAGGAAGAACCTGGGAAAACCCCAGAAAGATCCATCAACCCACAAGAAACTACTGGCAAGCTTTCTCACATACCCACACTGGCCAAGTTTAAGACTCAAACACACATAGATAGAGGTGAGACAGCAGTGATCCGTAATGGTGGGTGCTTCAGATTAATTGGCCACTCAGGGCCCAATAACATCCATCCATCCATCCATCCAATCCAATCCATCCATCCATCCATCCCGCTACACAAATACACACACAAAACCAATATCAGCATAATTATCAACAATACATGCAAAATTTATCTTGGGAATTGAATCAAATTAAAATGAAAATTTTATACCTACTTCACTTTTCATAGCTAAGTGTTCATCGTATACGCACTCTCGCACAGAGCGCATGCGTGTACAGTTGTTATAAAGATTAGTTGCCTTCACAACAGCCTTGTGGAAATTCATCGCAGATTTGTTTGTTTCAGTAAAGTAGAGGTAGTCTGAGTACAACCTGTAAGGAGACAAACAACATATCAGCAATGTAAAGGCAGTTGCTAGTTGAAAATAAAATCGACTTCCCATAGACATTATGTCATTTAAGCCTCGTTTTGTACAATTAATTGGACAACTTATTATCAATCGACTTCCCATAGACATTATGTCATTTAAGCCTCGTTTTGTACAATTAATTGGACAACTTATTATCGTTAGCTTTAGGATTTACAGGCTGACCTGTAAATTTATTGCTCGTAGTCTTGTTTTGCAAAATTAATGGCCTCACCTATAACTTATGCACTTGTACAGAAATGTGCTTATGAATACCTCAAGTCTGTTGTTATTTGTAATGTATTCTCACACACAAAATATACACAAATAATTAGTGTGGTGACACATCATAATGGTCCTTATTTACTACACTGTCAATCTTCAAAACACCAACTTATTTGTAGCAAATGTTAGTGCACAATTACACAAAACATATACATGTATAAATAAACAAAGGTGCATAAGTATGCACACATGTATAAAATATGCACAAAGAAATCCACAAAAACAATTACACACATACATGCAAAAATGCACAGGTAGCACTAAGAAATACAGGTGCACAATTAACACATATGTACACCAATTCACACGTAGCACAAATACACATGCACTATTGAACACACACACACACACACACAAATATACATGAAAAAAACAGAGAAACACTTGTGCACTATTACACACAAACATACAAAAAGTATGCATATATGCATATGTAAAACTTTGCAAGAAAGCAAATGCACACACCTGTCAGTTGGATTCCTGATGATTAGGATAAGCTTTACATCAGGTAGGAGATGGTGGATGTAGTCAGGGTTGGTGTATTGTGGTTCCAAGAAGTGCTGGTTTTCTGGATAGTTGGACCAGTCTGAGTTGTCCCAGAATAAAGACACACTAGCCTCTCCTTCACAAAAAAAAAAAAAATCAACATTCTTTAAACTTATTTACTATCATATGACTTTTTTCATAAATCCAGTCAAAATTTACATTAAGATAAAATTTAAAAGTTAGAGGAATGGTGGGTAATTTGTTCATGTAAATATTTCCCAACCTCTATTGCATCTCACACATAACACCATGAAGAATACATAAGTAAAAAGGGGGCATAACCCTTCTCAAAACAGTGCAAATACAATGACTGCTCATCATGAATATTTTCTGATGATGAATTTAATATTTACAAAGTTTCACAGCGCCGCATACAAAATTCTATCATTAAGTCCAGCTTTAAATCAAAAGGACAATAACAAAAATTCTGCACACACATTGATTTGTTAGTATTAGTATATATCGATGATGTCATGGCATCACAGACATAAAACACTTGGAGACAAACTGTATTCTTAAAATGTCTGATATTGTATTTAGCTGTTAGTCATAAAGGGCAGTAACTCACTTTACTTCCAATGCATATTAATTTATCAATATGCACATCTTTGACTAAGGAATATAAAATGTACATTCAAATAACTGTTACACATGTGGAAACTGAGAGAAGTTACATTCACAAATTTTGCATACACTTCATTCAGTTGTAAGTAAAAAAGGTGGCACTTTTTAATAATAAAAAAATTCAGGGAGAAAAGACATTTGTTGTCCTGCACATTTACTGGAAGGACAGATGGACAGATGTGGCAATTCCCACATAGCCATATTGATACAAAATATTTAGTCTGAGGGAATATTCTTCTAATAACTTTTACATGTCTTAGAAGTGAAGTAGGTAAATGATACATTTAAAAATTACCTTGGTACTTTAATGGGACAAGTTTTCATGGGCCCATCACAGAAAACAGTTATGTGCTATTACTAGTGTATGAATATCTGGACATATTTAAGTGAAGGTCACACTGCTTTAAGACAGTGGGTCAAACAATTATAGGTGACACTTGCATATGTTAAGAAGCTAGACTACCAAATTTTAGAGATTTTTTTATATAAAAAAACTTCCAAGAAAAATGAACAGAATGTTAAACCATGGGTCTACAGGGTTAGAGCATTTTTGTCTTGATGTTTATATATCAAACTTGTATGCACCCTAATATACAAACCAGAGACGTTAACCCCTGCAGTGACACATTCAGGATGTGTAATTAAATCATTCTTATATTAATAATAATGAGAGATTCTCTGCTCAGCATGGAATCTTATACAAATAAACTAGCTCAGCAACAACTAGAGATAATTAAAAAATATATTCCTTGTATGTGATTCTGTCAAGCAACAATTACAAGCATGTCATTAGTCTCAGGTGTAATTACAGAAGGTACAGAACAGTTATTTAAAATAACTGTTGAACCAACAAAGAATATTTACAGAAACAGCGCCAGCACAAAAAGCTCTTGAGACATTACCTGTTGATATTGTTGGCCATCTTCGAGCTAGTAAACACCATCCCGGCAATCATAACTTGAACTTCCACCACAACCTGAAGATCAACCTCTGCCAACATTTTGGATACATTTGTGTCTGAAGGTATTGCTGCCATCAATATTCCATACCAATTAATATAGTCACGTTTGGTTATCGTGGTAGAGATGGGTATATGAATCCTGAATATGTTAAAACGTTCAAATCTGCAGATTAAGTTAGGATTTATATTCCCCAGACATCATCAATGAAGCAGCTGCTATTTGTCAGAGATTATTCACAGGCGATATCATGGACATTAATGTTTATCAGTCCCTCATTGATGAAATCGTTGATGATTACTGCAGTGATTGATGCAATTGGATAATTGACAAGAAATTAAGATGATCATACATAATGCTCAGTGTGGACATCTAATGATCAGAGTGATCAATTAGCGATTACCAACATATAAAGCTATCTACGAAGACGCACTCGGCAAAGTTGTTCAAGGTCTAGTCAGAAGGATAGCCCCCAAAGCTATACCAGTTGCAAAACAGCTAAGAATCAAAGCTATTGATAAAAAGGTATTGGTACTGTTGGTGATGTCGCTACTAAAGCATTTTCAGCAATGAAGGATATACTAGCATGATTAATACCATAAAAACAATAGCAAGTAACATTGCCTAGCACTGAAGTTATGCAAGCAAGTGTTAGTAAACTAATAAATCAAGCTGTAAATCAATGCCTAGTGAAATTGGCTGGTATAGCCCTACCACTGGTAGAATGAGAATAAGAAAAAAAACATGATAGCAAGTCTACTGGCGAGAAGTGGTCTTCGCTTCCGATGAAAGCACACATAATAAAATGTTCAAGCATGTATCTGATCCCGCATTTGACATGTATGTGCCAGTCTTCAGTGATGAATCCATGTGTGATTATCAACATTATTCGTATGATGCACGAGAGCCAAATCAGCGTAGAAAATTGAGCTGCAAGTTCAGGATACAAGCAGATATTTCTTACTGGCTGAAGCATTTACAGAAGTAGATGGTGAAATTCTAAGAATAGATTACACTGAATATGAAACTGATGTTGGTTTTGTTAATAATGCCCTCATGATGTTGTTCAACAGTGTCACGTATAGCATCGATGGAAGAAACATTGAATATTTGCTAAGACAATCTCGACGCAGCCATAACGATATTGGGTCTAGCACGATATTCCGATGATTATTCAAGATCAGCTGATCCGTCAATGATGTTTGTGAAGGACACTACTGCCCACCCAGACAACGGACAGTATAATATTAGACTATCACGAAATCTCGCAGATAACGCTGACGCTGATGTGTGGGCATTGATTCATGGTGCTAATCAAGAATTCAACTTAGGATTCACAGCGCGTAGATCAATGATTAAAGATAAATGCAGAAGATTTTCATGCACAATTTCAGTGTCACATATCTTTGTATTTTGAAGAACTGTTTGTAAAGTTACTTTGGGAGCCAAGCATAAAGGTGTACTTCTAAGAAATACTACCGACAATGGTGCCATCTGGCACCCTTTCAGCAGCTGGAAATGAACGCTATTTACGTCGATGATAAAGGTATTGGTATTGTTGGTATTGTTGGTGATATTGTCAATAAAGAATTATCAACAATCAGGTATAGGCTATCACAATTAATACGCAAACCGCAAACCGCAAGTGGTTCCACCTCACCCAGTAAAATTGCCTAGCACCGAAGTTATGCTGGCATGTTTCAGTAAGATAATAAATCAAGATGCAAATAAAAAAGTAGCAGTGTTGGCTGATGTACTCCTGTCACGAAAAGGAAAAATACTATAACTGATAGTCTGATAGGAGGAAGTGGTTTTCGTGTTAGACAATAACACTATAAATAATGCTTACAAGTGTATCTGATCCAGTATTTAGATGGAACGTACCAGTTGTCAAAGATGAATTGGTACATGATTATCAGCATTATTCTTACGGTCTCTCTAAACTCTCCAAGCACTCTCCCCAGTATGACATATATTCGCATCAAATCTCGCAAAAAGGGACCAAGAAGCGGAAAAAAGAAAACACACATACGGACATTGTTACTATCAATTATTGATATTATTCATTGCTGGCCATATTTCCGAAAATGTACGGAAACTATCTCTCATACATCAAATCTCTTTAATTTTATTTTAAAAAGTTTACACAATTTCCTCATTGAAGGGCAATGCACCATACGTCTCTCGTTTGTTTGAATTGCTGATGCTCTTTGTTAATAATTGTCAACATAAAGGAATGGAGAAATGGTTAAATTGCATATAAATTGAGATAAACAAATAATTTTCTATAAATAAATTTGCTATTTGTTTAACTTATTTAACGATTTATTTGTGGTATTGCTAATTATTTATAAATGTTGATAAAAATTCACGTTACTGTACCTAACACGAATCCTAAAAACGGGAGTTATTTCCCTTGGCAACACATGACCTCACTAATTTTCCTGTTAGACAAAATATCGCTAAATATTCGCATGTGTGCGTGTGTGTGTGTGTGTGTGTGTGTGTGTGTGTGTTGTTGTTGTTGTTGAAATTTAAAGTAAGTATTATGCAAAGTTTAAAGTGTTCTTGGAGAGTCTTGGGGTGTTTACAGACCCTTATTCTTATGATGCACGTGTACCTAACGCAAGTGGAAGATTTGAGCTACATATTCAGGATACAAAAAATCATTTCCTCCCCACTGAGGCATTCATTGAGATCGAAGGTAGACTTTTGAATGCAGATCTTACAACATACAGACTCGGTGATCGAGTTGGTTTTGTTAATAATGGCATCATGGCATTGTTCAACAGTGTCACGTATAACATCGACAAAAGAAACATTGAATCATGCCTGGAAAACGTCGACATTGCCCTGACGATACTTGGCCTTGCAAGATACAGTGACTATTACCTGAGATCAGTTGGTCCATCAGTGATGTTTGTAAAGGACACCACCGACACAACTGATCTACGCGAAAGCACCAACGTAAGACTGAATGCAGCTGCAACTGAAATTGCATCAATGAATGAAAATTTCAACTTGGGATTCACATCACGTCGATCGATATTAAACAGTGATGAGGAATTTGCAGGTGCAATCCCACTATCACATATCTTGGATTCTGCAAACATGTTAGAAAAGTTATATTTGATGCTAAACAGCACGTGATACGTTTGACACAGCCACGAATAATGACGCAATATGACGTGCTGCTGGGGTTGATGCAGGTAAAGTAATACTATCAAAACTTTCGCTGCTGATGTCAGCAATGACTCCATCACTCATTGAAGAACAGCTGCTCTCGTTCATGGACTCAGGTGGTAAATCAACGTTGTCATGGTAGATAATGACCGCAGACAGCATTCAAAGTAATGTTGCTATCCACATGGCAGATAGCATCACAGCAGGCGGTGTCAGCGTTATGACATAAATTCATCGTTTATCAGAAAAATGTGAGAGTAAATTCGAAAGGAACAAAATTCAACGGTATTTGACACGCTTGGGTTAGTGAAATTTCTTTGAGGATAAATGGACATCAAGAACCATCTTAAGAAGTGTTAATGAATTTTAATAATAATCATGTCCTTATCATATGTTGATAACATTCATGGGGCGTGATCAGAATGTTGATTCTGGTTTTAAGATATCGCAGCGGGATTTCATAACACTATATTAGATCTATTTTATCCGATCTACTATTTCTCACTGGAACACTTGGATTTGTCAATCGTTAAGATACATTTTCTAGCCCACTGGTGGTTACAGAGCAGTCGCTCTTATACTCTCAGACAAAACAATGTCGTTTGAATATGTTGTTGGATGAATGAGGGTAATTGATACCCCAGTGGAAAACATGTATTTGGATCTCTTGCGATCCCGAGTGCACGATCAGTAATTAAATTACCCATGATATTAATATTATAATTTCATATCAACATGTTATTGTTACTCTGACTCCTGGTCAGATTACAAAGCTACAATCAGCATCAAAAAGGTATTCTGTTCATGCACCATGCTTGGTTTTATTTTCTTGGCTGGCATACCAGATTAGAAAAGCATCACATCCGGTATTATCTGGTGCTTAGATGATCTGGATTAGATTATCAGTCTCTCATAGACAGTCCATTCCAACCAGACATAATTCACGTTTTTCTAATGTTTTTTTTGTGTGCAACGTATGTGATCATATCTCCGTAAGCAGTGCTTGTACTTGTAATTCTTTGCGTACAAATCGAAGTTGAGGAGTAGCTGAATCTAGTTTGTATATATACCCGTGGATCTTAACACGCTGATATTTTATGTGTGGTTACATTCCCGACGGGGCCACTGTCTTTTTTTTTTTTACTCCCTCCCTCAAGCTTACCCGGTTCACATAAATATATGACAGTCACATTACCTTTTATTTGGTTATTTTAAGAAATTGTTATGTCGTTATGCTGATATGTGTTTTATCGTGATTGCATTAATAGGTTTCACTGAAATTCCACGAGTAATTTCATTATTTGATGCAGCTACCATATTTGTTACTCTTGCAACCCATTAACGAGATCTGTTGTCTTTCTGAACTTTGTTCAGGGATATTTCCTGCGCATATTGATATTACAACGATCACTCAGCAAGTGTTTG
Organism: Unio pictorum; assembly: GCA_030141615.1. NCBI lineage: Eukaryota > Metazoa > Mollusca > Bivalvia > Unionida > Unionidae > Unio > Unio pictorum. The sequence continues at coordinate 1,125,436 of JARLTB010000027.1, read as the reverse complement.
ATTAAATCACTCAACGCATGCATTTTGCAATAAATTGCAGTATGCCCTCGTCTGATTTTGACGTTGTGTTGTTTTATTGGAGATGTTACTGCGATAAGAAATTCTTTGTCAGGATCAACCTAGTGCAACCGTGGCCAGCGCAAGGGTACTTTTTGATAATCCATTAACACGCAGCTGGTATTTCGGTTTCTGTCATTGATGATAGTGGTTCTGCTTCTTTATATCTACCACGACAGTCAGCGTGTATTTGCATGTACGCGATTGATGTATGTCGGTTTCAAAAGTATCATGTGGTAAAAAGAAAATATCTGCCTCATGGAACTCATTGGTGGTGCCGACATAAAAATATGCGCATTGTAACATTTTAGCTGGTAATGGATAAATTTGCCATACTGCCTGTCGTGCTAACCAATCTGTAGCAACATAACGTTTGACACCTGCTGTATCAGGAAGTTTACTAATCACTGATCTAATCCTCTAATATCAACTTGGGCTGTAATAAAATGACTCCATTATTATATTAATAACTGGCCAACTAATTACCAGCCCCTAGCACTAGTTTACCTTTCATCGGATATATTATTTTTTTTTAAAATTATTAAGCGATTCTCTGAGAAATTTACTTTTGACAGACTTTAGAGCGCGAATCAACTTCACGTCTGCAATCTGTCGTTGCTGGAAATCTAGAAATTTGTACCCGACATCATGAATGTAGAAAACTTGATCAATCGCATTTATTGGGTACTCTCCAGATCTTGGTTGATATTTCCTGTGAAGGCAGGTGCAAGAACCACAAATATTATATCCATGAAGATGTTTTTCTCCAGGATACTTTTCCCATGAAGCGCCTGATACTTTTCCCAGTGAAGCAGTCTGTTTCATTAGTGATAAATATATATTTTTGTATCACATCCCACACACTTGCCTGTAAGCAAAAGCTTTTAATTCCTCGTCCTGGGGGTAGATTTTCTATATCGAACACAATAGAGTCATTTATTTCAACAACATGAATATTACTGACTTTTCAGCGACTAAAGAGAACGAAAAATTAAAACGTCATCCAGCGTTACTCATTTCTATCAGAGCTATCATTATTGCTCCATCTGGGTTTGATAAGACACACTCATTGCTTAATTTGATATTACAATCGCTCAAGTGGGAAAAGTTTAATTTGGCGACTCTATCAACAGATAATAAACGATGGTACAACGTTCTTAAAGACTTAAATGATAAGTAAAGGCAATAAACGAGGATGGCAGCGAAGTTATTACTTTTATTACCGATACTAATGACGCTCCATCTGTAGATGATCTCGATCGAACGTTGAACAACCTTGTCTTATACGTATCTGCGATTCTAGATTAATAATAATAATAATAATAATAATAATAATAATAATGAGGGCTTTGTATAGCGCCTAATCTTTAGAAGTTCTGACTGGTTTTCAACATCTATATTGATGTGAATACAAAAACAAAAAAACAAAAACAAACACCATGAAATTGGAAAACAAAAAATGCTAGAGAGAGTTAAGGTTGGAAACAGCTCTAGGTCTTTAAGTTTGTTCTTGAAGTCGAAAAGGTGAATGTTAAGAGCACTCCTGAAAGGGATAACTTTGTCTTTGTGGCTAATTTCACTGGAAAATTCATTCCACGTTTATGGGCCCTGGTATGCAAAAGAACGTTGTCGATATGAATTCGTTTTCATAGTGGGAATAATGAGTATACGATTGTCAGAAGAGGAGCGTTATTATCTTGCTGGTGTGTATACATGGAGAGGCCGGATATGTATGCTGGACTGGAGTCCGTCCTGAAACGTAGCACAAATAACAAATTCTGTGTTTGATTCTGGATCGAATGGATAGCCAGTGTAGGGTACAGAGAAGTGGAAAGGTATGCTATGATGGTAGTACTCTAATGATTATATGAGCACCTGTGTTTTGAACTTTTTGGCGTTTCTGGAGTAGATATTGAGAAGAACAAGACAAAACTGAGTTACAATAGTCCAGTCTTGAAAGTATTCTAAGTGGAATCAACTGCAAGATATTGGTGAATGGAGCTGATAAGTATGAACTCAAGATATGCAGCCTTGCATATCTTCATGACATGTTGGTGCAATGTGAGAGTACTGTCCAGAGTAACACATAGGTTTCGTACTAACTGTGTGAACGTAATGCTGGTGTTTCTGATACTTTTTGTTTGAGATAAAGGGTGTGAATGAGAACGCATTTGTGTTGTGATCCGAAAGGCCTCAGTTTTATCACCATTCATCTACATTTTGTTACCTGTCATCCATAATCCCACATCAGAAATGCACCTCTCTACTCCTTGGATGGTAGCATCAACTTCAGTTGCGTGGCTTAACTTGTATATTTGGATACAATCAGCGTAGAATTGGCGAGAGACTGGGTGATCATCTGTAACACTTGAGAGCGGCTGAGTGTATAGAATGAAAAGAACAGGTCCACAAACAGACCCCTGTATAACACTACAACATAATGACTGGGCTGCAGTGTAATCCATTTGGAGATACAATTTGTGTCCTCTTCACTAAGTAGGACTTGAGCGACTGTAAGGCTGTATTGGGAATAGCAGTTTTGAAAAGTGATGAGAATTACCCGGATGAGAGAGATATTAATAACTCCAGTTAGTGAATGCATTATTGGATCTAAGGATTCAAGCAGCAGTGATGTTGGAATTGGATCCAGTTTACATGACTTTTGTGCACTCGTCATCTTCTGTACTAAATCAATACAGACAAGTTCAACTGCTCATTATGATTGTCACTGAAATTCTGTATCGTAACTGTATGGTGACGACGAGTGAATTAAAATTATGTTGTCAAGCGTATCTCTAATGGCTTGTGCTTTGTCACGGAAGAAATTTGCAAATAGGTCAGGAAGGTCTACTGTAGAGAAGGAATTGTTTTTTGACATTAGTTTCTTAGTTATCTAGAAGATCTCTTTGGAGCTGAAACTCTCCGTGATCTTATTACATACTGTAGTGGGATAATTTGGCTAAATGGACTATATTCTTAGCGGCTTTATATATTTGTTTATGAATAGTGAATCTGGTGGAAAGCCAAAGCATCTCCGCTTTACGGCGGTCTATCTTAGCAGTGCGAAGCTGGTCCCTAAAATTGCTATACCACGGAGAACACTTTTTAATTGATACTCTACACTTGGTGGCTGGGGCATGTTTTTCAAGCAATGAACGCAGGCAGTTATCGAGTTGTTCTGTTGTAGGAGGTAAGAAAGTTGTTAAGTTTTCTTCGATGTCATGCATTAGGACGGTTCTACGTATCATACGGAGGTTTCTCTTAGTAGCAATTAAAGGTGTAGGTTTAGGGATTGATACGTCGAGATGGCATATAATGCAGAGGCGATCTGATGCTAGTTCGTGGGATACAAGGGCGGATCGCAGAATATTAGTATTAGTTCTATGAAGAATCCATTCTAAAATGTGACCAACTTTATGGGTGGGTTGGTTAACTGACTGTTTAAGATTGTAAACTTGAATGGAATCTAGGAGTTTTGACGTGTATGGGTTTCCAGGACAGTCAAAGTGACAGTTGAAATCTTCAAGAATAATTAGGAAGCCACCTATCAAATTTCCATACCCCAGAAGATTCGGAAACTGCTCCAAAAAGAGAGATTCAGTCAGCTTGTTCTTCCTACAAGGAGGAGGGCGATAGAGGCAGAAAAATGGACTGACCTTTGTTCCAGTGTGAGTGTTGTGAAGTTTTTGTTGTACTTAAGACTATTTATCATGGATTTTTTTTTTGATGACAGCAATTTCTCCTCCAAGAGAGTGGCGGGTGAACGACTTGATGGTTAAGCGGTGGGTGTTAAATCCGCGCACATGGGCCCACCACCTGATGTTTTTAGCCATATTTGTGTCATGAAGAAGACATCGATATTCTGGTCGTTGATGCAATTATCTATTTCTGTACGCTTTTCCGGTGGTCCTATTCATTTGGCGTTGAATGATACAATACACACTGGTATCTCTGGTACAGTTGACACAACGGTTGACGATTTAAGATGGATTTGCACTAGGTTATCAAACTTAACGGCCGGTTTTGCTTTTCAGCTGGAAAGGGCGAAAGGGAGATGACTGGAATTCTTCTTCTTGTTCTACGCCGGTCAGCTTTTAAACGTTTCATTTTTCTTCGCTTTCGTTTATATTTAAGTAATGAGAAATATGGTCTAAGTTCGTTTATTCTTGAGCACAATGTAGTATGAAGAGCTAAGGGGTGGTCATTTAAAGCAGTTCATGAGAGTCCATCATAGCAAAAACGGGTGACGATCACGTGATGGCGATTTGTTCAAAAGCAAAGGAATTTTTAACAGTAGAACAAGACAGCTGAAACAAATTCTAATTGTTCTCGTTTCCAAAACAAGCAGATGACGAAACACATACGAACTGAACAGCCAATGCATGATGAAACACAATAATGTAGACGAAGATAGACAACAAACACATATGTCATGAAAAACAGCACAAAAACGGAAGAGTTTCGTCAAACAGTTAAGCGATAGCGGCCGTCTTTCCGGATAAACAATCAAATCGAGAACGAACATTTTCCCGAGTAAGGCATACAAATATAGATACTAAGTATAGTGCTCAACGTTATACACGGATACTCAAAATAGTCACAGATAAGTATAATTTGTTTAGTTGCATTTAACGGAGTTGATATTCGTAGGATATGAAACATCCATCAAACTAGATGTTTCGAAGACATCGATTAAAATAAATTCTTTGCCCAAGCAGAAATATATTTGCATCATAGTCGAATACGATGTGTAGGTCTCGATACAATATTTGGTTGACGGTAAACGAGGATGCATACAAATTTGACATATAAAAATTAAGACAAAAAATGCGCTAACCCTGTAGAAACCTCGGTTGAACGTTCTGTTCATTTTTCTAGGAAACTTTAATTTTAGAAATGGACTACTCTAAAAAGTGTTCTGTTCACCCTCCCTGCTGCGTGTTGTCAAACTTTAGTATCTCCCTACTACTACTTTTTTATATCTCAAATAGCATGCAATAAAGGAAACATTTTCAGCACATACACATCTTTCAACTGAAATTTCTTTTTACGTACCAGTAATGACAGGGAATGGACGTGAGGTTGATCCCATGGAGGAGCTGCGTGATTCTATAAGAAATGCTACTTTATCAAACATGTCGATATAGTCTTCTATTGGTATGAGATCAGAGTAGCCAACTTGGCGACCTGAAGAGGAAAGAATCATACATTGTTTTCAAATACAAAATAACGAACAGACTCCCTTCAAATTGTCTACAATTTCTAAAGGAAGATAAATACAAAAAAATGTAACTATAGCAGAATTCTGAGCTTAATAAAACATTTATGTTTTAGTTCGGTATGTTGACTTTGATTGAAAATAGAGCAAGTTTATCCGAATATTTTGCGACCCAAGCAGACTGTTTATCCGCGGTCTGGTTCTATTAAAAATTATAAATACAGACGAATAGTATTTTACATGAATGTTGTGCTAAATGATATTGGATGAAAATTAACTGTTAGCTCCCCTTGGAAACTCCCTACAATTGACTGTTCAAACTGCAAGTTTCATACGAGAAATGTAAACGCAATTTACAGCACTTATGTACGAGTTAGTTTAAAATTTATATATGCCTTCTGGGTGTTATATTACCTTGTCTGCGACGTGACCACCAGTGAAATTCCTTGATTGGAGGAGTTACCACGTCCGGGTGACGGGAAATTCGCCAGAACAGATCCGTACTTCCACTCTTTGGCTGTCCAATAATGTAGAAATACGGCAAACAACGAAGTCTGTATGACGACGATACATTGTGTGATAATCTTTTCCGCCACAATAATGTCATTTGTTTCAGCGAGCGCTTTACAGCTGAAGAATACGAACTGTAGATATTTCGCTGATAGGGGTCTGGAGATATTAGTGGTTCAAACCAACATGGATTTTTGAATCTAGAGTCAAAATGAAACTTTTCCTGAAAAAGCAATGAAGAAAAAAAGACTAGTCATCCTCTGTCAACACACAGTTTTCTGAATCGCACTTTAGACATTCCTATCAGAATTCAAGATGCATCTCTGCGAAATCGAAATTTTTTGAAAGGTGTGTAATAGGTGCATAGCTGTAGTCTTAATATACCTCCTCATTTGTTTGTACACCTGTACCGATTTCAAAACCAAAAACTAAATGAGATCTAAAAGATGCACAAAACTTAGCTCCTTCATTGGTTTACAATTTCAAACCTGATTATGACCGGGGGTGGGGGGCATATATTCGCTGCTGTCTGGCTTTTATGCCCATCGAAGGTTTTCGTCACCAATATTTCGCAGAAAGCATACTGAATTTGACCGATTGACGAAAATAAAATACTGCAACGTTTACCATTTGAAAAGCAGCAATTGTCGCCAGAACATTCTGTTCAAAATTATACTAATTTTGGTCACACGGGATACTACTGTTCTCATGAAATGTCGGCCTATTCTTTGCATGGCTATGAAACGTTAACGCGTCGGGACATGGAAAAAAAAACACATTATTTTGGACTCTTTCTGTCTGCATTTAAGCGGAGGAACTAGGTCAGAGCTATATCTGGTTTTACACAATTTAAATGTAGCATTGTCATTAAAAGGCACGAGATATTAAGCAAATCAAACCGATCAAGTAAGAAAATGACTGAAAGTTCAACACTGGATTAAATTAAGCAGTTATTTTGTAGAAAGGCAACACCAACTACGAAGTAATGTGTTCAAAACATCTCGTTTATGAAAAAAACCGACAGAATATAGAAACAGACTATACATTTGGGACTTCATTGAAAACTGGCAAGTTGATAGCAGACGATAAAGTACGTGTCAGACAGATTCTTGCAAAATAGAAACCTGGATAAGATGCAGTATTTTCTAAGGTAAAGATTTTTATCTTTTAAATAAAATATTTAATTGAATGATTGTAAAAGAGAAATATTAGTTCTTCTGGGTTACAAGTTCAAGAAGGTGATTAAGTGGGTCTTCATGTTGACATTTATAAATCACATTTTCATAGGTATTTAGAATAGTAATGTGGAATCTTTTGTTCACTTTATGAATACCACTTTCATTAATTAAAGGACGAAAGTTCTTTCTTGATACAAACTCGAATTTCGACCAAAAACAACACATGGTCCAATTTTTAAAGAAATGACATCTTGTAGCGCAGAATTACCCGATTGTAGTTGTCAGCGTACAAATTTGTAGTCAGCACGCCGGTTCGATGCCACCTCATTTCACAGATTCGGGCTATTCCTACAAGAACGACATCATGCTGATTTTTTTTTTTTTTTTTTTTTTTGTGTGTGTTTAGACATTCAAAACATAAATATCTGCGTCAAGGTATTGCATGTAGGTAGAGGCCGACCGAAACTAAATTTCTGGTTTCGGCCGAAAACGAAACCAGACCGAAAGTTAAAAATTGATTTTTGACCGAAACCGAAGCCAAAACGGAAAGTTTACCTACACCTTCGGCCGAAACCGAAACCGAGAGATAAACCGAAGCTACCGAACACAAGATTTATTAAATAGGCCGATCATGATACAATGCTACACTAATGAAAAACGAATCTAGAAGTTATCATTCAGAGCCTGCAGTAAGAGGACTTCGCTAAATCTCAATTTGCATGGCACCGACTGATCGGCCGACAAGCAGAGTATTAGACGCAGCACAATATAGGCTATACATGGCAGTCACTATTAATGGTGGAGGAAGAACCCGGAAACCCCCGGAAAGAACCACCGACCCACGAGAAGCTATTGGCAAGCTTTCTCACATAACTACATTAGCCGAATCTTAGACTCGAAAACACACAGACAGAGGTGAGATGGCAGTGATCCGTAACGGACAGCGCTTTAGACCACTTGGCCACTCGGGGCCCCCATATACCTGACTAGGAACTGCCACACTGCAGACGTCGTAGCGATATGGCATCATATGCCCAATAGTGTTAAAACTATGTTGAAAGAGCCATATCAGAGAGAGAGAGAGAGAGAGAGAGAGAGAGAGAGAGAGAGAGAGAGAGAGAGAGAGAGAGAAACTATTCAAGAAGAATACAACATCTATCAGACATTTTGTGTACATATAGGAGTGCTTTTACAGTTTAAACAGTGCGCAAAAGGTATAAAACCATAAACAGAGCTAAATCTAGAATGTAGAAATTCAATTCTGCGAGTCGACGTTTTTTGACTTAACAACCGGAAGTCATATTTAATGTAATATTTACCAAAGCCGTAAACTAAGACGCGCAAAATTTGACATCTCTGTGCTTCATAAATAGTATGCTTTGAAAATTTTGTATCACATTCATTTCTTCAAAAGCGTTTAAATTACTAAAAACGATAACAAAATACGATTCAAAGGCTTATACAGTATTCAATATTTAACATCTACGTATTGTACAGTATTCAATATTTAACATCTACGTATTGTACATTCAATATTTAACATCTACGTATTGTACAGTATTCAATATTTAAGATCTACGTATTGTACATTAAATATTTAACATCTACGTATTGTACAGTATTCAATATTTAACATCTACGTATTGTACAGTATTCAATATTTAACATCTACGTATTGTACATTCAATATTTAACATCTACGTATTGTACAGTATTCAATATTTAACATCTACGTATTGTACATTCAATATTTAACATCTACGTATTGTACAGTATTCAATATTTAACATCTACGTATTGTACATTCAATATTCAACATCTACGTATTGTACATTCAATATTTAACATCTACGTATTGTACATTCAATATTTAACATCTACGTATTGTACAGTATTCAATATTTAACATCTACGTATTGTACATTCAACTATGTTTATTATCCTTTGCTACCTTTATTGTGTTGTTGTGCTTTGAAAGGCAGATGAAGAATAACAATGTGCTATTTAATAATACAGATTGTAACGAAATCAGAAAGTGTTCAATTACACTCAAATATTTGAAGATACAGCAATTGCATTGCTTGCTCTAAATACAAATCTTTAAGTTTCTATAAGAGAAAAATGGAAAAGCACCTGTATTGTATATTATTTGCATGACAGGCATTTCATTTTTAATAAAGCAACAAAACCCTTTCTTTGCAATAAATATAACTGTTGATGATACGTGAAATAAACGGTACGAGTATTTTAAGTATGAATTTGACAAGCGTATAAGGTCGGTAAAATCTAGGGTTTCCAATCTAATGGCCAAAGAGGAAAAAGCTTAAATAGATTACTTGGGTGTCCTTCGTAGACGGTCATGTTGGTTATTATTATCAAATCGAACAATCTGAGTCTCTAAAGGTAACTTTGTATCCACATTTTAGAAAAGAAATGAAACTGAAAAAAAATCATCTTTCATCTGTTTTTGTCCTCTAGTCCCCAAGCTAAACTCTGCATGCACATTTGAGAAAGGAAGGAAGCAAGCATACGGAATTAATTGTCTTTCATCTTTAATGGAAAGAGTTGAAGATAAAGAAACTCAATCTCAATTGACGTCCTAAGAACACAACTGACGACATTCTGTATGAGAGAGAGAGAGAGAGAGAGAGAGAGAGAGAGAGAGAGAGAGAGAGAGAGAGATGTCCCTATTATCACGGATTCCCCATGCCAGCATTATTTAAAATGAGCGGGCCAAAGCTCCACTACCCCATTTCCTACTTACATCAGTGAGCCAAGGATCTGTAAACCCAACCCCTGCCTACATGAGCGGGTCAGTGATGTCCTACATGCAGTTTTGCTTAAATAAGCAGGTCAAGATTTCCCTACACACACACACACACACACACACACACACACACACACACATTACCGCGTTGATTACATGAGCGGTGAAGTATAAAAGACAAATAATTCTGGTAGAATGTATATATGCATATATGAATGAAACGTGCAAAAAGACATTGATTTCACGTTGGCAAAACTCCATAAATATTCATCAGCGCGGGATGACTGGATGATATGGCCACATTAACCCCATTGTAATAATTACTGCCAAGTTTTGTTACTCCTGTGGCCTAAGCGGTTAGAGCGTCCCCCTCGGATGCGGAAGGTCCCTAATTCAAACCCCGGCCGAGTGATATCAAAGTCTTTTAAAAATGGTACTGACAGCTGCCTGACTTGTGACTCAGCTTTAACAGGTTGTTAGGACTGGTCGGTCTGGTGTCAGTATAATGTGATTTGGTAGTATATGACGCTACTCGTCTGCGGCAAGATTCCTCAGTGGTGGACATCACTATAAACTGCCACACTGCAGACATCGTAGTTATATCATTTAATGTTTTATTTAAATCTACGTTAAAAATTGACATCACTAAATCACACACATTCAGCCAAGTTTCAAAACACTCCAAGGAATGATTCTGGGAGTAGCTGCACACGAATTTCTTGATATGTGGTTAGACAGAGAAGCCTAACGCTACATGCTCCTGCTATATTATTGACAGGGGTGGGTGGGCATTAGAAATATGAATGGCGATTACAATAAAATATAATAATCAAAGATAAGACAATAATATAAACGTAAGGTACTTGCCATGTGAAGGATATCCAACCTGGTGTCATTCCACAGGAATGTTCTTGCTGGTGTCGAGTTGTGTTGATTTTGTCCACTCTGAATGCACGACATTTTCAACAGCAGGCATTGGTGTCCCAGCGAGTCAACTTTCAAATATAATAACGACAAAAGAACCAATATCACCGTTAGAAGACACAAGATAGTGTAGGACATACGGACGCTTAACTTACTGAGATGACGGGAATCAAGAGGGGAGTACTTCCAATTACTCCGTTTCCTTGGCCCATGTGACATCATCAGTGGAACAAGCAGCGAATGAATGTTAGGGCACCAGTAGGGGACAAGTACAGTTTTTAAAACTCTAGAATAAATGGAAAATACAATCATTAGTTACGGTTTGGAAATAAAAATAAAAAACAAAAGAGACAACATCGCTGATGAAAAATTTCATAAACGACTGCAAGTAAAAAAAAGGACATAATCCACAAATCATACAAAACAAGGAAAAGAGAAACGAGAGAACACTTCTTGGCAAATTTCTGCAGACAGCCTCCACTTGCTCTAATTTAAAGATGTGTGACCTCAATTGAGGGTCATCCAGAAAACTGATTCAGCCCATTAATGCGTTAAGGTGAATGCTTTTAATACTTGAACATTAATTCGAAAAATTGCTGACAACACTATTAACGTCCAAATGTTACCTCTGTAAGAGTTTTGACTATTCAGAACAGTGATTTTTTTTAACTCTGTGAAGGATGTGACTACTTGAGCGTTTTATTATGTTGACGTATGTGACTTTTTACTACTCAAGCATTCTATTCTATTGACCTCTGTGATAGGCATAACTATTCAAACTATCTAAACAAATTACCTCTGTGACAGATTTGACTACCCAAACTTTTGGTTCTGTTGACGTTTGTGACATATTTGACTACTAAAGTTTTGATTCTCCTAACTTATGTGGTAGTTATGACTGTTCATACTACTGATTCTATTGACTTCTGTAACAGATTTGACTACTAAAAGCTTGTCATTTTGCTAACCCCAGTGATTGTTATGACTATAAACACTATTGATTTATTTTACCTCTGTGACTAATATTTTTCTCTTAACTACTGTGACAGTTTTGACTACTTAAGCTTTTGATTCTGTTGACATCTGTGACAGATTTGACTACACAAGCCTTTGATTATGTGCGTGACAGACTTGACTACTCAAGCTTTTAATTGTGCTGACGGCTGTCACAGATGTGATTACTTGATCTTTTGATTATGTTGGCGGTTGTGACAGGTTAGACTACTTTGCTGACCTCTGTGTTAAGTTTGACTCGTTAATCTATTGATTTTGATGATCTGTGATAATAATGACTGTTAATTATGATGACCTCTGAGACAATTTTAATTATTCAGACTATTCGTTCGTAGAAAACGTCAAGAAGAGGAGAAAAGTCTACATTCTAGCTGTTGTGACATTCTTACAAGACTTGTAAACTGTGAGAAACCCAAGATGAACGCGTTTTACCGACTCGGATTAATAGCATTATGTTTTGTTTAGCTTATGAAATCAACTAAATTGATTTGAGCTACAACGGAAGACTCAAGCAATGATAATGTCAAGCTGTTAAGGTATCACGGTACTAATTGTTTTTCCATAGACCTCAATGCTAATGTTTTGTGAAATAAATATACTTTCTATCCTATTTCAGCATGCATGTCACACACTGTCATAAAGAACAATGTTAGGCTGTCAATTTGACGATTACAGAACCAAGTATTCCATTGCATATAATATAGATAACTCTGCAGGAACTAGACAGGGGTATGAGTTATCTAGTCGCAACATACTTATTTTCAGTCATGTGTATCACATTTTCTAACAATCATACAAAAAAAAACAAAATATGATCTATATAGGAATTAACAAAAATTCACATGTTGCCAAGAGGCTAAACTTTATTTTAAAGCCTAATAGAAAGCACAACTCACACATAATCCACAAATCATAGCTAGTGTTCTTGTTTATTTCTGAATGCAAGGTTCCCTACACCTTAAGCTCCTCCCACCTGGACTTGCGCAATTGGTTCTGTTATACCTTAACGGATAACTCGAGTAATGGTAATGTCAAGCTGTTAACGAACGACTCGAATAATGATAATGTGAAACTGCGAACGGACAACTCGAGCAATGAAAATGTCAGGCTGTTAACGAACGACACGTGTAATGATAATGTGAAACTGCGAACGGACAACTCGAGTAATGGTAATGTCAAGCCGTTAACGAACGACTCGAATAATGATAATGTGAAACTGCGAACGGACAACTCGAGCAATGGTAATGTCAAGCTGTTAACGAACGACACGTGTAATGATAATGTGAAACTGCGAACGGATAACTCGAGTAATGGTAATGTCAAGCCGTTAACGAACGACACGTGTAATGATAATGTGAAACTGCGAACGGATAACTCGAGCAATGGTAATGTCAAGCCGTTAACGAACGACACGTGTAATGATAATGTGAAACTGCGAACGGACAACTCGAGCAATGAAAATGTCAGGCTGTTAACGAACGACACGTGTAATGATAATGTGAAACTGCGAACGGACAACTCGAGTAATGGTAATGTCAAGCCGTTAACGAACGACTCGAATAATGATAATGTGAAACTGCGAACGGACAACTCGAGCAATGGTAATGTCAAGCTGTTAACGAACGACACGTGTAATGATAATGTGAAACTGCGAACGGATAACTCGAGTAATGGTAATGTCAAGCCGTTAACGAACGACACGTGTAATGATAATGTGAAACTGCGAACGGATAACTCGAGCAATGGTAATGTCAAGCCGTTAACGAACGACACGTGTAATGATAATGTGAAACTGCGAACGGATAACTCGAGTAATGATAATGTCAAGCTGTTAACGAACGACACGTGTAATGATAATGTGAAACTGCGAACGGATAACTCGAGTAATGGTAATGTCAAGCCGTTAACGAACGACACGTGTAATGATAATGTGAAACTGCGAACGGATAACTCGAGCAATGGTAATGTCAAGCCGTTAACGAACGACACGTGTAATGATAATGTGAAACTGCGAACGGATAACTCGAGTAATGGTAATGTCAAGCTGTTAACGAACGACACGTGTAATGATAATGTGAAACTGCGAACGGATAACTCGAGTAATGGTAATGTCAAGCCGTTAACGAACGACACGTGTAATGATAATGTGAAACTGCGAACGGATAACTCGAGTAATGGTAATGTCAAGCCGTTAACGAACGACACGTGTAATGATAATGTGAAACTGCGAACGGATAACTCGAGTAATGGTAATGTCAAGCTGTTAACGAACGACACGTGTAATGATAATGTGAAACTGCGAACGGATAACTCGAGTAATGGTAATGTCAAGCCGTTAACGAACGACACGTGTAATGATAATGTGAAACTGCGAACGGATAACTCGAGCAATGGTAATGTCAAGCCGTTAACGAACGACACGTGTAATGATAATGTGAAACTGCGAACGGATAACTCGAGCAATGGTAATGTCAAGCCGTTAACGAACGACACGTGTAATGATAATGTGAAACTGCGAACGGATAACTCGAGCAATGGTAATGTCAAGCCGTTAACGAACGACACGTGTAATGATAATGTGAAACTGCGAACGGATAACTCGAGCAATGGTAATGTCAAGCCGTTAACGAACGACACGTGTAATGATAATGTGAAACTGCGAACGGATAACTCGAGCAATGGTAATGTCAAGCCGTTAACGAACGACACGTGTAATGATAATGTGAAACTGCGAACGGATAACTCGAGCAATGGTAATGTCAAGCCGTTAACGAACGACACGTGTAATGATAATGTGAAACTGCGAACGGATAACTCGAGCAATGGTAATGTCAAGCCGTTAACGAACGACACGTGTAATGATAATGTGAAACTGCGAACGGATAACTCGAGCAATGGTAATGTCAAGCCGTTAACGAACGACACGTGTAATGATAATGTGAAACTGCGAACGGATAACTCGAGCAATGGTAATCTCAAGCCGTTAACGAACGACACGTGTAATGATAATGTGAAACTGCGAACGGATAACTCGAGCAATGGTAATGTCAAGCCGTTAACGAACGACTCGAATAATGATAATGTGAAACTGCGAACGGATAACTCGAGCAATGGTAATCTCAAGCCGTTAACGAACGACACGTGTAATGATAATGTGAAACTGCGAACGGATAACTCGAGCAATGGTAATCTCAAGCCGTTAACGAACGACACGTGTAATGATAATGTGAAACTGCGAACGGATAACTCGAGCAATGGTAATGTCAAGCCGTTAACGAACGACTCGAGTAATGGTAATGTGAAACTGCGAACGGACAACTCGAGCAATGGTAATGTCAAGCCGTTAACGAACGACTCGAGTAATGGTAATGTGAAACTGCGAACGGACAACTCGAGCAATGAAAATATCAGGCTGTTAACGAACGACACGTGTAATGATAATGTGAAACTGCGAACGGATAACTCGAGCAATGGTAATCTCAAGCCGTTAACGAACGACACGTGTAATGATAATGTGAAACTGCGAACGGATAACTCGAGCAATGGTAATGTCAAGCCGTTAACGAACGACACGTGTAATGATAATGTGAAACTGCGAACGGACAACTCGAGCAATGAAAATATCAGGCTGTTAACGAACGACACGTGTAATGATAATGTGAAACTGCGAACGGATAACTCGAGCAATGGTAATGTCAAGCCGTTAACGAACGACACGTGTAATGATAATGTGAAACTGCGAACGGACAACTCGAGCAATGAAAATATCAGGCTGTTAACGAACGACACGTGTAATGATAATGTGAAACTGCGAACGGACAACTCGAGCAATGAAAATATCAGGCTGTTAACGGGCAGTATACATTTGCTTCTGATACGACCTTAAACGTATCTGCCAACCCAAACATAACGACGAAGCTAATTAAATAATTTAAGCGGATCTGAGAATGGAATGCAACTGTTCGTTAGTGCTCAGCTACTGGTATCACTCATATTAAATTTAAAAAAATATTTGACTCGGTCAATTCACTCGCTTGTTTCGTCTGCTTTTTTCTTCTTGTGTGCACTACTTGAACTTATGTAAATTACTAGTAACTGAAATGGTAAATCAGATACATGGTGTGACGTAACAGTACGTAGCTAATGTATGAACGAGACTCTTTACAGGACTTTTTCTTGTTTTCTTTATGGCACAGCGGATATTTTCTAGACATAACAAACAATATACTGCCATTGATGGCTGTTTATGCCAAAGTTAACAAGTGGAACTCATTTTGATAGGTTATCGGCACAGCTTTGTATTCTAGGTCCATGACTAATCCACGTTAATCATCCCACAAATCTAATAAGCACCGATTTATTCGTTAGTAGCTGTGGGCAATCACTTGTAAATGAAATGTACAAATGTTTTCCTTAGCTCCAGTGTACCTGTCTGTAAACGAGACAGTCATGAACACAGGAAAACTGAGTAAAATAACAGAATTGCCTTCCCTCCTTTTCTTCCAAATCTTGACCTTTGAACATAGGCTTTTGAGGCAATAAAAAGAACTGTTATTTTTACCTAACTATTATAAATGCTAAGAGTTTGAGTGTTAAGCCATACTTGGTTGTGTAAAATTCACGAAAGACAACTTTACATCACGGGCATTCTTTAGTTTGTTTTTGATGGGGTTAACACATTTAAACGCATTGCTAGCTATATTATAGTGAAGAAATGGGGTTTATATGTCTTTCCCAAGGATACACCGACGCATTAGCAATGGGCTCGTCTGGAAACGTATCTAACCCGGCACTCTTGGGTTACGAGTTCCATTGGGTTATCGTGACTCCACAAACACAATTTAAACTGACTTGTTTCGTGACGCTTTGTATCTGCGAGCAGAGATTGATCATTTAAGAGACAGAAGTATGTAAAAGACGGATACGTTGATTGAAACATTACTTCTTCCGCTTCACCATTAGCCATTTTCTTCCTCTTCTTCTTTTGCAAAGCCATCCTAAATGATTTTCTTGCCAATATGTCTTGTGTTGGACAGTTCTAAATACATGAGGATCACTTTGGTAAGCAAACGGCAGACCTAAAATGCTCTCCTCGCTACATTATAATACCTCAAAATATACGGCGATGTTTCTATATGATGGAATTTATGCACATTTTAGTATGACGATGATCCTCGAACATGTGACTTTGTTTTGCAAGTTCAAGAGTGAAGTTAAGAATTTTCATTATTCATTTTTTGGGACTGATAACTGCAGATAACGCCTTTATTAAATGTAATGACTCTATGCTACCATTTGCTACGCACCGATATAGCATAGCGTGTAACCTGTAGCCAAGAGAACACGACTTTCAAACCCTTCAGCTGGATTTAAGTGTAACATATACCTGTTTTCAAATTACTACACCGGCAGCTGGTAGGATGTCAGTAAACCTACATTTCCGGTTTACAGCAAGTCATACTGGATCCAATTCAGTACCTTAAGCAAATAATCCTAAAACCAAGAGAAAAGCAGTTTCCACAATTTTATTATGTACGTTTAATAAAAATTGTCTTTTCTTTGCTGTTTTATTGTGTGTATAGGTTTTTGTTTAAGTCCAAATCCGCTATATAATGGTAAAGTCTATCGGCTGCCTTCCAATATGACGACTAATACAATCATTTTAAAAATGAGTATGCTATTATATTCTTATCATCGAGTTAGGGGGAGATTCTGATACGTCGATATGTCATTGGGAAAGTCGCTTACTCGACATGAGTCAACAGTGTGTTAAGGATGCCATTAAAGCCAAGAACTTCGGAAGGAAAGTTTCTCCTATAGAGTTTGTAATGGGTTGCAGTGTCCAAGACGAAAACGAGAACCCTAAAGTGTTGTATGGTTGGATGTATAGCTCGAACTGAACACTGGGACACTATAATGTCGTTTGGTTGGTAACTTTTTCGAGCATAAGACAAAAAAAAAGTGTTGGTTGGTGGTAAAAGCAGCTGAGTCGAAAAGGAGGAAGATCTCTAATGAAGAAGCGACAAAATATTAAATATAATATGAACCCACTAATAATAATAATAATAATAATAATAATAATAATAATAATGAGGACTTTGTATAGCACTTAATCTTTAGAATCAATTTACATAAGACATCACCTAACACATACAAAACAAACAGAATAGATAATGATATGATTACAAAAACATATACCATGAAATTAGACAACATAAAACATTCAGAAAATATGTAAGGTACAAAACATTATTAGGTCTTTAAGTTTATTATTGCAGTCGAAATATGAGAATTTTATGAACACCTTGAATGAGATCACTTGTCTTGTGTCTCAGCTCAGTGGGCAATTCATAGCATGTTGCTGGGCCCTGGTAAGCAAAAGAACGTTGTCGATTAGACTTCGTTTTCATAGCGAGAATAATAAGTGTTGCTGTTGTTGTTTTAGGGTTTAACGTCATTTTTCAGCACACAATAGGCTATACATGGCGGCCAGTATTATTGATGGAGGAAGAACCCGGTAAAACCCCGTAAAAGAACCATCGACCCACAAGAAGCTACTGGCAAGCTTTCTCTTATAACTACATTAGCCAAATCTGAGACTCGAACCCACGCAGACAGAGGTAAGATGGCAGTGATCCGTAACGGAGAGTGCTTTAATCCACTCGGCCACTCGGGGCACCTTGGAATAATAAGTGTACGATTGTCAAAAGAGAAGCGTAAGTATCTTGCTGGCGTCTACACATGGGTGAGGTCGTATGGGCATACTGGATTGGAGTCCGTCAGTGAAACGTAGCAGAGAGAACAAATTTTGTGTTTGATTCTGGATCAGAAATATACCTCTTTACACCTTGGATGGTATCGTCAACTTCTATTGGGTTGGTAGATTTTTATATCTGGATGTCATATGACTTAGTGCAAATAGTGTCCGCTATAACAGGTGCAATTCCCGCAATCACTGTTTAAAAGAACTACTAGCCTGGTACCCTGTCCTCTCATGATAATTCGCACACATATATCACTCGAGGCCAGGGTACCACGCTAAAAGAACTACTAGAAGTCAGCCAGTCAAATGGAGAATTTTTCACGTGATTTACTACTACAAAACGTTATGTGGAACTACTTTGTCTCTGGTTATTTCCGGTCTCAGTGGTTAATGCATTGGACTCGTAGCCAGAAAGATTAGATTCCCATCATCAGATTATTCCTATTTTCAGCCTGGTGTATGGACGTAAACTTGCATAATGCTCAGTCTCCAAACGCGAAGATACACAGCTGATCTGATTGGCTGATAAAATTAGCGATTATGTCATATGTTGCCAGAACACAACTCATAAGCGGTTATAATCAGATCTTAATGTCATGCAGTGGAAATCTTATTTAATCAGATTCTCTTTAAGCCTATATTGTGCTGAAAACGGCGTTAAACCCTACAAAAACAACAATCCCCACAAATACGCTACAAAGCTTCCATAATGCTCAGTCTCCAAACGAGAAGATACACTAATAATCTGTGTCAAGTGCCAAATTTTTCGTCAGTAAAATCCATTAATTAATTCTTAGTCTAGCCAACAATTAACTGTTATCTTGAGGTAGAGTTTGCACGGAGAAATGTTTTCCTAACTCAGGTCACACTGGTAGTGTGTTTATAGTAAAAACGAACTAGGTGTATGATAGGCTAGAAAGGGCGAAATTCACACGTAAAGCTGTCAAAAGTGATTTGAGACAAATGACAGGGTGTTATTACAACCCCAGGCGGCATTTTTGGCACATTGTTAAGCAGTTTTCCAAATGTCAGTAGGAATAGCGTTTATTCCGATTGGTCAAATGTGGAATGAGGGTTGGGTTGATCCCTGAACCTGAGGGGGATATATACTCCGAACCAATGAATTTTATTCAGTCTGGGAAGGACCTCTGGAAGAGAGGATATTATTATTAATTCCGACCATAGTAAAGACTCCGGGCGGTGCTTTAAGGAAAGACGTCCATAAATTCGTGGTTCCAGGGAAAATTGATAATCCAGGAACGATTGTAAGACGTCAAAAATACAAGGAAAATAGTTTGTTTGGAGAGAGAGAGAGAGAGAGAAATAGCGAGGAGATCGAGATCCAAAGGAGGAAAAGAATTTAGAAGTCAGAGTCGTGAGAATCCCACGTTCAACCAGAGGGCAAGTTAAAGTCGAGACGCAAGCAGAAAAAAAGACAGTCGACGAACAGGTCATGTGAATTTACCAAGCGGTCCAATGTTAATGAACACTCGATTTCGTGATGAAATTTTCTATCAGCTATTAACGGCTAAATTTGTCTATTTTATTAGTGTTTGAATTTTAATTCATGTATCTATTATTTTAAACTTCGGTTTTAAAGTGCTTCTGAACTAAGAGTATTCAGAAGGAAAGGAAATCGTAATTTACTGTGTCTTTTATTCTCTTGATTTTTGATTAAATTCTTATTTTATCTTTACGGGGGCTCGTGTGTTGTCTTTGTTCAAGATACCGACTCAAATTACCATATCCATTCTATAACCGGGCAAATCACACAGTAGAGGTCATTCCTTAGATAACGAGTATTAGCGGGAGGCGGTTTCTGGTGTTGTCGTTTTTTTTTTTTTCAAGTTGCGCAATACGTCTGACCAGTGGCTTGTGCAATATTGTACCAATAACGCTTGATACCGACTAACCCCGTTACAATCTGATTGGCTGATAAAATTAGCGATTACCGTCATAACATATGGTACAGTCAGCTCTTGTAATACAGCGGAGATCTGATTTAATCAGATTGACTTCAAGCCTATCTTGTGTAGAGACACAGTCCCCACAAAAACGCTACAAAGCGAAGCGAATTTTAGCTTTGAGCAGATCGATAAAACTATTGTAAAAATGACTTCACGTAATCCTTGTTCAAATATATTAAGTGAAAAGAAATGCTCTCTAATTTCATTGACGTCTTGTGTGAGTTGCAGAAAATGTTTTGATTGTAAGTCATACGATATCTTCTGTTTTGTCTCCAATTTCTTTATCAGACAACTTAATTTATTGGCTACCATTACAAAAAATACATTAAAGCGAATAAAAAAATAACCCAATGACGTTTATTGGATAACCAGTCTCGATCTTTTGTAAGTAGCTTAATCAGACAATATGACCATGTTATTTCCACGCTTCTGTAAATTTCAACTATGTAAAGCTATCTAAGAAATCTGATCAGACTTATAAAGCGGCTAAATTGAACAGATTATACAAATTACATAATGCGAATAAAGAGCAGCCCACAGTTCCCAGAGAAATCTAATACTGTCAGGTAAAGCGTTGTTACTGGATAGTTTAGTACACAATAAGTAACACGGTGGTAAAATATTTCAGCCACAATGACTGACAACAAAACCCTAGAAGTTTCATTTTTTTAATTTAAAAGTCAGGAAAGATATAAACAAGAATGTAATCACAATCCCATAATTAGTCTCTACCATTCAGCCATTTCAACATTCAGTATCCTGAAGAATAAAATATCAAACAAAAAGTCATTCACAATTATGCTTCCCATCTCAAAAAAACAATCATGAGCAATTTCTTTGTTATCTGTATAATTTTTACTTTACTTTTAATAGGCACTATATAGCAATTACTCTGCTAACGTACCGTTACACACACACACACACACACACACACACACAAACACACACACATACATACATACATACATACATACATACATACATACATACATACATACATACATACATACATACATACATACATACATACATACATACTTACATACAGACAGACAGACAGACAGACAGGCAGGCAGGCAAGAAAGGTGGATGACATCAACGTACACAAACTCGCCGAGTTTCAAAATACATTACTGTAAAGTGTGTAACTGCTTTCCATTTCACATCCCCCCTCCCCCAACCGCACACACTTTTCCGGATCACTGCCATCTCACCTCTGTCTGCGTGGGTTCGAGTTTCGGGCTTTTATAACGTGGGTACGTGAGAAAGCTTGCCAGTAGCTTCTCGTGGGTCGGTGGTTCTTCCTGTTTTTTTAATGTTTTTTCCTCCACCAGTTATACTGTCCGCTAAGTATAGCCTATCTTGTTTTGATATCAACAGCGATATATGTATCTAGTATATTAAATGCTTGTTTTGTGCAAATTAATTGATGTGGTGGGAAGTGTTAGATACAACCAATAAAACTAATACCTGAACAACAGTATTATTTAACAGCACTCGGTGCCATTCCGTACAATCAAGACAGACCTTAATATCGTGCCGAACCTGTTAAATACATGCAGCTGCAATACCGTATCTAACAATTAACACTGTTATTACAGTATACCGTATCTAACAATTAACACTGCTATTACAGTATACAAGGGTAATTAAAATGAACACTGAACTTAAGTCGAGAACTTTGCATTTAAAAACAAAAAACAGGCTCCAACATCCTCGTACATGTATTTCTAAAATATTTGAAAGAAAGATATAGTAGACTTTGGGGTTGGGGGTGATTTGGCTTTACAAGGTAGATAAAGTTTGTTTGTTTGATTAGGATTTTTAACGTAGTTTAACAATTTTTCAGTTATATCGCTATGATGTCTGCAGTGAGGCAGTTTATACTGATGTATATAGTACTGGGGCATCATGCCCCAGACATGTAGCGTGATGTCTCACCCAGTCACATTATCCTGACACCAGTCCGACCAGTCCTAACATTAACCTCTTAATGCTGAGCGCTAAGCAAGGCAGCTGATAGTGCCATTTTGTAAGTCTTTGGTATGACTCGGCCGGGAATCGAACCCACGACATTCCGCTCCCGCGGCGGACGCTCTAACCACTAGGTCACTAGAGCGGTATGGTAGATATAGTAGAAATAATGGGAATTTTGTACAAGGTAGATAAAGTAGAAATGATGGGAATTTTGTACAAGGTAGATAAAGTAGAAATGATGGTAATTTTATACAAGGTAAAGTAGAAATTATGGGAATTTGGTACAAGGTAAATAAAGTAGAAATGATGGGAATATTCTACAAGGTAGATAAAGTAGAAATTATGGGAATTTTCTACAAGGTAGATAAAGTAGAAATTATATGAATTTTGTACAAGGTAGATAAAATAGAAATTATGGGAATATTCTACAAGATAGATAAAGCTGAAATGATGGGATTTTTGTACAAGGTAGATAAAGTAGAAATGATGGGAATTTTGTACAAGGTAGATAAAATAGAAATGATGGGAATTTTGTACAAGGTAGATAAAGTAGAAATGATGGGAATTTTGTTCAAGGTAGATAAAGTAGAAATGATGGGAATTTTGTACAAGGTAGATAAAGTAGAAATGATGGGAATTTTATACAAGGTAGATATAATAAAAAGGATGGAAATTTTATACAAGGAAAATTTAGTAGAAAGGATGGGAATTTTCTACAAGGTAAATATGGAAGAAAGGATGGGAATTTTCGACCAGGGTAGATATAGTAGAATGGACAGGAAGGTTTTGTTAATTACAAGGTAGATATAGCATAAAGGATGTGAAAAAAATCAATAGCTTTAAAAACGTAAAACTAGAAGTCATTTCATTCTTGAAAACCGAGATGAGGAATTCCTCGAAGTTTACGGATAGACAAAACAACATCAACTTCAAAAGAGGGGCGGATATTATAACGGATTTAAAAAAAAAAAAATTATAAATATTATTTTCGTCCAAGTTCAAAAGTAACACCAGAGGAATTTTATTTAAATCATTAGACTGTGGAAGAAATTTGAGATGATCCTTGAAACTGTGTTGTTAACACCGACATATAGAATTCTAAAGAATGTGGTCAATTTGCATTTTAATTTGCTTACAAAACTTGACCTAGTTATAATAGTCCTCGAATAAACCCGGGTTTTGTTCAATTGCGCCATTAAGACAGGTGCATCAGCATCGCCGGGATACAGAACTGTACTTTGGGGATGGACGACTTAAAGATCCAAAGCAAGGGCACGGATGCCATCAACAGTTTCTTACATTGCGACTTATATGTCCCCCCCCCCCCCCCAACGCCGTTCATTCCTACCCCCAATCCCTTGTTTCGTCCCCACACCACACTACCCTTTTTCACATGGCTCCTCCACCTTCATGGCAAGTCATCATTTGTCCATTCCAAGACCGAAATCAAACATTTGTATGTACGAGTATTGTTATCAACACTGCTTACAATCAAACATTTGTATGTACGAGTATTGTTATCAACACTGCTTACGGAGATAAGATATGATCACATACGTTGCACACAAAAACATTAGAAAAACGTGAATTATGCCTGGTTGGAATGGATTATCTATGAGAGACTGATAATCTAATCAAGATCATCTAAGCACCAGATAACACCGGATGTGATGCTTTTCTAATCTGGTATGCCAGCCAAAGAAAATAAAATCAAGCATGGTGCCCCCCCCCTCCCCGAGGTCTGATTGTGTCTGAGTAGATCGTAAATCAGGTTACTGGCCATTAGATAGACATATAGACGGTTATATATATATATATATATATATATATATATATATATATATATATATATATATATATATATATATATATATATATATATAAGGGCTGACCTATTATTTCGAAAGGGCACTTCTTTCCAAATGTCTTTATCTAATAATGTGCTATTCAACTGTAATACACCCTGGCATGCTTGCCTTTTTTCTCCCTAATGCATATTTTTGAAACCCTGAAACAGTGCAATGTTATTCCCACTTCAATACAATTTTCGCCTTGCGTATTGAAAGAAACCACGAATATCAAGGACATCAGTGTAGATAAAAAGTGGCTGCAATGTTGCTTTATTTTCAAGTGTGGAAAATGCCGTATCCTGGGATTTTAAAGAAATAGTTAACTTGCAGTGGGATTGCACCGCATTTACGTTTCTGAAATACAGTTTGCCCTGATCACAAGACCAAAAGTCTATCAAATATGCGTACGACGTTTGCTAAAATTGAGGAATTATTTTCATGCTCGCGTCATCAAATCATCACAAGATACTGGTATAACAACAGTTAAAATATTCACCTGGTCAAAAAGATATTCCAGTATGTCTGAGAGCGCTTACTTTGATGACATCGGCCTAAGAGTCGAATTCACAAGTAGTTGTTCTAGAAAACCAGGTTAACACGATGCTTCTAATACATTTCTTCTAAAAGTGTTGATTGATATGATATGAAATCAATTGTTTCCAGATTTATCTAGTTTTTATATCATCGCCAATATTTGTTGGCACTTCTGTATCGTTTGTCCAATAAAGAACGGTGTATGCTCACGGACGCTTTGGTCTAATTCAATTAGGTCTAGTGGTATTTTATTTTAGAGAACTTATGAAATCTTTTTATTTCTTTTAGAAACGGCAGTAAAAAAATGTAATGGCGAATCGTAATCATTTGTCTAAATGGTTAAAGAGTTATTTAGTCATAGCAGTTTTATCTCCAGAAACTTCAGAAAGTTCACAATTTGTTCTCTGTGCTACGTTTCACTGACCGACTCTAGTCCAACATACCTATCCGGCCTCACCCATGTGTATACACCAGCAAGATACTTACGCTCCTCGTCTCACAATCGTATACTCATTGTTCCTATTATGAAAACGAAGTCATATGGACAACGTTCTTTTGAATACCAGGGCCCAGCGATGTGGGACGAATTGCCCATTGAAATTAGACAGAAAGACACAGTGGTCCCTTTTAACAATGCTTTTAAAACTCACCTTTTTCGACTGCAGGAACAAATTTAGAGACCTAATAATGTTTTGTACCTTATATGTTTTCAGCATCTTTTTTTTTGTTTTCCAATTTTATGATTTTGTTTTTTGTTTTAAGTAATGTAATCATATCATTATATATGCTGTAAAGCGCTTAGAGCTTCTAAAGATTAGGCGCTATGCAAAGTCCTTATTATAATTATTATTATTATTATTATTATTATTATTATTATTATTATTATTATTATTATTATCTGATGACATCCCTCACTGTCGAAATGTTTTCTTTAACATTTGGTCAAATTCTGCTTAGCCATGTACAGTATGTGCAAATAAGTTGCTTAAATGTTTTTTGTTTCTTTTTTAATGTAGCCATATTAAATGGCATAATTTATTTAAAATGAAAGGCATCTAAAATGTGTTCTGCCAAAGTCTTTGGAGCGGTAAGTAAGAAGTCGTTTAAAGGTTTTTCTGTTTGTAGTAAATGTGGCCATATATGACAACTGATTGGTATATTTATTAAAAAAAATCTTTCATGTTAGGGTGCTTTCTGTCAGAGTAGCTTCGGTTTTGTTTATCAGTTTTCGAGTTGAACTGTATGTTTTTTTTTGTGTAATAACGGCCATATTCGATGACAATTAACAAACTTCATACGCATCAATGCCAGAAAGCCTCGAGTCTGATCACGTACAAATTAGTCAAATCGCATACAAATTATTCATGTGGTTTGTAAGAAGAAAATGTTATAAAGCAAATGTTAACGGACAACGCACGACGGATGAGGTACTATGCCAAAGAGATGAAAGTTATCCCGAGTATTCATTAACAACCGGACAATTCATTCAAAACTGTATTTCTTCTGTTTATCCTGTTATTGTTTTTCTTTCTGGAGATTTCACATTGATGACTCTATGTAAATCTTGACAACTTAAAATGTCACACAAATGAATTCACAACCAAGTCTAGTCTTTATTGTGACTAATATAACATAATATAATATAATATAATATAATATAATATAATATAATATAATATAATATAATATAATATAATATAATATAATATAATATAATATAATATAATATAATATAATATAATATAATATAATATAATATAATATAATATAATATAATATAACATAAAAGTGTAGTTAACGGTATTTTTAATGTATAGACCTAAACACGTGATCCTTTATCCAAACTCTGGATTTTTTTATATACGCTATACGCTACATTTAAATTAAGTTAACTTACATTTAAATTATTAGCTTGGAAATAAGAAAAAGAAAGAGAGAGAAATGGACTGACAAATACAAAGGACACTACCTTGGAATCCCCTTGATATGGGCAATCACAGTATTAAATACTCATCCGCAGTTAGAAAGGTTTTGCACTGAAAGCTTTGTCAAATCAAAATACAACTGTATTTAGTGCACTGAGGTTGAGGAAATTCTCTGCATCGATGACTATATATACATCATCAACACGTGATGCTAGCTACATCGAGTGCCCACAGACAGTGAGATCAGAGAGGTAGCACTTGAATACTGGTATAACGCCTTCTATACACAATAATTTCGCAAATATTTACCCCATGATTTTGCTCATATTTACCCTATGATTTTGACAATATTTACCCCATGATTTCGCTAATATTTACCCCATGATTTTGACAATATTTACCCCCATGATTTTGCTAATATTTACTCCATGATTTTGCTAATATTTACCCCATGATTTTGATAATATTTACCCCCATGATTTTGCTAATATTTACCCCCATGATTTTGCTAATATTTACCCCATGATTTTGATAATATTTACCCCCATGATTTTGCTATTATTTACCCCATGATTTTGCTAATATTTACCCCATGATTTTGCTAATATTTACCCCATGATTTCGCTAATATTTACCAATATATCACACACTATTGTGTGGGTTGTGGGTAAAATGTGGGCTGTAAAAAATAAATTTAACCATAGCGTGAACGATTTTACCGTACAAATTCGGTTAGTGTAAACAATGTAGCCAAATAATAACTCTTTGGAAAAGTAAACGGCGACATCATCAACAACGTTTGTAGGCGCATACAGAATTGTAAAATCCGTTTCATATTGAAAGCGCTCTACAGATATCATGAACTTCCGAGAGAGTGGTGAAGTATTACACTTACAACATTCACAATGTCCGTATACCACTGTTACTTTCATGCACGATGGCTGAAATTTTTTTAAATATTGTACTTGTGGAAAATGTATATAATCTAAGCATGTAGCTAAATATAATTACTGTTCCCTTGTGCTGAAAATAACCAAGCAGATTTTTTTTAAATAGGTGCATATCTGAAGAAAGCACAGGTTGTATACAATACTCTATAACCCATATTAAAAACATCAATCATACGCAAAGATATACAAAATTATAAGTTCTTTGAACAAACCTAAGATACACATTTGTTTTTAATAAACTGTATAACCCTATGCAAAACATGAAACTGTAGAGCGCCTCTTATGCCAACACTCCTTATATACTCTTTGCTTGCGTGAAAACGTGCGAAGCAAATGACTTTACCATTCGAAAACGTACAGATTTTTGTGCAAGGCAGAATATATAATGGAAAACATTTACATTGTACGTCTACTGCCTGAAAATCAGCAAAAAGTGTTTGGGTCTCTAACAACATTTCGACCAACACCATTTCGACCTCAAATCAAACTAATCGTTTTATCTCCAAGTTCATTGAATACAGCTTTGAAATTGCGCTGACACTAGTTTGTGCCGCTGCGAGATGTTCTGAATAGACACGTAATTTTTAAGGTAACAAAAAATAATCTCATGATTAGATTCAACAACATTTGTTGTCCCAGATACAGCCGGGCCAATGATTAACGCCCGAAATGAGTTTTGGATTTTAACACACGACACCTTGCTTGGATTATTTAGGTTTTTCCTGGGATGAGACGTCAATGGCGTTGAAATATTTTCTCTGTCGTGATGCCATGTTGAATATCAATTATTTACACAGTTTAATGGTATATTTTATACGTATGACTGTCAATTTATTTATTTATTGTTCAGGCTAGTTTGTTATAACTCAAATCTGTACCATTCTGGTCGTGAGCCTCGCATGTTAACCATCTAGCAAACTGAACCATAGCGGCCGTATTATTTAAAATACTGGTTTGTAAGGTCACTACGCCAAAATAACGAAATAATTCTAGTTTGTTACTTGTTTGTTGTACACGCAACCCCCAGCCCACTCCGTAAACCGTAAATTTATTCTTTACGTCTATATCTACAATCTAATTAATAATGAGAACTATGTTTGGATTGGATGAACCAAACAGTAATGTGGCATTTACATAAGTTAATTCCGTTCTCTGGGTTTGATCGGGTTGACGTCCATTTTTTAAACGTAAAATTTTCCTGGCGGGTCTCTGTGCATTACACATATGTATTATATTGAGTCAAAATTAATAGGTCACGTCTTTCAGACCAGGAGTTTGCAATATTAATATACTCTTGTTTCTAATAGTAAAAGAGATTGGCCCAGTTCTGAAGCTCCAAGACAAGTTATTGAATTTAAAGTCCTGAACAAAAGGACAAATCGAATCGTACATTTCGGTCACAAAAGGACAAATCGAATCGTACATTTCCGTTTCTGATCACTCGTGCAGATACTGCCAATATTATCTCAAAATCTGAACCGACTTTCATATATACAATTCCAAAATGGATCAGAGTTGAGTATCCACTAGACTTGTCTGGAAGGGTAGTAATTGATAAATCACCTGGAAAATCAACAACATCAACAACAACAAGCGATCCATCATGTGGAAACATTGCTGATTTTACTCAATGAACGTTTGCAATTCTGGCAAAGAGGTTTGAATCGGCACGTGCGGCCTGATAGCGAGATATATAAAAACATGCATTGCCCAAGGTCTGCATTAGTCATTGGTGGACACTGGTCATACAGTCTATTTTCCTCACCAACACTTGTACTCGTTAATACCACCATAGCTAATGATGCCAGCAGGGGAGAAAATGACAGAGGAATAGAGACAGATATACAGTGTGTGTGTGTGTGTGTGTGTGTGTGTGTGTGTGCTATTTGGATTGTTAATGAAGCTTTAACAATTTTTCAGCCATATCGTTACGATGTTTGCAGTGTGGCAGTTTATAGTGATGTATCATGCCTCATACATGTAGCATGATGTCACACCCAGTCACATTATCCTGACACCAGGCTGACCAGTCTTAACACTAACTTCTTATTGCTAAGCGCCAAGCTAGGCAGTTAATATCCCATTTTTAAAAGTATTTCGTATCATTCGACCGGGGATCGAACCCACTACTTTCCACATCCGAGGCGGACGCTCTAACCACCGGATCGGGTATGTATGTATGTATGTATGTATGTATGTATGTATGTATGTATGTATGTATGTATGTATGTATGTATGTATGTATGTATGTATGTATGTAATGAGGAAAGCAGGTACATAAGCTGTTAGTAGTATCGCGACTGAATGAGGGTCTTAATACAACTCTATATCTGCCTTGGTGTGGGTATGTTAGAATGCAAACCTATAGACCAATTATTTCAATGTTCGTTGACGAAAAATAAATTCGTATACAAATTCGATTAGTTTTTCAGATAGCATCTGAAAGTCTTAAAGCCCCAATGCCTCCATTACGTGAAAGGTCGTATATGCCAAAACATCTGAATAATACCGAATCTTGAAAAAAAAAATATTGGTCCTAAACATCCTTTGGTTTTATTAAAAGTAGACAACGTGGATGTTTCATTACATATGAGCGATTTAATGTCTCCTCTGAAATTTCCCGTAATTTTCCATGTGTACGAATTAGTCCAATTTTGATCGGCAACATCCGTGCGTCAACTGATTTCATGTGAAAGCTAACACAAGAAATTTTATGTCACAGTTGTAAATATAAGATATTTATGTCGGATTGTTTTCAGCCAACTTCACCCTTCAATGTATATTGCAGCGTGCCAGCTGATCACCACTATTCAAAAGAGTTTAATTTTTATCTAATGCACGCTTTTTCTTCTCAGATACGCTAAAGAAAAGTTGCCTGCCTCTCTTCATTCGTTCTCGAACACGTTATGTGTTCCACATGCGTCTGGTGTTGCTATTTAGATTAGGCACTAACGGAATTTATCAAATGCATCGCATCACATACTTTTGGAGCACTCCGGAAAATGGCCGGATTACGAGCCACTTAGTTGGTTGACTTAAGGGGGTGACACCTCAAAATTCTAAACTGAATATTTGAACGTCGTTTAATGCCAACATCATGATTATTTCAAAGAACAATATGTCAGATAGCATTTTAACAAATCATTACCCTTCGTCCAAACTTTTAATTAGATTATGAGAATGGTAAAAGTTGTGATAAATAGTAGCATTAGGCCTTTAAATTCAGGCATGCTTACCCAAACTGCTATAAAAGGAGATACGTCATCACTCACACTCTCTCTCTCTGTCTCTGTCTCTGTCTCTCTCTCTGTCTCTGTCTCTCTCTCTCTCTCTCTCTCTCAATTTCATTAAAAAACAGTGCATATAATTATTAAGGATAATATCAGGAAAAATCTATTTAACTACTGGAACAGGTTCACCAAAAACTTATTAAATTCGAGATTGAGACCAAGCATCAGCATCTGCGTATGATAAGGCATATTTCTCGCCAACCTGTAACTGAAGGTTAGAACCCAGGCAGGATTGTTTAGACTATTGTTAGAGCTATATCATCGCTTATCTGTGTGTATATGTGTGTGTGTGAAGAAATAAATCGAGAACTGCTTTCTGAAACTCGATGAAAATTGGTACGATTATTGAGGTATTAATATAAGGAATAATTATTAATTACTGGAACGTTTTAACTAACAATTTGCATTAATTAGCAGTTTCAAGTGCACATACATGTTATATTTCGATATCAGCAGAAAACACCAGTAGCCGCGTCTTTTTAAGGATTCGAGTCTCAAATCGGTACCTTAAGGTTCGAACCCAAAAATAACTGATTAGGTTTGTTTTCCCAGGCCGAATCGGTCTTTGGGAAAGATTTGCCGACAGATGTTTATATTAATCGAGCATTCACAAAGGAAGTGTTTAGACATCGCGCAGTGTAAAATATACACAGCAAAGCTGAGAACCAACTTTGTTCTGAATAAAATTGTTTGACATATTAAGCCCAAGCTAGCTCATCATATTTGACATTTGCGTACAATATGAAGTGGGAGAAAAGTGATGACACAATGACTGGACCGTTAATATCATTTCCCATACCGCATACCCACGCGTATAATTTTAACCGCCTACTATGTTTGAAATAAAAGATTAAATTTAAATGGAGAGTAATTTCGATTTTATACACTAAGCTATTTAGGGGTGAAATATTGCACAAATATAACCACACAATCCCCAGCTCTTTTCCACAGTGCATGTTTAACCTCTTTTTAATCTTGTCAAGTATTA
The DNA here is from genome assembly GCA_030141615.1 of Unio pictorum. Classification (NCBI taxonomy): domain Eukaryota; kingdom Metazoa; phylum Mollusca; class Bivalvia; order Unionida; family Unionidae; genus Unio; species Unio pictorum. The sequence continues at coordinate 1,093,524 of JARLTB010000027.1, read as the reverse complement.
TGCGTGTATGAAACTCATTGTAAACTATATGTGTGTATGAAACTCATTGTAAACTATATATGTGTATGAAACTCATTGTAAATTATATGTGTGTATGAAATTCATTGTAAACTATATGTGTGTATGAAACTCATTGTAAACTATATGTGTGTATGAAACTCATTGTAAACTATTTGTGTATGAAACTCATTGTAAACTATATGTGTGTATCAAACTCATTGTAAACTATATGTGTGCATATTTGTATTCATGTATAGAATTGAATGGAAAATGATCACAATCCTGATATATAAGTCTGAATAAGTTTATATAACAAAACACCACCCAACCACCACCACCACCAACAACAATAAAAAAGATATACAAATAAAGATAATGAGAAAATGGTAAAACTATTACAATGAAATGTCTTGATATACTCGTCATTCTTGTAAGCTCCCCAAAACTTTAGATGGAGGGACCCCAGTGACCTAGTGGTATTAAGCTCACTGTTACGTATCCCTGCCTCTGACCTCTGTCTGGGTGGGTTCTAGTCTCGGGATCAGCCGATGTAGGTACATGAGAAAGGTTGCCAGTATCTTCTTGTAGGCAGGTGGTTCTTTCCGGGATTTTTCCGGGTTCTTCCTCCACAATGCATACTGGCCCCCATGTATAGCATACCTTGTGCTGAAAATGGCATCCAATCCTGTAACAACAACCTCAGATGGAACTTAATCAAGGGACATATACAAAAAATTAAAGTTTGCTTTACTTGTCCCCTTTTACAACATGCAGGACGGCGTATCGGGTCTGTTATTCATGGTGTCCACAAGGGGTTAGGCGGGTTGGGTGGCAAATATACGGGGTTGATTTCATTTCAAGAATGTTGTAAGCTTTTACACAATATCAATAATTAGTCCAGATACCAAAATTGTACTTTTATTTTCCCACATGTAACCAAACCCATTTCGACATATAACCAAACACAATTCGACATATAACCAAACCCAGTTCGACATATAACCAAACCCAGTTCGACATATAACCAAACCCAGTTCGACATATAACCAAACACAATTCGACATATAACCAAACACAATTCGACATATAACCAAACACAATTCGACATATAACCAAACACAATTCGACATATAACCAAACACAATTCGACATATAACCAAACACAATTCGACATATCACCAAACACAATTCGACATATAACCAAACCCAGTTCGACATATAACCAAACACAATTCGACATATAACCAAACCCAATTCAACAAACAAAGATATTAAAGGTATATCCAACTCACACAGAGACAGATTCATATATGCATATGATATCAAATATTGATAGATAGAATTCAGTGCCGGATTAAGGCCTTTGATGAAAAATGTTATGGCGCCACCCCCACCCCACCCCTCCCTTCCCCGTTCATAAAAAAATGGGAAACCAACCGAACAAACAAACAGAACGATATTAAAAGATATAAAAGGGTTCATTTTGATTTTTTTTCTGTGCCCCTGTTGGGCGGGTGCCCAAAGCACATGTTGAGTGTGCTAGATGGGTAATCCCTGCAAGTATCACATGATACCAACACCTGATGCAGGTATTACACGAGACCAAATATTGATACATGTATTACATGAGACCAAATACTGACGCGCGCATTACACAATACAAAATACTGTCACGTGCATTAAATCGGGTAGGTGGTGCCTCGAATGGTGGGCGGGTTAATTAAATGTACCGTCGACATGTGCTTTTCGAAACAGCATATTCTGTTTAGAATTTATTACTTCATACCACAGGTTGATAAACGTACTTTCCCATCTTCACTCAATCACGAGACAGTCTCTCTCTCTCTCTCTCTCTCTCTCTCTCTCTCTCTCTCTCTCTCTCTCTCTCAGTACTTTAACGACCTAAATGTACACACAATGTGCTTCAATTATAGACTAACTGGGTTTAGATAGATAGATAGATAGATAGATAGATAGATAGATAGATAGATAGATATAAACAAGTCGTTAAATAACTGCATTATCTGATAAATTTAATAGTACATTAAACAAACGGAGAGAGAGAGAGAGAGAGAGAGAGAGAGAGAGAGAGAGAGAGAGAGAGAGAGAGAGAGAGAGAGTAGGTTGGACTACGTACCTGATTTAAAACGTTGTCATTATCAGTAGTAGAAAACTGCACAACATTGTCGGAAGCTAGGTGTCGACGATTAGTTTGTTTGCGTTTAGATCATGTATACAGTTTCGCTACCCCATAAAACGGGACGAATCACAGTCTGTACACAAAACACACCCACTCGTTTATACGATTGCACGTGTGTAAGTTAAGTTATATTCTATATTAAACAAGATAACATAATTTTCTTCTAAACGCCACTTGCCAAATCTCACATATAATCCTTTCAATTTCCTGTGCGTTAATACGTCCATGTTAACTACGGATATTTGAAAGATTTAACAAATACATGTATAGCGAGGTGAATAGTTCAGAGGGTAATCGAGTGCAAACCAAAACCAGCACATCTTTATCTGTCACGATTGTATGTCTTGCTTTTCATTGGTTCTTTTCCGCTCACACGAGTCGTTATAGTAATTTATCAAGCGACATAGGTTCCTGTAACGTGATTTGTATTGATTTTGAGACTGGAAGATCTCAAGAAATATATCGGGAAAACATAAGGGCTGAACGAGTCTGCACTGATCGTACGGGCACTAAAGGGCACTCAAACTGATGACTTACCATTTTAGACTCGGCACATATGTCTTGTTTTGTTGACGTACAGTATTCAAGTTAGTTATACTCAAAATATATGGGTACAAATAAAACGTTACCCCCAAAATATAGTTCTTTTCATTGCATACCTTCAAATTTATTGACTCATTTCGTCATGGTTGAGGCTCGTAATAAGCGTATCAACTTCGTGCATTAGAGCGCAACTTAACTACAAACCCTAAATAGAGAATATGCGACCTTCATTCTCCACCAGTTAAAATGCATCCAGATCTTGCAAAAGTTAACGCGGAATTACGAGGAAAATATACATCCTTAATCAGTGATTTCGCTCTAGACAAATTATATTGCTTCAGCAAAATTCAATACAGAGACATGATTTGTGCCGACATGCGTATTGATTTACCTAATCATAACAAGACGTCTCTTGACAGGGCAGCACATTTCATCAGTAACATACTCAACAATGAGGTACAGCGTTTAAAAGCTCGAAAACGGAGGCGACAATCAACAAAATCAATTCTCGAGAAAGCAAAAAATCCCATCCCTGCCAAAAATCCATCTTGCACATTAAAAAAGTGAGGACCTTAATTCAAAACAGGAAGACGACGAACCAGATGAAAAATGCATTGATGCATATTACGATACTTTCGATGAAAAACAGAACGAACCAAGTTCTGGAGACGACAATATAACACATGTAAAAGAGACATAAAACCTCAAGTAATTATCTCGACGAAACCGGATGAAAATCACAGACGTTGAGGCTAATAATGAGTATATGTGTAAATCTGACTGTAAATCGATAGGAAAGAACAAACATAATTTTAAAAATATGACAAGGTGTAACATTTGCATGTGTTGGCACTATGATACTTTTGCTGGTATTAGCAGAACAGACCCAGTAAGATTCTGACTCTGTAGAAAAATACCTAAAGACCTTAGAACGATTCATGTTTTGATAAATGAAATGCATGCTTGTACAACGGTCATTTTAAACCAAATACATATTCTGTCAAATATTACATAGAATCAAAATTTGCAAACATAAACGACCAAATATCCAGCATCATAAAACGCATGGTTGTGTTCGAAAAATCAACCTGAAAACAACTTAAGAAATGAAACACCAAACGCTAGATGCCAAACTTTAAACAAATAAGAAAACAGCTAAATTCTTGAACAAAACATAAAAATGTAATCGAATTGGTAAAATCTAATACAAAATGCCAAACGTCTGTTAATGAAACAGCCGCTAATCAGACAGACAGGAGACAGCCAATAACTGACAAACCAACACGAGCTAATGAAATATATGAAAATTTCTGAACAGATCAAAATAAATACCTGAAGACTTTCACGCAAGATACATGTAACGTCATACCATGGTGCTACCATTCACATTCCCAAAAGAGAACTTTCCAAACTCGACCTAAATAATTCATCATCAGTCTCTTGACCTAGTGTGGTCGTTGAGACACTGTGCTGCTGAACATCTGACCAGTTCCCTCCACTTGTCTTGATCATGTGCCAATGCCTGGGTCTCCGCAAAACATTTCCTGGCCTATTCTGTGATGCTGTCAATCCACTTTTTTCTCTGTCTACCTCTCCTTCTGCCACCTTGGACACTACCCTACAGTACTGTTGTGGATAGAATGTTGGCTCTAGTGACATGGCCATACTATTTCACCTTTCTCTTTTGACAGTGGTGAGGAGGTCTTCATAATGGCTTACACGGTGCTTGATGGTATTACGCACTTCTTCATTTGTAATGTGGTCCATGTAAAAGATACCAAGAATTGTTATGTAACATCTCATTTCAAGCGCCCGGATTTTATTCGTTGTAATTGTGCTGTCAGGGTCCAGTCCTCGCACGAATACAGAAAGATTGAGATAACTGGTGCTCTAAATAGTCTGAGTTTCATTTTCAGACAGATATTCTTGTCTCTCTAGATGGGTCTTAGCTTTGACATAGCTGCCGTTGTTTGTGCTGCTCGTGACAAAACATCTTCCGTGATTATGGAACCAAGATATATGAATTGGCCCACTGTTTCCAGTTCCTGTCTGAATTAAGTTTTGGTTGAGATTTGTTTGCCCCTATTTGCCATCAGCTTTGTCTTCTATGCGCTTTTCTCCATGTCAAATCTGGAAGATGTTTCATACAGGTTCTTCACTAAGGTGGCAAGGTCATCTTCACTTCCTAACAGTCGTCTGCAAAGTGTAGGTTTGTAATGTTACGCCCACCAATGCTGACTGTCCCACAGTGGTTTTCCAGGGCTTCGCTCATGATGCGCTCTAAGTGGATGTAGAAAAGTGTGGGTGACAGGAGACAGCCTTGCCGTACTCCAACTATTGTCTTGAACCAGTCCCCCACAGAACCTTGAGCAATTACTGCACTGGTAGCCTTGGTGTACAGCTACTTGATGGAATTGGTCAACGTTTGACCCATGCTGTACTTCTTCATTGTGGCCCACAATGCCCCATGCCGCACTCTGTTAAAAGCCTTTTTGAAATTTATGAACACATGATAGATGTCTTGTTGATGTTGCGAGTACTTTTCACACAGAACCCTAAGATTGAATATTTGTGCTGTTTTGCTTCTTCAACTCCTGAACCCTTCCTGTTCTTCAGCGATTATTTCTTCTGCTTGTGGGTTCAGTCTGTTCAAGATGATCTTCAGCATCACCTTACTAGCATGGCTGATCAAATTGATAGTTATGTAATTGTGGCACAGCTGGAGAATTTTTGGAAAATGTTATAATCAATGACTGGTCCCATTGTGTTGGCCATTCGCCTGTCTGCCAGATCCTCTTGTAGAGTTTTTTTAGTAGCTCTATCACTGACTCCTCACTATTCTTGATAAGTTCAGATGAGATGTTGTCTACTCCAGCTGCCTTCCCATTCCTCAGTGCTCTAACTCCACCTCTTCTTTGAGAATGGGCAAATCATCATCTTCTGTAGAGTTTGCAACTTCAAGCACCTCTGGGTCTCCTGTGGATGGATGGTTGTAGAGTTCTTTACAATAGTCAGTCCATCTTTCTGCAATGTCACTTGCTTCAGTGAGGCATTTTCCATTTTCGTCTTGAATGGTACTGATTCTTGGTTGCTTCTGTCTGGTAAGGTCTTTCACTATTTGGAATGCCTTTTTGCTGTTATTTTTTATCAGACTGCTCTCTATTTCTGTGCACTTTTGTACAATCCAATTTTCTTTTGCTTTCTTCAAGTTTTTTTTCTGATATTCTTGTTTATTTCTCGGTACTCCACTGCCCCTGTTGTGTGCCTGGTGCTTTTGAGATTTAATAATTACCATACAATTATTGCACATGTATGTGAGCATGACGCCGATAGAGATCTGGAATTAAACCAGTTTAAAGTCAAATACATGTCCCTCATTAACCAGTTACTGGTCCAGGTTGACAAAGAAGTTATATTTAGATTTATTCCAAGACGTGATGTAGATATAACGTAATAGAATGACATGCTGATAAATATTGGCAGATTAATATTCAACCTACCATACGTTATCGAACCAAGGCAGTTGTTCGCTAGCGTCGGGTCAGCTACAATCTACTTTCTTTCACTTTGACCTGATCCACCTGAAAGACATGGACACAGCAAACTTATTGAAAAATATGCATCTTGTTACTCCAGTACTCAAAACAACATCTACCAGTAGGAATAAGTACCACCCAACTGCGCAATACCAATATAGACAACAGAAAAGCCTCATACTTGCAATGGATGCCCGTAATGAGTGGGAACATAAATATCAACATAATACACAGAGTACATGGCATGGTTATCGGGGCAGACTCAATCGTGATGGAAAGCTTTTGAAAAGAGACACTTCGATCACACAACAATACGCACATGACAGACGTGCAATACCTCATTTTAAATATAACCATTAGGTATGTCCATCTAGGTACAATGATTATAATACATATACACCAGTCATTAATAAGTATCATGTTTTTGGAAATATTTGCTTCGACTGTCTCTCTATCCGAAGTACTAATTCTAATTGTACATGCCAAGGTTATAAGGTCCCTTCCTCAGACTCTGGAATAACTAATCTGTCCTTATTCCTACAACGAATGGGAAAAAAGTAAACTGTACATATTTTGGTCTGAAAAGAACGGTTTGCAACTTATCAATCTGAATGTAAGACGAATCATACATAAATATCATACAAAAAAACTACATTTCATTTGTATGCCTTCGAATTTATCGACTCGTAGCATTCATCATGGCTGAGGCTTGAATCGAGCCTATCAACTTACGATATGACATAGAGCAAACGAATGCATGAAACTGCCTCTCATGTAGTATATTCCTTGTTACGAAAGATCCAAAACTAACTTTCTTTTACGTATGTTCCACAAGACAGTTGTTTGGGGCGATATATATATATATATATATATATATATATATATATATATATATATATATATATATATATATATATATATATATATATATATATATATATATATATCGCTTGTGCATTTGATACAAAGTCCCTTTCATTTTGAATTTGATGGGGGGGGGGATTGAAAAGTAGTGACAGTGGTCTTTTTCTCCAGATTGTTGTAGTAATAAGTTACAGTGACTCGAATTGCACCCATGTCAGGAATGATTTCCAGCTATTTAGGTCCCAGCATCTGCTATGTTGTTTTTGGTGCTATGCCTGGACCTGATGTCCCACTTGCCAGAGGAAAGTGAAGGACTACTGTTTCGCTAAGCGAGGCATGAGGTTACTTGCATATGACCTTGCCTACACTTTTGTGTCCACAGCAGGACCGTCACGCGGGGCCCCCTGTTTTTACAGAGCCTGCTGTGGCGCGACTGTATAACTGGGTGGGCAGACTAGGCTCGTTAGCCTTGGCAGGCAGCCAGTCTAAGAGAAAGGAAACTCTGACTCAAAACCCAGACAGATGAATCTCGTTAGTCTTGTCAAGGCAGTTCGTCTAGGAGAAGGAAACCCTGATCCAAAACCCACCAAGTCGCATCCATTGTATGATGGCTCCACTGCTTTGTGAATATCTTCGGGAGAAGGCAAGGCTATTGGAGTAAGCCCATACAGAAAATCCGGAGTGGAGCCCCCAAGGCGGCTGGGTGTAAAAATACTACTTTCTTCTGGCAGCTCCTGCATCCAAACTGGTACTAAATATCATGCTCAGCATTCCTTTGGACCCCACCAGCAAGGACGAGTGGGGGGGTCATGATGTCTGATCAGCCAATGTTCTCCATACTCCACGCCCAGGCCTGCGCCCTGGAGAGGTCACTGCAGTCTCGCTACTGGGTGGGGAGACAACATGGAAGCTGAGAGTTTACTGGTTATAAGTCCCACCCGATTGGTGTAGGGTAGGGGAGCTACCGGTCAGCTTTAACGGTGTGAGGGATTATCGTGTCCCAATGGCCGACTACCACCCACCTCAAGCCGGGCAGCCCCCGTTCAATAGGGCGATGACCCACAATCTTCTGCCTGCTCCAGTAGTTGTATGGAGCTCAGCGAGTTCCTCAGCATGACAAGCAGGCGGAAATTCCACACTGGACAAAAGAAACAAGAAACCAATAAAGAAAACTCCAGCTCTTCTATTCGCATGCTGGAATGTACGCACCCAGTGCACAGGCATCTCCGATGACCTAAGGGTAGTAGACAACACCAGGAAGATGGCCATCATAGATAGAGAACTCACCAGACTAAATATCAGTATAGCTGCCCTCAAGGACACCAGGCTCTCCTCTAGTGGCTACCTCAGAGAGGAAAATAACACCTTCTTCTGGAAGGGTTGCGAACCTGCTGAATGCCGCTAGCACGGAATGGGCGTCACCATCAAAAACACTCTCCATGCCTCGGTTGAAGCTCTCACAGGGGGCACTGAGCGTCATTTGTCTCTACGCATCCATTGCTCCAGGTACTGTCAACATCATCAGTGTCTACGCCCCCATGCAGGCAGTTTGGGTTCACCATCAGCCTGAAAAAGACAAATGACAGCGTGCAGATACCACCATTGTCCCTTCCTTTAAAATCAACGATGTCATCCTGGAAGCAGTCAACAGCGTTACCTACCTGAGGTCAACCATCAGCAAAACTCTCGTTGATAAGGAGCTGTACAGAAGGCTTGGAAAGGCAAACACCATCATGGCACAACTACACAAGAAAAAACGCGTTGACAGAGCACACCAAGGTACAAGTTGATCAGGCCTGCGTTCTCAGCACCCTTCTATATGGGAGTGAGACCTGGAGTATCTACATGAGGAAAGAGTGCCGACTCAACACCTTCCATATACGGTAACTAAAACGCATCCTAAAAATCAACTGGCAAGGCCGAATCCCACACAGCCAGATCCAGCAGCGTGAAAATACACCCATCATGTACTCCTTCCTGAGCAAATACCGCATTCGATGGCTGCAACACGTCCGACGCATGGGGAATTGGAAGTTACCAAATGACATCCTACATAGACAGCTGGCTACTGGCACGAGAAATGTCGACCGCCCCCCCCCCCCCCCAACTCCGTTTTATGGACGTGTGCAAGATGGACATCAAGCCATGCAGTCGTTCTGGACAATCTAGTTCAAAACGCTCCCTCAATTTTATAAACATTGTCATCTCTGAATAAATTGAACTGCTAATTGTATTTAAAAACAACATTTTTGCTAATTAACTTCGCGTAGAAGTGTTACCTTCAAGTGTCTTTAACAATTCTATTTTCTTGATCTAATCTAGCGACCACCCAGGGCAAATTACTGTTACAGCCTATACTAAGACGTATTCCTATCAAGTTTGATATAAACTAGGTCAGAGGGTTATGGAGAAGATAAAATAAGTCTTCAATCTGGTGACTTATGGAAGCCACATTGTTGCTATGGGAGCCACCCAATACAATATTTAGAGAGGATGTCACAACAAAGATTGCTACCGAAAGTGACTGAAACTGACTAAGCCATATTAGAAAAGTCGCACAACCAGGCTTTCCACCTGGTTGCTAAGGAAGCCAAACCATTACTAGTGGACCCCCACCTCAGTATGTAATTTTGTGGAATGTATCCTAAGAAATACTCCTAATTAGCTGGATCAAAACTGAAAACAAAAGTTATTTTTAAAAATGCTTTAGCTCACCTTTAAGTGGTCATGGTTGGCCGAGTAGTCGGTCAGTGGTTCTTACCAGTGTTGTCCTTAGGTTCGTTCGGCACCATGTGTATCTTATCTTGCGCCGAGAAAAGGTGGTTAACCCCAAAATAATCCATCCATCCATCCATCCATCCATCCATCCATCCATCTATCTATCTATCTATCTATCTATCTATCTATCTATCTATCTATCTATCTATCCCTTAGTCTTGCCGACCGTTGGGGCACCACGATGACCTGACAACCAGCTTCCTCCATTCCAATCTGTTATCTGATAATCTTACTGTGTCACTCAGCTTCAGTCCTGTCCACTCTGAGATGTTATCCTCCCACCTTTTCCTCTGTCTTCCTCTCCTTCGCCCTCCCTGCACAGTTCCTTGCATGATTGTCTTAGCAAGCCCTGTTGATCGTGTGACATGTCCATACTACTTCATTTTGCGTTTCTTCACAATGGTCAATAGTTCTTCATAGGGCCCATTTGCTTGCCTAATTCTGTTTCCCACTTCCTCTATATGAAATGCAAAGCAACCTTCGAAAGCATCTCATTTCAACAGCTTGTATCCTCCTTTCGAGATCCGCTGTGAGGGTCCATGACTCACAGGCATATAGGAACACATATACAACCAAGGAGCGCGTCAGTTTGATTTTTGAACTGACTGAGGTGTTTCTGTCTTTCTAAACTGTCTTCAGCCTTGCCATTGCTGTTATTGTCAGCGCAATCCTGGACAATATTTCTGGTTTTTATCCCTCGTCTGCTACGATGGCTCCTAAGTACTTGAATTTATTAACTGTTTCCAGTTTTTGGCCACTAATCATGATGTCAGTGCTGATGCCACTGGTGTTGTTGGTCATCAATTTGGTCTTCTCTGCACTGATTTCCATACCAAAAGCAGTAGCTGTCCTGTCCAGTTTTTCCACCAACTGAGCTAGCTCCTCCTCGTTTCCTGCAAGGCCATCGATGTTATCAGCAAAGCGCAGATTCGTTATTATTCTGCCTCCAATACTGACAGTTCATTTATGGTCTTCCAGTGCATCTGTCATGATTATTTCAAGGACGATGTTGAAGAGAATAACTGAAAGCAAGCAGCCCTGTCTGACTCCCACAGTTGTCCTAAACCAATCTCCTATTTGACCGTTGAAGCAGACTGCACTGGTGGCCTTGCTGTAAAGGCTTTCTATGACTATTATCAGGTTGGCATTGATGTTGTACAGCTTCATGGTGGACCAAAGTGCTGCATGCCATATCCTGTCAAACGCCTTCTTAAAATCTATAAAGACATGATACAGGTCTTGTTGGTGCTGGAGGTATTTGTCACATAGTATTCTCAGGTTGAAAATCATGACTTTGCTCGGGTGGCATATAAGACTGATCGTACGATGATTCTGACATTGCTGCAAATTGCCTTTTTCGGGAGAGTTACTATGACTGACTGAGTCCATGGTGTTGGCCATTCCCCTGTCTGCCAGATCGTGTTGCAGATTGTTAGTAGGGCGCTTATCATGGCTTCAACCCCTTCTTGGATTAGTTCTGCAGGTATGTTATCTACTCCTGCTGCCTTCCCTTTTATCAATGATTTCACTGCAGCCTCTGTTTCTCGGAGGATGGGGTAGTTGTCAGTGTTGGTCACTGGTGGGGTGTTGAGTATGTCTGGGTCCCCTGTAAGTCTGTGGTTATACAGGTCTGAGCAGTATTCTGTCCATCTCTTAACAATGTCTTGTTCTTCTGTAAGACATTTCCCTCCCTTATCTTGAATGATGCAGGAGAGTCCTTGTTTTACACTGGTCAGGTATTTCACCAGTTGGTATGCTTTTTTTGCTATTATTTTTCTTAAGATTGTTTTCTATATCTTTACACTGGTCTTCAATCCATGTCTCCCTTGCCTTTTTCATGCTTTTCCCTGTATTGTCTGGCTCCTTGTACTTCTGACTTCTTCTTCTTTAGCTCTCGACGCTTGTCACACAGATGAATTATGTCAGTTGTAACCCAAGGTTTCTTTGGTCGTCGATGTTTGCCAAGGATCTCACTGGCTGTTTGGGTCAAAGCTTTGTTAAATGTGTCGATCAATGTGTCTGTAACTGTGTTCTCTACACTAAGAAGTAACAGTGGTGCAAATTTTCCTTCTATCTTTGCCTGGAAGGCTTCCGATACCTCTAGGTCTTTTAGCTTGTCAAGGTTGAAGTTGATTCTTGTGAGGCCCTGTTTCTCGACTTTCTTTAGACGTAGTCGTTGGGTCATCATCACTAAGTCATGGTCACTCCCAACGTCTGCTCCTAGAAACATCTTGTGTTGGCAATGTTTACACTGGTGTGGAAACGTCTCTTCACCATGATATAATCAATCTGGTTAAGGTGTTCTCCATTCGGGCTATGCCAGGTCCACCTTCTGGATGCTTTGTGTGGACCAAACACTACGATCAATGAAACTGTTGAACTTGACTGTTTTAGCTCATGCTTTTAGTTCATTAGAAAATATCTTCATTTATTAACAGTATGAACTAACTCGGAATACAAAGAGTGGAGCGAACAATGGGTTTCAAACAACCAGAAGATGTTTAATTTTCAATTACCTTACGCATTAGACGACGTGAATACAATTAGCAAGCGAGTAAAAGTGGGTCGCTGCATTTGCTATGGATTTGAAATATTTATCAAGACTGCTAACAAAGATCCATGCTACATAATATGCTATATAATATCAATATTTTTCTTCCATTCTAATATGACCAACTGGTATTACCAACAGACATTTGCACCGATGAAACTCGGTAATCAAGTCCATTATTGACCAGTCTCAAACCGTTGGAAGATAATTTCATTATAAAATGACAAGGAAAAATTGATTTGCAATTTTATTGCATGGTTGTAAACTAGGTAATCTTAGTTTCCGTGGTCGCTCAGTGGTTTTATGTACCAGACTCCCAATTAGAAAGGCACAAGTTCGAGTACCGCCATCTGATCAGTCTGTGTGTGTTCCTGGGCAAAGAACTTTGCCGCAGTCTCGCCTTGAAATAACATTCGCGTTTGGCTGTGATGTAAAACAGTAAACATTCTTCAGTTAGGTATAAGCTCTTTATTTCAAAATTACTTTAGTTAGTTGCTTGCTTTTTGAGTATGAATTGAATGAAATAGGTCTGGCGAAGGGATATTTAAGGTCGTCGCGTCAGACCTATTCGTCAGCCATATCAAATGTATTCTTCTATTCGACTAGGTAGAAAAAGCGGACTTGTATACATTACATAATCCATGTTCAGCGACTTTCGATACCTTTATAAGGTTTACGTTATGATTGAATAAAGAAATATTGATTGAATAGCTGTATATAACGGCAGATCAAGTCGAACAGACTTTATGAACGTTTAATGATACATATACAGGTAAACACTCTGTCACGTTGTAAGGATTAAACAGATTTCTCAATGTTAAACCCTGAGGCTAATAATTTCGCGCTGTAAATATGTATGACGGTCAATTCGGCGAACAATTAAGTGTCAAGCCAGTTAATTGACATAGCCATAAAACTAGTGACGCACGCTTTATTTTTGCCAAAGCCAATTACGTAATCATCTTAAATCACATGTTTCACAGATAAGTGATGGAATTCTGTTTCGGATGACAGGAACATCAAGTGGGGGTCGTAAAACCAACATTGACAGACTTTTGGATGGTGGCAGTGTCTGATAATTATTTGAAGCAACATCCACATGTAATTGAACAACGCTTGTCTAACATTAGAATCGCAAGCTTAAATCAAGAACTAAATATCCGTAGTCGCTAAACCAACTTGCAAGAAGTAAGGGAAGATAAGCTACTACGACGTGATTCGAAATTGGCGGGAAATTTGTTAATCTGGGAATTACAAGGAACCTCAGTACAGGTCAGTGACTATTTGCTCGATCGTTGTAATATTAAGACAAAGTAAGTGTACTTTTTAATTATTGCAGTATGTGTACTTGAACACGTAGAATTACCATTTGTAGGGTGGTTCATTCATAGTGTTTGATATACATGCATATTTTGATATGAGAGCAAAGTTTATGCAAAGAATTAATATTGTAATTCACTATTGGGTTAATACGTAGTAACCTCATGCATTTATTCATTTGATATTAAAGATTCGCAAATGTTGAATTGAATTATAAACTTTGTATAGTGGTTGCAGGGTGCAACATTAGTTAATAGGGAATTGCCTATTTTATATACTTTGTAGGAGTATCATTTGAAAGGATATATCAGCGCATGAATGTGTGCATATCTGTGTACACTTTGTAGAAGTGCAATGTACAGAAATGTGTATGATTATGTGATATTGTTCTGTGTAATAAGATTGAGAATTTATATATCTCTATATGAGAGAGAATGTGTATTTCAATGGGCACGAATGCATGACCATAAAAGGTAATGGCTTATCTGATGATATTATTGTTAGTGTGAGTTAGATAGCTAGTGGAATATGCTATGCTAACGTCCTTGTGTGTTAATATAGGAAGCTTTCAGGCATTGGAGGAAGTGTAGGAGACAGAGGTAATACCCTAGTGCAATTGGAATGAGTCTCTGGGAGACAAAGGAAAAGGAAGAACGGCGGCAGAAGTTAGGTGGACTGGAAGGAGTTGGGTTACCAGTCCAGATAAAGATCATACATATGAGTAGGAACACAGGACTGGAAGAAAATCTATTACACTAAGTCAGATGATGAAATAGGCTGTCACTTGGTCGAGTGAAAGACGAGTGATAAGGTTTAAATTCTAATTTTATTTGAGAGATGACAGTTATTGAATTATATTAAATTGTTGTTATTTGAATTTCACATTTTGTGTATTCATTACCGTAATTTAACTGTCAGCACCGCTGAGCTTTGCATCTCTCTATCACTACTTCAATTTCTGACAATTCCTGACAAAATCGAGCCAGGATGGGTCTTCTGTAATAATTTAAATAATATTAGGAGCACCCCACCAAACCTAAAAAAAGGGAAACCTCTACACCTTTCATAACAAACATGAAGACAAAGATACAATGAATATTTTTAGCACTTGTGTCTCCCTTAAATATAAATTCCCTGTGGGACCTAAATACTTAGCAAGAGTGTCTCTCTATCAAAACAAAAAAACAGCTTGAAAAACCAAACCAAACACTATCAATAGCCAGTTTAATACACATAGACAGATGGGCACTTTTGATACATCCCTAGGGACCTAAATACTCAGCAAAGGTTCCTGTATTCATAATTCTCAAATGTATCCTTAAAAATCAACAAAAAAAATATTTTTTAAAAATTAAGAGAAAAAAACCTCTTCTTCTCTGCTCTCTACCTAGCCCTATCATGAAAAACAGCCAAGGTAATACTGTGGCCTACTTATCTGATACAGCCTGATAACACTAAAACAGCCAATTTTTCCATCCAATTCAAAGTAGCCAATCTTTAGAACAATTTTGGACACAAGAACCAAAATTAAAAATTTGTGCAACTGCATCCATTTATACCAATACCCTGGAATGATCAGACTCCTGCATGCAGATGGTCACCAGCCTTCCTAGTCACTTCATCCCTTCCCACAGTCAGGAACAAATAAGCATGCATTGTGTACATGAAACTGCTAATATAAATAAAAGCCAAAACAAATGAGTAGCAAGTTTCACTATGATGTCAGAATCCTCACACAATTCTACAAAGAGATCTACAAGATCTACCCAGTTCAGCAGCTAGTAGAAGCATCTAACTACATTTCTGCACTACACAGCTACCATTTCACTGAAATTATCAGAGAGGAAGCGAAGGATTAGGGAGAAATGTAAAGAAGCACCCAAAAAAGACGGTGAATATTAAAGGGCTACCATTATCCAGGGAACAATTTTGGCTTGGTATCCTGTTTCTATAAAACTATTATATAGACTAACTTGATCTTTCAATCCACCACTTCAAAATTCAAACCTTTTATGACCTAACAGTGACCAAACTTTTTAAATGTCGCTCATACATATTAGATATAAAAAAATTGTTGTACACAATGTACTAGAATGATTCTGATTATTAGGACGTAGGAACATTTTACAACTTGTTTTGATTTAACCCAACTGCACAGTTGGCTAACACATTTTTGGCATTTTTTAATTTCCATTAGTACAACTAGACTAAATCTAAGTATGGGCTGAGGTTCTTGTGAGTGCATGACGTCCATGGCACAGGCTGGCTTGCCGAGTTCCTTGCCCTCTGGCCTCTCTCGGCCATCATTTAATGGCAGTGATGTGGAAAAATTTCTACCCACCTAAAGCTAGTTGTTTTAATGTGACGTTATTGTTGCACCCAATTTCAATGAGTGTTACATACTGCTTGGGTCAACACCCAGTACAGTCAATAACTGATTGAAATCAAGTTTTTGTTAAAATGAGTGTGTGTGTTGGGCCCATTCCCACTCATGAAAGCCCTTCATTCAGGTTGTTAGGGACATACAGTATTAGGACCTGACCACTAAATCAGCAGTGCACCTTGAGTACATAAAAGCCTTAGGGATGTGGCACTAATTCCCTACCTCAGGAACATTTAGAATCCTGCTGTGTGGGTATAAACCCATCGCACATGCCCAATCCTAATACTAACCTCTTAATGCTGAGCTTCAAGCAAGGCAGCTGTTAGTACCATTTATTATTATTATTAGTAGTAGTATTGTAAGTCTTTGGTATGACTCGATTGAGGATTGAACCCAAGTACTCATGCATCTGAAGCAGATTCTCTAACCAGTTGGCCTTTGGAGCAGTATATTTCATAGCTGAACATTAACACTTTAATACTATGAAATATTCAAACAATATTTCAAATTCTTGATTGAAGAAACCTGTTTTACCTCCAATCAGCAAAGCACTTCTATACATCAAATGGAACACCATTTTTGACACATTATGATGAGCAGATCAAATAAATAAAAGTGATTTGCTATATTTGGAAAAAATATTTATAAATATTCAAATCAGTATGAAGACAATGTATGAAGTTAATTAGTACGAGGACATGGTCAATGCACGATATAAACTTCACCCTTTTCTATTAGGAAAGCAAAAATAATTTTACTTTTTTATAGATGTACAATGAGTTACAGTAGATTATGAATTTTGAGAAACCCTCTCATTATTGCTAGGAATTACTGACAGTGTAGTTTTATAGATCAAGACAAATGTGTGTTGACACCAATAGTGCTGACCAACAAACTCTTGCACATTTACGACATATATTTTAATAACTGACCGACCATTAACCTTTCCCAAGCAAGTTATCACTATCTGATTTCTGCAAGGTAGGCCGACCATTTGATGATAAAAACTTCTGATTTGATGCTTACATCAATATGTAAATATCAATTTTTAATAATATAACTAGCAATGAACACATTTAACAGAAGTTTTATATGAAGATTTTAATTGCCATGTTTGTATGATTTTCCTTATAAAATCAGTTTAAAACCCTAAGTAAACCCAGATTGATGGACATCACTGTGTCTATGAAATATAACTTCATAAGAATGTTTTCATAAATAATTCAGCAATTATATGGACATTAATATGATACTTTTTATTCATAAACAAAATATGTTTATAATAAACATAAAGTAATACTGATATGAGCCTGAAAACAAGTCAATAAGAATAAATTCAGTGTATAATATCAACTAGTATGAGGACATAGCCTTCAGATAAGTTAATAAGAGGACAGTCAGTGGAAGATATCAACTAGTATGAGGACAGTTGATGTATGACAAATTATTATGAAAACATTGTATGAAATAAACTGGCATGAGGACACAGCCTATATATAAGTTAATAACAGTCAGTGTATGATATAATAAAGTATGAGGATGCAGCCTGCATATAAGTTAATAAAAGGACATAGTGTCTGATATAAATTAGTATGAGGATACATAAAGTGAAAGATATTAATTGGAATGAAGACACTGCACGATATAAATGAAGATGAGGATGCAGCCAGTGTATGATATAAATTAGTATGAAGACAGTCACGGTTTGATATAAATTAGTATGAAGACAGTTATGGTATGATATAAATTAGTATGAAGACAGTTATGGTATGATATAAATTAGTATGAAGACAGTCATGGTATGATAAAAAGGTGATACAATTGTTAACACAGGTAAAGTCTGAAAATTCAATATGAGATTCTTGTCAGTCTCACCTAAGAGACAACAAATTATGGAGTCATACATTTCACAATATCTTATAGATAGATCAATAACAATCTATCTATACTCCTTCCAAAGAAAGTGTTGGTCATTCACAATATCTAAGTGTGCTATTCTTCCATGTAAACAGTTGATCGTTAGATAGCTATCTATATATACTCCTTCCAAAGAAAGTGTTGGTCATTCACAAGTTCAGCAAAGTGCCTGTTGAAAGGACTGAAGTAATCGTCCAGCAGTTTTCGAGTTTCTGGAAGCATGTTTCCATATTGTTGATCGGATATACTTCGTTGGTTTTCTATGGGTTTTTCAAGGATGTATTTCATTTGCTCACTACTCAAGTCTCCTGCAAATTAAAATATGAGAAAATTTTGGATATTCTGTGTGGTCACTGCATGATGGAAATATACATTATCTGGCTAATAGTATTGTTAAATAATCTTGACATTGTTCCAAAAATAGCTATGGATAAAGGGTAACATGATCATCAAACAATAAAAAAGAAAAAGAAAAAAATATTGAAAAAAGAGGAAAGGAAACATGAAACAAAAATATCAAAGCCTTGTTCATGATCAAGGTGGCACCTAGTCTGGCACTCTGACTGTCTACATTTATACTTCTCTTTGTAGTGTAATGAAAAGAAACATCAAGGAAATAGTCAGGATCCCAGACTACTCTGTGCTTGGTAATGTTAGTTTTGGAATGATCTGGATTATTATCTACAATCTATCTTGATAATCATAATTCAGTTATGGCATCTGATAATGTTGAGAAGATAATCATAACTCAGTCATGACATCTGATAATGTTGAGAAGATAATCATAATTCAGTCATGGCATCTGATAATGCTGACAGTCATGGCATCTGATAATGTTGAGAACATAATCATAATTGAGTCATGGCATCTGATAATGTTGAGAAGATAATCATAATTCAGTCATGACATCTGATAATGCTGACAATCATGGCATCTGATAAGGTTGAGAACATAATCATAATTGAGTCATGGCATCTCATAATGTTGAGAAGGTAATCATAATTCAGTCACTGCATCTGATAAAATTGATAAGTTAATCATAATTCAGTCATGGCATCTGATAATGTTGAGAACTTAATTAATCATAATTCAGTCATGGCATCTGAAAATGTTGAGAAGTTAATCATAATTGAGTCATGGCATGTGATAATGTTGAGAAGATAATCATAATTCAGTCATGGCATCTGATAATGTTGAGAAGATAATCATAATTCAATCATGGCATCTGAAAATGTTGACAAGTTAATCATAATCGAGTCATGGCATATGATAATGTTGAGAAGATAATCATAATTCAATCATGGCATCTGAAAATGTTGACAAGTTAATCATAATCGAGTCATGGCATATGATAATGTTGAGAAGATAATCATAATTCAGTCATGGCATCTGATAAAATTGATAAGTTATAAAATCATGGCATCTGATAATGTTGAGAAGATAATCATAACTTCAATCATGGCATCTGATAATGCTGACAGTCATGGCATCTAATAATGTTGAGAAGTTAATAATAATCGAGTCATTGCATCTGATAATGTTGAGAAGATAATCATAATTCAGTCATGGCATCTGATAATGCTGACAGTCATGGCATCTGATAATGTTGAGAAGATAATCATAATTCAATCATGGCAGCTGATAATGTTGAGAAATTAATCATAATCGAGTCATGGCATATGATAATGTTGAGAAGATAATCATAATTCAGTCATGACATCTGATCATGTTGACAGTCATGGCATCTGATAATGTTGAGAAATTAATCATTAATCAGTCATGACATCTGATAATGTTGAGAAGTTAATAATATTCAAGTCATGGCATATGATAATGTTGAGAAGATAATCATAATTCAGTCATGGCATCTGATAATGTTGAGAACATAATCATAATTAAGTCATGACATCTGATAATGTTGACAGTCATGGCATCTAATAATGCTGACAGTAATGGCATCTGAAAATGCTGACTGTCATGGCATCTGAAAATGTTGAGAATCTAATCATAATCGAGTCATGGCATCTGAAAATATTGAGAAGATAATCATAATTCAGTCATGGCATCTGATAATGTTGAGAAGATAATCATAATTCAGTCATGACATCTGATAATGTTGACAGTCATGGCATCTGATAATGTTGAGAAGTTCATCATAATTCATTCATGACATCTGATAATGCTGACAGTCATGCCATCTGAAAATGCTGAGAAGTTAATCATAATTCAGTCATGGCATCTGATAATGCTGACAGTCATGGCATCTGATAATGTTGACAGTCATGGCATCTGATAATGCTGACTGTCATGGCATCTGAAAATGTTGAGAAATTAATCATAATCGAGTCATGGCATCTGATAATGTTGAGAAGATGATCATAATTCAGTCATGACATCTGATAATGTTGAGAAGTTCATCATAATTCATTCATGACATCTGATAATGCTGACAGTCATGGCATCTGAAAATGCTGAGAAGTTAATCATAATTCAGTCATGGCATCTGATAATGCTGACAGTCATGGCATCTGATAATGTTGACAGTCATGACATCTGATAATGCTGACAGTCATGACATCTGAAAATGCTGAGAAGTTAATCATAATTCAGTCATGGCATCTGATAATGCTGACAGTCATGGCATCTCATAATGCTGACAGTCATGGCATCTGATAATGATGACTGTCATGGCATCTGAAAATGTTGAGAAGTTAATCATAATCGAGTCGTGGCATCTGATAATGTTGAGAAGATAATCATAATTCAGTCATGGCATCTGATAATGTTGAGAAGATAATCATAATTCAGTCATGACATCTGATAATGTTGACAGTCATATCATCTGATAATGTTGACAAGTTAATCATAATTCAGTCACAGCATCTGAAAATGTTGAGAAGTTAATCATAATCGAGTCGTGGCATCTGATAATGTTGAAAAGATAATCATAATTCAGTCATGACATCTGATAATGCTGACAGTCATGGCATCTGAAACTGCTGAGAAGTTAATCATAATTTAGTCATGGCATCTGATAATGCTGACAGTCATGACATCTGATAATGCTGACAGTCGTGGCATCTGATAATGCTAAATGTCATGGCACCTGAAAATGTTGAGACGTTAATCATAATTGAGTTATGGCATATGATAATGTTGAGAAGATAATCATAATTAAGTCATGGCATCTGATAATGTTGACAGTCATGGCATATGATAATGTTGAGAAGTTAATCATAATTCAGTCATGACATCTGATAATGTTGATAGTCATGGCATCTGAAAATGTTGACAGTCATGGCATCTGATAATGTTGAGAAGTTAATCATAATTCAGTCATGGCATCTGATAATGTTGAGAAGATAATCATAATTCAGTCATGGCATCTGATAATGCTGACAGTCATGGCATCTGATAATGTTGAGAAGATAATCATAATTCAATCATGGCATCTGATGATCCTGACAGTCATGGCATCTAATAATATTGAGAAATTAATCATAATTCATTCATGACATCTGATAATGTTGACTGTCATGGCATCTGAAAATGCTGAGAAGTTAATCATAATTCAGTCATGGCATCTGATAATGCTGACAGTCATGGCATCTGATAATGCTGACAGTCATGGCATCTGATAATGTTGACAGTCATGGCATCTGATAATGTTGAGAAATTAATCATAATTCAGTCATGACATCTGATAATGCTGACAGTCATGGCATCTGATAATGCTGACAGTCATGGCATCTGAAAATGTTGAGAAGATAATCATAATTCAGTCATGACATCTGATAATGCTGACAGTCATGGCATCTGAAACTGCTGAGAAGTTAATCATAATTTAGTCATGGCATCTGATAATGCTGACAGTCATGACATCTGATAATGCTGACAGTCATGGCATCTGATAATGCTAAATGTCATGGCACCTGAAAATGTTGAGACGTTAATCATAATTGAGTTATGGCATATGATAATGTTGAGAAGATAATCATAATTAAGTCATGGCATCTGATAATGTTGACAGTCATGGCATATGATAATGTTGAGAAGTTAATCATAATTCAGTCATGACATCTGATAATGTTGATAGTCATGGCATCTGAAAATGTTGACAGTCATGGCATCTGATAATGTTGAGAAGTTAATCATAATTCAGTCATGGCATCTGATAATGTTGAGAAGATAATCATAATTCAGTCATGGCATCTGATAATGCTGACAGTCATGGCATCTGATAATGTTGAGAAGATAATCATAATTCAATCATGGCATCTGATGATCCTGACAGTCATGGCATCTAATAATATTGAGAAATTAATCATAATTCATTCATGACATCTGATAATGTTGACTGTCATGGCATCTGAAAATGCTGAGAAGTTAATCATAATTCAGTCATGGCATCTGATAATGCTGACAGTCATGGCATCTGATAATGCTGACAGTCATGGCATCTGATAATGTTGACAGTCATGGCATCTGATAATGTTGAGAAATTAATCATAATTCAGTCATGACATCTGATAATGCTGACAGTCATGGCATCTGATAATGTTGAGAAGATAATCATAATTCAATCATGGCATCTGAAAATGTTGACAAGTTAATCATAATCGAGTCATGGCATATGATAATGTTGAGAAGATAATCATAATTCAATCATGGCATCTGAAAATGTTGACAAGTTAATCATAATCGAGTCATGGCATATGATAATGTTGAGAAGATAATCATAATTCAGTCATGGCATCTGATAAAATTGATAAGTTATAAAATCATGGCATCTGATAATGTTGAGAAGATAATCATAACTTCAATCATGGCATCTGATAATGCTGACAGTCATGGCATCTAATAATGTTGAGAAGTTAATAATAATCGAGTCATTGCATCTGATAATGTTGAGAAGATAATCATAATTCAGTCATGGCATCTGATAATGCTGACAGTCATGGCATCTGATAATGTTGAGAAGATAATCATAATTCAATCATGGCAGCTGATAATGTTGAGAAATTAATCATAATCGAGTCATGGCATATGATAATGTTGAGAAGATAATCATAATTCAGTCATGACATCTGATCATGTTGACAGTCATGGCATCTGATAATGTTGAGAAATTAATCATTAATCAGTCATGACATCTGATAATGTTGAGAAGTTAATAATATTCAAGTCATGGCATATGATAATGTTGAGAAGATAATCATAATTCAGTCATGGCATCTGATAATGTTGAGAACATAATCATAATTAAGTCATGACATCTGATAATGTTGACAGTCATGGCATCTAATAATGCTGACAGTAATGGCATCTGAAAATGCTGACTGTCATGGCATCTGAAAATGTTGAGAATCTAATCATAATCGAGTCATGGCATCTGAAAATATTGAGAAGATAATCATAATTCAGTCATGGCATCTGATAATGTTGAGAAGATAATCATAATTCAGTCATGACATCTGATAATGTTGACAGTCATGGCATCTGATAATGTTGAGAAGTTCATCATAATTCATTCATGACATCTGATAATGCTGACAGTCATGCCATCTGAAAATGCTGAGAAGTTAATCATAATTCAGTCATGGCATCTGATAATGCTGACAGTCATGGCATCTGATAATGTTGACAGTCATGGCATCTGATAATGCTGACTGTCATGGCATCTGAAAATGTTGAGAAATTAATCATAATCGAGTCATGGCATCTGATAATGTTGAGAAGATGATCATAATTCAGTCATGACATCTGATAATGTTGAGAAGTTCATCATAATTCATTCATGACATCTGATAATGCTGACAGTCATGGCATCTGAAAATGCTGAGAAGTTAATCATAATTCAGTCATGGAATCTGATAATGCTGACAGTCATGGCATCTGATAATGTTGACAGTCATGACATCTGATAATGCTGACAGTCATGACATCTGAAAATGCTGAGAAGTTAATCATAATTCAGTCATGGCATCTGATAATGCTGACAGTCATGGCATCTCATAATGCTGACAGTCATGGCATCTGATAATGATGACTGTCATGGCATCTGAAAATGTTGAGAAGTTAATCATAATCGAGTCGTGGCATCTGATAATGTTGAGAAGATAATCATAATTCAGTCATGGCATCTGATAATGTTGAGAAGATAATCATAATTCAGTCATGACATCTGATAATGTTGACAGTCATATCATCTGATAATGTTGAGAAGTTAATCATAATTCAGTCACAGCATCTGAAAATGTTGAGAAGTTAATCATAATCGAGTCGTGGCATCTGATAATGTTGAAAAGATAATCATAATTCAGTCATGACATCTGATAATGCTGACAGTCATGGCATCTGAAACTGCTGAGAAGTTAATCATAATTTAGTCATGGCATCTGATAATGCTGACAGTCATGACATCTGATAATGCTGACAGTCGTGGCATCTGATAATGCTAAATGTCATGGCACCTGAAAATGTTGAGACGTTAATCATAATTGAGTTATGGCATATGATAATGTTGAGAAGATAATCATAATTAAGTCATGGCATCTGATAATGTTGACAGTCATGGCATATGATAATGTTGAGAAGTTAATCATAATTCAGTCATGACATCTGATAATGTTGATAGTCATGGCATCTGAAAATGTTGACAGTCATGGCATCTGATAATGTTGAGAAGTTAATCATAATTCAGTCATGGCATCTGATAATGTTGAGAAGATAATCATAATTCAGTCATGGCATCTGATAATGCTGACAGTCATGGCATCTGATAATGTTGAGAAGATAATCATAATTCAATCATGGCATCTGATGATCCTGACAGTCATGGCATCTAATAATATTGAGAAATTAATCATAATTCATTCATGACATCTGATAATGTTGACTGTCATGGCATCTGAAAATGCTGAGAAGTTAATCATAATTCAGTCATGGCATCTGATAATGCTGACAGTCATGGCATCTGATAATGCTGACAGTCATGGCATCTGATAATGTTGACAGTCATGGCATCTGATAATGTTGAGAAATTAATCATAATTCAGTCATGACATCTGATAATGCTGACAGTCATGGCATCTGATAATGCTGACAGTCATGGCATCTGAAAATGTTGAAAAGATAATCATAATTCAGTCATGACATCTGATAATGCTGACAGTCATGGCATCTGAAACTGCTGAGAAGTTAATCATAATTTAGTCATGGCATCTGATAATGCTGACAGTCATGACATCTGATAATGCTGACAGTCGTGGCATCTGATAATGCTAAATGTCATGGCACCTGAAAATGTTGAGACGTTAATCATAATTGAGTTATGGCATATGATAATGTTGAGAAGATAATCATAATTAAGTCATGGCATCTGATAATGTTGACAGTCATGGCATATGATAATGTTGAGAAGTTAATCATAATTCAGTCATGACATCTGATAATGTTGATAGTCATGGCATCTGAAAATGTTGACAGTCATGGCATCTGATAATGTTGAGAAGTTAATCATAATTCAGTCATGGCATCTGATAATGTTGAGAAGATAATCATAATTCAGTCATGGCATCTGATAATGCTGACAGTCATGGCATCTGATAATGTTGAGAAGATAATCATAATTCAATCATGGCATCTGATGATCCTGACAGTCATGGCATCTAATAATATTGAGAAATTAATCATAATTCATTCATGACATCTGATAATGTTGACTGTCATGGCATCTGAAAATGCTGAGAAGTTAATCATAATTCAGTCATGGCATCTGATAATGCTGACAGTCATGGCATCTGATAATGCTGACAGTCATGGCATCTGATAATGTTGAGAAATTAATCATAATTCAGTCATGACATCTGATAATGCTGACAGTCATGGCATCTGATAATGCTGACAGTCATGGCATCTGAAAATGTTGAGAAGTTAATTATAATTCAGTCATGGCATCTGATAATGTTGACAGTCATGGCATATAATAATGTTGACAGTCATGGCATCTGAAAATGTTGAGTCATGGCAACTGATAATGTTGAGAAATTAATCATAATTCAGCCATGACATCTGATACTGTTGAGAAGATAATCATTATTCAGTCATGGCAGCTGATAATGTTGAGAAGATATTCATAATTTATTCATGACATCTGACAATGTTGACTGTCATGGCATCTGAAAATGCTGAGAAGTTAATCATAATTCAGTCGTGGAATCTGATAATGCTGACAGTCATGGCATCTGATAATGCTGACAGTCATGGCATCTGATAATGTTGACAGTCATGGCATCTGATAATGTTGAGAAGTTAATCATTATTCAGTCATGGCATCTGATACTGTTGAGAAGATAATCATAATTCAATCATGGCAGCTGATAATGTTGAGAAGATAATCATAATTCAGTCATAGCATCTGATAATGTTGACAGTCATGGCATCTGATAATGTTGAGAAGTTAATCATAATTCAGTCATTGCATCTGATAATGCTGACAGTCATGGCATCTGATAATGCTGACAGTCATGGCATCTGATGATGTTGACAGTCATGGCATCTGAAAATGTTGAGACGTTAATCATAATTGAGTCATGGCATCTGATAATGTTGACAGTCATGGCATATAATAATGTTGACAGTCATGGCATCTGAAAATGTTGAGTCATGGCATCTGATAATGTTGAGAAATTAATCATAATTCAGTCATGACATCTGATAATGTTGAGAAGATAATCATTATTCAGTCATGGCATCTGATACTGTTGAGAAGATAATCATAATTCAATCATGGCAGCTGATAATGTTGAGAAGATAATCATAATTCATTCATGACATCTGATAATGTTCACTGTCATGGCATCTGAAAATGCTGAGAAGTTAATCATAATTCAGTCGTGGAATCTGATAATGCTGACAGTCATGGCATCTGATAATACTGACAGTCATGGCATCTGATAATGCTGACAGTCATGGCATCTGATAATGTTGACAGTCATGGCATCTGAAAATGTTGAGAAGTTAATCATAATTCAGTCATGGCATCTGATAATGTTGACAGTCATTGCATATAATAATGTTGACAGTCATGGCATCTGAAAATGTTGAGTCATGGCATCTGAAAATACTGAGAAGTTAATCATAATTCAGTCATGGCATCTGATAATGCTGACAGTCATGGCATCTAATAATGCTGACAGTCATGGCATCTGAAAATGTTGAGAAGTTAACCATAATCAAGTCATGGCATCTGATAATGTTGAGAAGATAATTATAATTCAGTCATGGCATCTGATACTGTTGAGAAGATAATCATAATTCAATCATGGCAGCTGATAATGTTGAGAAGATAATCATAATTCAGTCATGACATCTGATAATGCTGACAGTCATGGCATCTGGAAATGCTGAGAAGTTAATCATAATTCAGTCATGGCATCTGATAATGCTGACAGTCATGGCATATAATAATTTTGACAGTCATGGCATCTGAAAATGTTGACATTCATGGCATCTGAAAATGTTGACAGTAATGGCATCTGATAATGTTGAGAAGTTAATCATAATTCAGTCATGGTATCTGATAATGTTGAGAAGTTAATCATAATTCAGTCATGACATTTGATAATGTTGACAGTCATGGCATCAGATAATGCTGACAGTCATGGCATCTGATAATGCTAAATTTCATGGCATCTGAAAATGCTCAGAAGTTAATCATAATTCAGTCATGGCATCTGATAATGCTGACAGTCATGGCATCTGATAATGCTGACAGTCATGGCATCTGATAATGCTAAATGTCATGGCATCTGAAAATGTTGAGACTTTAATCATAATTGAGTCATGGCATATGATAATGTTGAGAAGATAATCATAATTCAGTCATGGCATCTGATAATGTTGACAGTCATGGCATCTGAAAATGTTGAGAAGTTAATCATAATCGAGTCATGGCATATGATAATGTTGAGAAGATAATCATAATTCAGTCATGGCATCTGATAATGTTGACAGTCATGGCATCTGATAAGGTTGACAGTCATGGCATCTGATAATGTTGACAATCATGGCATCTGATAATGTTGAGAAGTTGATCATAATTCAGTCATGGCATCTGATAATGCAGACAGTCATGGCATCTGATAATGTTGACAATCATGGCATCTGATAATGTTGAGAAGTTAATCATAATTCAGTCATGACATCTGATAATGTTGACAGTCATGGCATCTGAAAATGTTGACAGTCATGGCATCTGATAATGTTGACAGTCATGGCATATGATAATGTTGAGAAGTTGATCATAATTCAGTCATGGCATCTGATAATGCAGACAGTCATGACATCTGATAATGTTGACAGTCATGGCATCTGATAATGTTGACAGTCATGGCATCTGAAAATGCTGAGAAGTTAATCATAATTAAGTCATGGCATCTGATAATGCTGACAATCATGACATCTGATAATGTTGACAGTCATGGCATCTGATAATGCTGACTGTCATGGCATCTGAAAATGTTGAGAAGTTAATCATAATCGAGTCATGGCAGCTGATACTGTTGAGATGATAATCATAATTCAGTCATGACATTTAATAATGTTGACAGTCATGGCATCTGATAATGCTGACAGTCATGGCATCTGATAATGCTAAATGTCATGGCATCTGATACTGTTGAGAAGTTAATCTTAATTCAGTCATAACATCTGACACTGTTGAGAAGTTAACCATAATTCAGTCATGGCATCTGATAATGTTTAGAAGATAATCTTCAAACTTTACAATGGTATTAGTTTCACATGAGCTCCCACAGATATAATGAATAAAAGATGAATAAACATTAATCTACAAAAATTACAATTTATGATACTCCATTAGCAATGTAGCTAGACCATTTTTCATCCTAAATGAGTATGAATGAGATGGCATTCCTATCATTGTGTAGCAAACAAAATAGAAAGAGGTTGTGTATATTCAGTGTAAACATTGGTCATGAAATCATGGAGTGGTTTTCATTATATCAATGTTGATTTCAATACTAACAAATCATTAAAATAACTGGTTTGAAATGTATTTTTTAGGTAAAAATATTTATTCTCAACTAGGTATCAGGCAGCTGCATGCCAGCTCTAGAATGAAATATAATATTCGTGATACTGGAAGGAATTTATAGAAAATACTTACGCAACTTAAGGAATTTAAAAATATTGTTCATGGCGTGTTCTCGGTTGACAGCATAGTCCTCCAGTCTTAAAATGAGAATATGGTTCCTCTCAAATACCTTTAGCCAATCAACTAAATAGACTGAGTACAGACCCAGTCTCAAGCGTACCTACAAAGAGAAAAACAGTTTCACTAGGCAAGGTTCTTATTTATTAACGTTATGAATGCCCTTGGTGGATCCAGCAGATAATTTGGTGCTTTGTCCTAGCAAGATATCTTGGATTTAATTGACTCCCTTGGAATGTAATGCTAACTAACTTACAGTGTGTGACAGTGATGCAATGTACATCAGCTGACTATAGCTGAGGTAATAGACTTTAAAAGTATACTTCCTAAGTTGAACATCGAGAGTGTAACTACTTACCAGAGAAAGGCTATTAAACATGTGTATTTTAGTGAAAGGCATTTGCACAAACATGGATGGGTAGTGGAAAATATTGTATTTATAAGTTCATTCAAGTTTTTTGCTCCTCTTGTGTTGATCATGTAGAAACAGTGATCAAATTTTAACAATTTAATTTGACTGGATTCGGTCACTTGCACACATACCAAATGAAAACAAAAATAAACCAAAGCATTTACTAAAAAAAAAATCTGTGTAAGTTTTGCCTGTTTCTATTTTTTTTTCAACAAAATATCCAACATCTTGTGAACAATTTTATAATCAGTTTGATTCTTCCAACAGCTCCATGCAAATATTTTGCTAACATACTAATATACAATGCAGCGCCTTGTAATAACATTAAGTTGTTGTTGTTGTTGTTGTTGTTGTTGTAGGGTTTAATGCCATTTTTTCAGCTCAAGATAGGCTATACATGGAAGCCAGTTTAAATGATGGAGGAAGAACCTGGGAAAACCCAGAGATCCATTAACCCACAAGAAACTACTGGCAAGCTTTCTCACATACCCACACTGGACATGTTTGAGACTCAAACACACATACACAGAGGTGAGATGGCAGTGATTCCTAATGGTGAGTTCTATTTATCTGTCTCTCTCTCTCTCTCTCTCTCTCATATTAGCACAATTATCAACAATACAGAAGCAAAATTTATCTACCTACTTCACATCCCATAGCTAAGTGTTCATCGTATACGCACTCTCGTACAGAGCGCATGCGTGTACAGTTGTTATAAAGATTAGTTGCCATCACAACAGCCTTGTGGAAATTCATCGCAGATTTGTTTGTTTTAGTAAAGTAGAGGTAGTCTGAGTACAACCTGTAAGGAGACAAACAACATATCAGCAATGTAAAGGCAGTTGCTAGTTGAAAATAAAATCGACTTCCCATAGACATTATGTCATTTAAGCCTCGTTTTGTACAATTAATTGGACA
This sequence comes from Unio pictorum, assembly GCA_030141615.1. NCBI lineage: Eukaryota > Metazoa > Mollusca > Bivalvia > Unionida > Unionidae > Unio > Unio pictorum. Next base: position 1,062,866 of record JARLTB010000027.1, on the reverse strand, counting down.
ACTTATTATCGTTAGCTTGTGGATTTACAGGCTGACCTGTAAATTTATTGCTCGGTGTCTTGTTTTGCAAAATTAATGGCCTCACCTATAACTTATGCACTTGATTAGTGTGGTGACACATCATAATGGTCCTTATTTACTACACTGTCAATCTTCAAAACACCAACTTATTTGTAGCGAATGTTAGTGCGCAATTACACAAAACATATACATGTATAAATAAACAAAGGTGCATAAGTATGCACACATGTATAAAATATGCACAAAGAAATCCAGGAAAACAATTACACACATACATGCAAAAATGCACAGGTAGCACTAAGAAATACAGGTGCACAATTAACACACATATGTACACCAATTCATACGTAGCACAAATACACATGCACTATTAAACACACACACATATACACAAATATACATGTAAAAAAAAAACAGAGAAACACTTGTGCACTACTACACACAAACATACAAAATGTATGCCTATATGCATATGTAAAAACTTTGCAAGAAAGCAAATGCACACACCTGTCAGTTGGATTCCTGACGATTAGGATAAGCTTTACATCAGGTAGGAGATGGTGGATGTAGACAGGGTTGGTGTATTGTGGTTCCAATAAGTGCTGGTTTTCTGGATAGTTGTTCCAGTTTGGGTTGTCCCAGAATAAGGACACACTAGCCTCTCCTTCACAAAAAAAAAAAATCAACATTCTTTAAACTAATTTACTATCATATGACTTGTTTCATGAATCGGGTCAAAATTTACATTAAAATACAATTTAACAGTTGGAGGAATGGTGGGTAATTTGTTCATATAAATATTTCCAAACTTCTATTGCATCTCACACATAACACCATGAAGAATACATGTCTAAAGTAAAAAGGGGTATAACCCTTCTCAAAACAGTGCAAATACAATGACTGCTCATCATGCATATTTTTTGATGATGAATTTAATATTTACAAAGTTTCACAGCAAAGTCCAATAAGAAATGTGAGAGAAGTCACATTTACAAAATTCTATCATTAAGTCCAGCTTTTAAATCAAAAGGAAAATAACAAAAATTCTGCACACACATTGATTTGTTAGTATTAGTATACATCAATGATGTCATGGCATCACAGACATAAAACACTTGGAGACAAACTGTATTCTTAAAATGTCTGATACTGTCTTTAGCTGTTAGGCATAAAGGGCAGTAACTCACTTTACTTATAAATGCATATTAATTTATCAATATGCACATCTTTGACTAAGGAATATAACATGTAGAATCAAATAACTGTGATACTAATGGAAACTGAGAGAAGTTACATTCACAAATTTTTTAATACACTTCATTCAGTTGTAAGTAAAAAAGGTGGCACTTTTTAATTAAAAAAAATAAGGGCGAAAAGAGATTTGTTGTACTACACATTTACTGGAAGGACAGATGGACAGATGCGACAAATTTCATATAGCCATATTGATACAAAAATATTTGGTCTGAGGGAATATTCTTCTAATGAGTTTTACATGTGTTAGAAGTGAAGTAGGTAAATGATACATTTAAAAAATACCTTGGTACTTTAATGGGACAAGTTTTCATAGGCCCATCACAGAAAACAGTTATGTGCTATTACTAGTGTATGAATATCTGGACATATTTAAGTGAAGGTCACACTGCTTTAAGACAGTGGGTCAAACAATTACAGGTGACACTTGCATATGTTAAGAAGCTAGGTTACCAAATTTTAGAGATTTTTTTTTATAAAAAAAAAAAACTTCCTAGAAAAATAAACCGAATGTTAACCCGTGGGTCTACAGTGTTAGAGCATTTTTGTCTTGATGTTTATATATGAAATTTGTATGCACCCTAAGTTACAAACCAGAGACATCAACCCCTGCAGTGACACATTCAGGATGTGTAATTAAATCATTCTTATATTAATAATAATGAGAGATTCTCTGCTCAGCATGGAATCTTATACAAATAAACTAGCTCAACAACAACTAGAGATAATTAAAAAATATATTCCTTGTATGTGATTCTGTCAAGCAACAATTACAAGCATGTCATTAGTCTCAGGTGTAATTACAGAAGGTACAGAACAGTTATTTAAAACAACTGTTGAACCAACAAAGAATATTTACAGAAACAGCGCCAGCACAAAAAGCTCTTGAGACATTACCTGTTGATATTGTTGGCCATCTTCGAGCTAGTAAACACCATCCAGGCAATCACAACTTGAACTTCCATCACAACCTGAAGATCAACCTCTGCCAAAAGTTAGAACTAACATTTTGGATACATTTGTGTCTGAAGGTATTGCTGCCATCAAGATTCCATACCAATTAATATAGTCATGTTTGGTTAATGTGGTAGAGGTGGGTATATGAAACCTGAATATGTTAAAACGCTCAAATCTGCAGATTAAGGTAGGGATTTATATTCCCCAGACATCATCAATGAAGCAGCTGCTATTTGTCAGAGATTATTCACAGGCGATATCATGGACATTAATGTTTATCAGTCCCTCATTGATGAAATCGTTGATGATTACTGCAGTGATTGATGCAATTGGATAATTTACAAGAAATTAAGATGATCATACATAATGCTCAGTGTGGACATCTAATGATCAGAGTGATCAATTAGCGATTACCAACATATAAAGCTATCTACGAAGACGCACTCGGCAAAGTTGTTCAAGGTCTAGTCAGAAGGATAGCCCCCAAAGCTATACCAGTTGCAAAACAGCTAAGAATCAAAGCTATTGATAAAAAGGTATTGGTCCTGTTGATGATGTCGCTATTAAAGCATTTTCAGCAATGAAGGATATACTAGCATGATTAATACCATAAAAACAATAACAAGTAACATTGCCTAGCACTGAAGTTATGCAAGCAAGTGTTAGTAAAATAATAAATCAAGCTGTAAATCAATGCCTAGTGAAACTGGCTGGTATAGGCCTACCACTGGTAGAATGAGAATAAGAAAAAAACATGATAGCAAGTCTACTGCCGGGAAGTGGTCTTCGCGTCCGATGAAAGCACACATAATAAAATGTTCAAGCATGTATCTGATCCCGCATTTGACATGTATGTGCCAGTCCTCAGTGATGAATCCATGTATGATTATCAACATTATTCATATGATGCACGAGAGCCAAATCAGCGAAGAAAATTGAGCTGCAAGTTCAGGATACAAGCAGATATTTCTTACTGGCTGAAGCATTTACAGAAGTATAAAGTGAAATTCTAAGAATAGATTAAACTGAATATGAAACTGATGTTAGAGTTGGTTTTGTTAATAATGCCATCATGACGTTGTTCAACAGTGTCACGTATAGCATCGATAGAAGAAACATTGAAAAAATTGGGTCTAGCAAGATATTCCGATGATTATTCAAGATCAGCTGATCCGTCAATGATGTTTGTGAAGGACACTACTGCCCACCAAGACAACGGACAGTATACTATTAGACTATCACGAAATCTCGCAGATAACGCTGACGCTGATGTGTGGGCATTGATTCATGGTGCTAATCAAGAATTCAACTTGGGATTCACCGCGCGTAGATCAATGATTAAAGATAAATGCAGAAGATTTCCATGCACAATTTCAGTGTCACATATCTTTGTATTTGAAGAACTGTTTGTAAAGTTACTTTGGAAGCCAAGCATAAAGGTGTAAAGTAAACTTGTGTAGCACCGAAGTTACGCTGGCATGTTTCAGTAACATAACAAATCAAGATGCAAATAAAAAAAAGTAGCAGTGTTGGCTGATGTACTCCTGTCACGAAAAGGATAAATACTATAACTGCTAGTCTGATAGGAGGAAGTGGTCTTCGTGTTAGACAATAACACTATAAATAATTGTTACAAGTGTATCTGATCCAGTATTTGGATGGACGTACCACTTGTCAAAGATGAATTGGTACATGATTATCAGCATTATTCTTACGGTCTCTCTAAACTCTCCAAGAACACCCCAGTATGACACATATTCGCAGCAAATCTCGCAAAAAGGTACCAAGAAGTGGAAAAAAGAAAACACACATACGGACATTGTTACTATCAATTATTGATATTATTGATTGCTGGCAAAATTTCCGAAAATGTACGGAAACTATCTCTTATACATCAAATCTCTTTAATTTTATTTTAAAAAATTTACACAATTTCCTCATTAAAGGGCAATGCACCATACGTCTCTCGTTTGTTTGAATTGCTGATGCTCTTTGTTAATAATTGTCAACATAAAGGAATGGAGGAATAGTTAAATTGCATATAAATTGAGATAAACAAATAATTTTCTATAAATAAATTTGCTATTTGTTTAACTTATTTAACGACTTATTCGTGGTATTGCTAATTATTTATAAATGTTGATAAAAATTCACGTTACTGTACCTGAACACGAGTCCTAAAAACGGGAGTTATTTCCCTTGGCAACCCATGACCTCACTAATTTTCCTGTTAGACAAAATATCGCTAAATATTCGCATGTGTGTTGTTGTTGTTGTTGTTGTTGAAATTTAAAGTAAGTATTATGCAAAGTTTAAAGTGTTCTTGGAGAGTCTTGGGGTGTTTACAGACCCTTATTCTTATGATGCACGTGTACCTAACGCAAGAGGAAGATTTGAGCTACATATTCAGGACACAAAAAGACATTTCCTGCCCACTGAGGCATTCATTGAGATCGAAGGTAGAATTTTGAACGCAGATCTTACAACATACAGACTCGGTGATCGAGTTGGTTTTGTTAATAATGGCATCATGGCATTGTTCAACAGTGTCACGTATAGCATCGACAAAAGAAACATTGAATCATGCCTGGAAAACGTCGACATTGCCTTGACGATACTTGGCCTTGCAAGATACAGTGACTATTACCTGGGATCAGCTGGTCCATCAGTAATGTTTGTAAAGGACACCACTGACACAACTGATCTACGCGAAAGCAACAACGTAAGACTGAATGCAGCTGTAACTGAAATTGCATCTATGAATGAAAATTTCAGCTTGGGATTCACATCACGTCGATCGATATTAAACAGTGATGAGGAATTTGCAGGTGCAATCCCACTATCACATATCTTTGGATTCTGCAAATATGTTAGAAAAGTTATATTTGACGCTAAACAGCACGTGATACGTTTGACACAGCCACGAATAATGACGCAATATGACGTGCTGCTGGGGTTGATGCTGGTAAAGTAATACTATCAAAACTTTCGCTGCTGATGTCAGCAATGACTCCATCACTCATTGAAGAACAGCTGCTCTCGTTCATGGACTCAGGTGGTAAATCAACGTTGTCATGGTAGATAATGACCGCAGACAGCATTCAAAGTAATGTTGCTATCCACATGGCAGATAGCATCACAGCAGGCGGTGTCAGCGTTATGACATAAATTCATCGTTTATCAGAAAAATGTGAGAGTAAATTCGAAAGGAACAAAATTCAACGGTATTTGACACGCTTGGGTTAGTGAAATTTCTTTGAGGATAAATGGACATCAAGAACCATCTTAAGAAGTGTTACTGAATTTTAATAATAATGTGCTTATATGTTGATAACATTCATGGGGCGTGATCAGAATGTTGATTCTGGTTTTAAGATATCGCAGCGGGATTTCATAACACTATATTAGATCTATTTTATCCGATCTACTCTTTCTCAATGGAACACTTGGATTTGTCAATCGTTAAGATACATTTTCTAGCCCACTGGTGGTTACAGAGCAGTCGTTCTTATACTCTCAGACAAAACAATGTCGTTTGAATATGTTGTTGGACGAATGAGGGTAATTGATACCCCAGTGGAAAAACATGTAATTGGATCTCTTGCGATCCTGAGTTCACGATCAGTAATTAAATTACCCATGATATTAATATTATAATTTCATATCAACATGTTATTGTTACTCTGACTCCTGGTCAGATTACAAAGCTACAATCAGCATCAAAAAGGTATTCTGTTCATGCGCCATGCTTGGTTTTATTTTCTTTAGCTGGCATACCAGATTAGAAAAGCATCACATCCGGTGTTATCTGGTGCTTAGATGATCTGGATTAGATTATAAGTTTATCATAGACAATCCATTCCAACCAGACATAATTCACGTTTTTCTAATGTTTTTTGTGTGCAACGTATGTGATTATATCTCCGTAAGCAGTGCTTGTACTTGTAATTCTTTGCGTACAAATCAAAGTTGAGGAGTACCTGAATCTAGTTTGTAGATTGTAGCTATACCCGTGGATCTTAACACGCTGACATTTTATGTGTGGTTACATTCCCGACGGGGCCAGTGTTTTTTTTTTTTTTTGTTTAACTCCCTTCCTCAAGCTCTCCCGGTTTACATAATATATGACAGTCACATTACCTAGTATTGGGTTATTTTAAGAAAGTATTATGTCGTTATGCTGATATGTGTTTTATCGTGATTGCATTAATAGGTTTCATTGAAATTCCACGAGTAATATCATTTATTTGACACAGCTATCATATTTGGTACTCTTGCAACCCACTAACGAGATCTGTTGTCTTTCTGAACTTTGTTCAAGGATACTTCCTGCGCATATTGATATTAAAACGATCACTCAGCAAGTGTTTGATTAAATCACTCTACGCATGCCTTTTGCAATAAATTGCAGTATGCCCTCGTCTGATTTTGACGTGTTGTTTTATTGGAGATATTACTGCGATAAGAAATTCTTTGTCAGGATCAACCTAGTGCAACCGTGGCCAGCGCAAGGGTCATTTTTGATAAACCCATTAAAACGCAGCTGGTACTTCAGTTGCTGTCATTGTTGATAGTGGTTCTGCTTTTTTACATCTACCACGACAGTCAGCGTGTATTTGCATATACGCGATTGATGTATGTCTGTTTCAAAAGTATCATGTGGTAAAAAGAAAATATTTGCCTCATGGAACTCAATGGTGGTGCCAACATAAAAATGTGCGCATTGTAACATTTTAGCTGGTAGTGGATAAATTTGCCATACTGCATGTCGTGCTAACCAATCTGTAGCAACATAACGTTTGACACCTGCTGTATCAGGAAGTTTACTAATCACTGATCTAATCCACTAATATCCTCTTGGGCTATAATAAAATGACTCCATTATTTTATGAATAACTGGCCGACTATTTACCAGCCCCTAGCACTACTTTACCTTTGATCAGATATATTTTTTTTTAATTATTAAGCGATTCTCTGAGAAATTTACTTTTGACAGACTTTAGAGCGCGAATCATCTTCACGTCTGCAATCTGTCGTTGCTGGAAATCTAGAAATTTGTACGCGACATCATGAATGTAGAAAACTTGATCAATCGCATATATTGGGTACTCTCCAGATCTTGGTTGATACTTCTTGTGAAGGCAGGTGCAAGAACCACAACTATTATATCCAGGAAGATGTTTGTTCTCCAGGATACTTTTCCCACTGAAGCAGTCTGTTTCATTCGTGATAAATATATATTTTTTGTATCACATTTCACACACTTGCCTGTAAGCGAAAGCTTTTAATTCCTCGTCCTGGGGGTTGATTGTCTATATCGAACACAATATAGTCATTTATTTCAACAACATAAATATTACTGACTTTTCAGCGACTAAAGAGAACGAAAAATTAAAACATCATCCAGCGTTACTCATTTCTATCAGAGATATCATTATTGCTACATCTGGGTTTGATAAGACGTACTCATTGCTTAATTTGATATTAAAATGGCTCAAGTGGGAAAAGTTTAATTTGGCGGCTCTATCAACAGATAATAAACGATGGTACAACGTTCTTAAAGACCTAAACGATAAGTAAAGGCAATAAACGAGGATGGCAGCAATGTTATTGCTTTTATTACCGATATTAATGACGCTCCATCTGTAGATGATCTCGATCGAACGTTGAACAACCTTGTCTTATACGTATCTGCAATTCTAGATTAATAATAATAATAATAATAATAATAATAATAATAATAATAATAAAAATAATAATAATAATAATAATAATAATAATAATAATAATAATTAGGGCTTTGTATAGCGATTAATCTTTAGAAGCTATAACTGGTTTTCATCATCTATACTAATGTGAATACAAAAACAAAAAACAAAAACAAACACCATGGAATTAGAAAACAAAAAATGCTTGAGAGAGTTAAGGTTGTAAACAGCACTAGGTCTTTAAGTTTGTTCTTGAAGTCGAAAAGGTGAATGTTAAGAGCACTCTCGAAAGGGATAACTATGTCTTTGTGGCTAATTTCAATGTAAAATTCATTCCACGTTGTTTGGCCCTGGTATGCAAAAGAACGTTCTCGATATGAATTCGTTTTCATCGTAGGAATAATGAGTATACGATTGTCAGAAGAGGAGGGTAAGTATCTTGCTGGTGTGTACAAATGGTGAGGCCGGATAGGTATGCTGGACTGGAGTCCGTCACTGAAACGTTGCACAAATAACAAATTCTGTGTTTGATTCTGGATCGAATGGATAGCCAGTGTAGGGTACAGAGAAGTGGGAAGGTATGTTGTGATGGTAGTATTCCAAAGATTATATGAGCACCTGTGTATTGAACGTTTTGACGTTTCTGGAGTAGATATTGAGAAAAACAAGACAAAATTGAGTTACAATAGTCCAGTCTTGAAAGAACTAAGGAAAACACAAGACTCTTAGTGGAATCAACTGCAAGATATTGGTGAATGGAGCTGATGCGTATCAACTCAAAATATGCAGCTTTGCAATATCCTCATGACATGTTGGTGCAATGTGAGAGTACTGTCCAGAGTAACACCTAGGTTTCGTACTAACTGTGTGAATTTAATGCTGGTGTTTCTGATACTTATTGTTTGAGGTAAAGGATGTGAATGAGAACGCATTTGTTTTATGATCCGAATGGCCTCAGTTTTATCACCATTCATCTGCAGTTTGTTACCTGTCATCCATGATCTCACATCAGAAACGCACCTCTCTACTCCTTGGATGGTAGCATCAACTTCAGTTGCGTGACTAAACTTGTATATTTGGATGCAATCAGCGTAGAATTGGCGAGAGACTGGGTGATCATCTATAACACTTGAGAGCGGCTGAGTGTATTGAATGAAAAGAACTGGTCCACAAACAGACCCCTTTATAACACTACAACATAGATCAACTGGGCTGCAGTGTAATCCATTTGGAGATACAATTTGTGTCCTCTTCACTAAGTAGGATTTGAGCGACTGTAAGGCTGTATTGGGAATAGCAGTTTTGAAACGTAATGAGAATTACCCGGATGAGAGAGATATTAATAACACCAGTTAGTGAATGCATTATTGGACCTAAGGATTCAAGCAGCAGTGATGTTGGAATTGAATCCAGTTTACATGACTTTTGTGCACTCGTCATCTTCTGTACTAAATCAATACAGACAAGTTCAACTGCTCATTATGATTGTCACTGAAATTCTGTATCGTAACTGTATGATGACGACGAGTGAATTGAAATTATGTTGTCAAGCGTATCTCTAATGGCTTGCACTTTGTCACGGAAGAAATTTGCAAATAGGTCAGGAAGGTCTACTGTAGAGAAGGAATTGTTCTTTGACATTAGTTTCTTAGTAATCTAAAAGATCTCTTTGGAGCTGAAACTCTCCGCGATCTTAGTACGTACTGTAGTGGGATAATTTGGCTAAATGGACTATATTTTTGACGGTCTTCTTAGCGGCTTCATAGATTTGTTCATGAATAGTGAATCTGGTGGAAAGCCAAAGCATCTCCGCTTTATGGCGGTCTCTCTTAGCAGTGCGAAGCTGGTCCCTAAAATTGCTATACCACGGAGTACACTTTTTTTTATTGATACTCTACACTTGGTGGCTGGGGCATGTTTTTCAAGCAATGAACACGGAGGTTTCTCTTAGTAGCAATTAAAGGTGTAGGTTTAGGGATTGATACGTCGAGATGACATATAATGCAGAGGCTATCTGACGCTAGTTCGTGGGATACAAGGGCGGATCGCAGAATATTAGTATTAGTTCTATGAAGAATCCATTCTAAAATGTGACCAACTTTATGGGTGGGTTGGTTAACTGACTGTTTAAGATTGAAAACATGAATGGAATCTAGGAGTTTTGACGTGTATGGGTTTCCAGGACAGTCAAAGTGACAGTTGAAATCTTCAAGAATAATTAGGATGCCACCTATCAAATTTCCATACCCCAGAAGATTCGGAAACTGCTCCAAAAAGAGAAATTCAGTCAGCTTGTTCCTCCTACAAGGAGGAGGGCGATAGAGGCAGAAAAATTAACTGACCTTTGTTCCAGTGTTATTGTTGTTTGAACTAGTTCAAACGATGTGTGGCAAATTTTGAAGTTTGTGTTGTACTTAAGACTATTTATCATGGATTTTTTTTTTATGACAGCAATTCCTCCTCCAAGAGAGTGTGTGTGTGTGTGAACGACTTGATGGTGTAAGCGGTGGGTGTTAAATCCACGCACATGGGCCCATCACCTGATGTTTTTAGTCATGTTTGTGTCAGGAAGAAGTCATCGATATTCTGGTCGTTGATACAATTATCTATTTCTGTACGCTTTTCCGGTGGTCATATTCATTTGGCGTTGAATGATGCAATACACAGTGATATCTCTGGTACAGTTGACACAACGGTTGACGATTTAAGATGCATTTGCACCAGGTTATCAAACTTAACGGCCGGTTTTCTTTTTTACCTTAGAAAGGGCGAAAGGGAGATGACTGGAATTCTTCTTCCTGTTCTACGCCGGTCAGCTTTTAAACGTTTAATTTTTCTTTGCTTTCGTTTATATTTAAGTAATGAGAAATATGGTCCCAGTTCGTTTATTCTTGAGCACAAAGTAGTATGAAGAGCTAAGGGGTGGTCATTTAAAGCAGTTCATGAGAGTCCATCATAGCAAAAACGGGTGACGATCACGTGATGGCGATTTGTTAAAAAACAAAGGAATTCTTAACAGTAGAACAAGACAGCTGAGACAAATTCTAATTGTTCTCGTTCCATAACAAGGAGATGACGAAACACATACGAACTGAACAGCCAATGCATGATGAAACACAATGATGTAGACGAAGATAGACAACAAGCACATTTGACATGAAAAACAGCACAAAAACGGAAGAGTTTCGTCAAACAGTTAAGCGATAACGGTCATCTTTCTGGATAAACAATCAAATCCAGAGCGAACATTTTCCCGAGGAAGGCATACAAATATAGATACTAAGTATAGTGCTCAACGTTATACACGGATACTCAAAATAGTCACAGATAAGTATAATTTGTTTAGTTGTATTTAACGGAGTTGATATTCATAGGATATGAAACATCCATCAAACTTGATGTTTCGAAGACATCGATTAAAATAAATTCTTTGCCCATGCAGAAATATATTTGCATCATAGTCGAATACGGTGTGTAGGTCTCGATACAATATTTGGTTGACGGTAAACGAGGACGCATACAAATTTGACATATAAAAATTAAGACAAAAATGCGCTAACCCTGTAGAAACCTCGGTTGAACGTTCTGTTCATTTTTCTAGGAAACGTTAATTTTAGAAATGGACTACTCTAAAAAGTGTTCTGTTCACCCTCCCTGCTGCTTGTTGGCAAACTTTAGTATCTCCCTGCTACTACTTGTTTTATATCTCAAAAAGCATGCAATAAGGGAAACATTTTCAGCACATACACGTCTTTCAACTGAAATCTCTTTTTACGTACCAGTAATGACAGGGAATGGACGTGAGCTTGATCCCTCAGAGGAACTGCGTGATTCTATAAGAAATGCTACTTTATCAAACATGTCGATGTAGTCTTCTATTGGTATGAGATCAGAGTAGCCAACTTGGCGACCTGAAGAGGAAAGAATCATACATTTTTTTCAAATACAAAGTAACAGACTCCCTTCAAATTGTGTACAATTTCTGAAGTAAGATAAACACAAAAAATGTAACTATAGCAGAATTCGGAGCTTAATAAAACGTTTATTTTTTAGTTCGGTATGTTGACTTTGAAAATACAGCAAGTATATCTGAGTATTTTGCGACCCAAACAGACTGTTGATCCGCGGTCTGGTTCTAGTAAAAATTATAAATACAGACGAATTGTATTTTACATGAATGTTGTGCTAAATGATATTGAATGAAATTTAACTCTTAGCTCCCCTTGGAAAACTCCCTACAATCGACTGTTCAAACTGCAATTTAAATACGAGAAATGTAAACCCAACCAACATCACTTAGGCATGAGTTGTTTATATATGCCTTCTGGGTGTTATATTACCTTGTCTGCTACGTGACCACCAGTGCAATTCCTTGATTGGAGGAGTTACCACGTCCGGATGACGGGAAATTCGCCAGAACAGATCCGTACTTCCACTCTTTGGCTGTCCAATAATGTAGAAATACGGCAAACAACGAAGTCTGTATGACGACGATACATTGTGTGATAATCTTTTTCGCCACAATAATGTCATTTGTTTCAGCGAGCGCTTTACAGCTGAAGAATATGAACTGTAGATATTTCGCTGATAGGGGTCTGGAGATATCAGTGGTTCAAACCAACATGGATTTTTGAATCTAGAGTCAAAATGAAACTGTTCCTGAAAAAGCAATGAAGAAAAAAAAGACTAGTCATCCTCTGTCAACACAAAGTTTTCTGAATCACACTTAAAACATTCTTATGAAGAATTCAAGATGCATCTCCGCGAAATCGCAACTTCTGCAAAGGTGTGTAATAGGTGCCTAGCTGTAGTCTTAATATACCTCCTCGTTTGTTTGTACACCTCTACCGATTTCAAAAACAAAAACCAAATGAGATCTAAAAGATGCACAAAACTTAGTTCCTTAATTGGATTATAATTTCAAACCTGATTATGACCAGGGGGCCAAATATTCGCTGCTGCCTGGTTTTCATGTCCATTTAAGGTTTCCGTCACATATATTTCGCATACAGCAATTGCATTGCTTGCTCTAAATACAAAGCTCCAAGTTTAGTAAGAGAAGAAAAAATGGAAAAGTACCTATATTGCATATTTTTTGCATGACAGGCATTTCATTTTGAATAAACCAACAAAACCCTTTCTTTGCAATAAATATAACTGTTGATGGTACGTGAAATAAAAGTTACGAGTATTTTACGTATGAATTTGGCAAGATATAATGTCGGTAAGGTCTACAGTTCCCAATCTAATGGCCAAAGAATAAAAAGCTTGAATAGATTACTTATGTTTCCTTCCTAGAAGGTCATGTTGGTTATTATTGCTAAATCGATCAATCTGAGTTTCCCAAGGTAAGTTTGTATCAAATTTGAGAAAGGAATGAAACTCAAAAATAAATCGCCTTTCATCTGTTATTGTCCTCCAGGCTCCAAGCTAAACTCTGCATGCACATTTGAGAACGAAATGAAGCAAGCATACGGAATTAATTGTCTTTTGTCTTTCATGGAGAAAAAAAGTTGAAAATAAAGAAATTCAACCCCAAATGACATCCTAAGAACACAACTGACGACATTCTGTATCAGGCAGAGAGAGATAGAAATGTATCCCTATTATCACGGATTCCCCATGCAAGCATTGTTTAAAATAAGCGGGCCAAAGTTCCATTAGCCCATTTCCTGCTTACGTGAGCGGGCCAATGCTCAGCTAGCCCTCTCTGGCCTACATGAGCGGGTCACTGATGTTCTACCTGCAGTCTTGCTTCAATGAGCCAGTCAAGGATCCCCTACACACACACACACACACACACACACCACACACACACACACACACACACACACACAGCCAAAAATTAAATGAGCGGTAAAGTATAATAGACAAATAATTCTGGCAGAAAGTATATATGCATATATGAATGAAACATGAAATAGTACATTCATTTCAAGTTGGCAAAACTCCAAAAACATTCATCAGAGCGTGATGACTGGATGATATGGACATGTTAACCCCATTGCAATCATTACTGCCAAGTTTCATTGCTCCGGTGGCCGAAGTGGTTAGAGTGTCCCCCTAGGATGCGGGAGGGAGGTCGCGGGTTTAAATCACGGCCCAGTCATACCAAAATCTTTTAAAAAGTATACTGACAGCTGCCTCACGTGGGACTCAGCATTAAAAGGTTGTTAGGACCGGTCTGTCTGGTGTCAGGATAATGTGACTTGGTAGTATATGACGCTACTCGTCTGCGGCAAGATTCCTCAGTGGTGGACATCACTATAAACTGCCACACTGCAGACATCGTAGTTATATCATTTAATGTTTTATTTAAATCTACGTTAAAAATCGACATCACTAAATCACACACATTCAGCCAAGTTTCAAAACACTCCAAGGAATGATTCTGGGAGTAGCTGCACACAAATTTCTTGATATGTGTACGGGGTGGACAGAGAAGCCTAACGCTACATGATCCTGCTATATTATTGACGGGGGTGGGTGGGTATTAGAAGTATGAATGACGATTACAAATAAATATAATAATCAAAGATAAGACAATAATATAAACGTAAGGTACTTGCCATGTGAAGGATATCCAACCTGGTGTCATTCCACAGGAATGTTCTTGCTGGCGTCGAGTTGTGTAGATTTTGTCCACTCTGAATGCACGACATTTTCAACAGCAGGCATTGATGTCCCAGAGAGTCAACGTTCAAATATAATAATGACACCAGAACCAATATCACCGTTAGAAGACACAAGATAGTGTAGAACTTGCGGACTTTTAACTTACTGAGATGACGGGAATCAAGAGGAGAGCATTTCCAATCACTCAGTTTACATGGTCCATGTGACATCATCTGTGGAACAAGCACCGGACGAATGTTAGAGCACCAAATAGGGTCAATCACAGGTTTTAAAACTATAAAATGAATGGAAAATATCATTATTAGTTATGGTTTGGAAATAAAAGCAATAACAAAAACGACAGAGACAACATCGCTGACGGAAAATATGATAAACGACTGCAAGTAAACAAAAAATTATACTCAACTCGTGCAAAAGAAGGAAAAGAGAAACTGGCTCAGTTCCTCGCAACATTGCTGACAATACCATTATCGTCCAATTGTTACCTCTGTAATAGTTTTGACTATTCAGAATACTGATTTTTTTACTTTTGTGACAGATTTGACTATTGAAGCGTTTTATTTTGTTGACGTCTGTGACTGTTTTAACAACTCAATTTTTTTATCTCATGACCTCTGTGACAGATTTGACTTTTTAAGCTTTTTATATGTTGACCTCTGTGACAGATTGACTATCTAAGCTTTTTATATGTTGACGTCTGACAGATTTGACTATTTAAGCTTTTTATATGTTGACCTCTGTGATAGGTATGACTATTCATACAATTGATTTTTATGACATTTGTGACAGATTTTACTACTTAAGCTTTTGAGTCAGTAGACGTCTGTGACAATTTGACCACTCAAGCTTTTGATTCTGTGGACGTCTGTGACAATTTGACCATTCAAGCTTTTGATTCTGTGGACGTCTGTGACAATTTGACCACTCAAGCTTTTGATTATGCTAACCCCAGTCATAGTTACTGATTGTGTTGACCTCTGTGATAGATGTAACCACTCTGCTGACCCCTGTGTTAAGTTTGACTCGTTAATCTATCGATTTTGATAACCTGTGATAATAATGACCACTCAGACTGTTAATTATGATGACCTCTGAGACAATTTTAATTATTCAGACTATTCGTTCATAGAAAAAGTCAAATTATATCATAATAATATTACAAAGACTTGTAACCTGTGAGAAACCCAATATGCAAGCGTTTGACTCACTCGGATTAATATCATTCTGTTTTATTCAGCTTATGAAAGAAAATATGGGCTCCAACTTGGAATAATTTACAAGTGCCTGCACTTTAACTAATAGCTGCATCTTTTGTTTTTTTATTTGATTAGGATTTTTAACGTAGCTGTAAAAAAAAATTTAGTCATATCGCAACGATGTCTGCAGTGAGACATTTTATAGTGATGTCTACACTGGGGCATCATGCCGCAGACATGTAGCATGATGTCCCACCCAGTCACATTATCCTGAAACCAGGTCGACCAGTCCTAACACTAACCTTTCAACCATGAGCGCCAAACGAGGCAGCTGTTGGTACCATTTTTGTAAGTCTTTGGTATGACTCGGCCTGGGATCGAAGCCACAACCTCCCGTTACAGCGGCGGACGCTCTAACCACTAGGCCACCGGAGCGGTAGTAGCTGCATCTACTACATAAAACCAAAAATCGACCGTAAAATACAAAAACAACATAGAAACGAACGGCTAATGCATTTAACGGACGGCAAATACAACACTGCCAAGTGGACTCGAGCAATGATAATGTCCGATCGTTAAGAAACGACTCGAGCAATAAAAATGTCAAACCCTTAACGGACGACTCAAACAATGAGAATGTCAAGCCGTTAACGAACGACTCGAGTAATAAAATGTCAAACCGTTGGACGACGACTGGAGCAATTGTAATGTCAAGCCGTTAACAAACGACTCGAGTAATGACAATGTCAAACCATTGACCTATTACTCGAGCAATGATAATGTGAAGCCGTTAACGAACAACTCTAGTAATGATAATGTGAAACTGAACGGACAACTCGAGCAATGGTAATGTCAAGCCTTTAACGAACGATTCGAGCAATGACAATGTCTAATTGTTGACCTACGACTCGAGCAATGATAATGTGAAGCCGTTAACAAACGACTCAAGTAATGATGTCATACCGTTAACGAACGACTCGAACAATGAGAATGTTAAGCCGTTAACGAACGATTCGAATAATGAAAATGTGAAACTGTAAACGGACAACTCGAGCAATGAAAATGTCAAGCTGTTAACGGGCAGTATAAATTACTTCGGATAAGACCTTAAACGTATCTGCCAACCCCAAAAATAACGACGAAGCTAATTTAATAATTTAAGCGGATGTGAGAATAGAATGCAATTGTGTTCAGCTACTTGTATCAGTCATATTTACATTAAAAATTACCTGAATCGGTCAATTCACTCGTTTGTTTCATCTGCTTTTTTCTTCTTGTGTGCACTACTTGAACTTATGTAAATTACTAGTAACTGAAATGGTAAATCAGATACTTGGTGTGACGTAACAGTACGTAGCTAATGTATGAACGAGACTCTTTACAAAAATCCTTTAGCATTTTCTTGTATTTTTATGGCACAGCGGATATTTTCTATACTATACTGCCATTGATGGTTCTTTATGTCAAAGTTAACAAGTGGAACTCATTTTGATAGGTTATCGGCACAGCTGTGTATTCTAGGGCCATGGCTAATCCACGTTAATCATCCCACAAATCTAATAAGCACCGACTGATTCGTTAGTAGCTGTGGGCAATCGCTTGTAAATTAAATGTACAAAATGTTTTGATTAGCTCCAGTGTACCTGTCTGTAAACGAGACATTCATGAAAACAGGAAAACTGAGTAAAATGACAGAAGTGTCTTCCATCCTTTTCTTCAAAATCATGACCCATGAACATAGGCTTTTGAGGGAACAAAAGGAACTGTTATTTTTACCAAACTATATATTACCGGGTTCCCTTCATCAGAGTTGGTGTGTTAAGCAATACTTGGTTGTGTAAAATTCACAACTTTACATCATGACATTCTTGAGTTTTTTTTTTTGGGGGGGGGGGTTAACACATTTGAACGCATTGCTAGCGATATTATAGTGAAGAAATGGTGTTTATATGTGTCTTTCCCAAGGATACACCGACGCATTAGAAATGGGCTTGTCTTGAAACGTATCGAACCCGTGACTCTTGGGTTACGAGTTCCATTGGGCTATCGTGGCTCCACAAACACAATTTAAACTGGCTTGCTTCTTGACGCTTTGTATCTACGACCAAAGATTGATGATTAAAGAGACAGAAGTATAAGACGGATACGTTGATTGAAACATTACTTCTTCCTCTTCACCATTAGCCATTTTCTTCCTCGTCTTCTTTTGCAAAGCCATCCTAAATGATTTCTTGCCAATATGTCTTGTGTTGGACAGTTCTAAATATATAAGGATCACTTTGGTATGCAAACGGCAGACCTAAAATGCTCTCCTCGCTACATAATAATACCTCAAAATATACGGCGATGTTTCTAAATGATGGAATTGATGCACATTTTAGTTTCGCGATGATGCTAGAACATGCAACATTGTTTTGCAAGTTCAGGAGTTGAAGTTAATGCGAATTTTCGTAACTTTTCATTGTTTGGGACTGACAACTGCAGATAACGCCTTTATTAAATGTAATGACTCCATGCTACCATTTGCTGCGCACCGATAAAGCATAGCGTGTAAACTGTAGCCAAGTGAACACGACTTTCAAACCCTTCAGCTGGCATTAAGTGTAACACAAAGCTGTTTTGAAATTACTGAAGAGTAGGAGACACACCGGCAGCTGGTAGGATGTCAGTAAACCTACATTTCCGGTTTACAGTAAGTCATACTGGATCCAACTCAGTACCTTAAGCAAATAATCCTGAAACCAAGAGAAAAGCAGTTTCCACAATTTTATTATGTACGTATAATAATGTTGCTTTTTCTTTGCTGTTTTATTGTGTGTATAGGTTTTTGTTTAAGTCCAAATCCGCTATATAATTGTAAAGTCTATCGACTGCCTTCCAATATGACGACTAATACAATCATTTTAAAAATGAGTATGCTATTATATTCTTATCATCGAGTTAGGGAGAGATTCTGATACGTCGATATGTCATTGGGAAAGTCGCTTACTCGACATGAGTCAACAGTGTGTTAAGGATGCCATTAAAGCCAAGAACTTCGGAAGGAAAGTTTCTCCTATAGAGTTTGTAATGGGTTGCAGTGCCCAAGGCGAAGACGAGAACCCTAAAGTGTTGTATGGTGGGATGTATAGCCCGAACTGAACACTGGGATACTATAATGTCGTTTGGTGGGTAACTTTTTCGAGCATAAGACAAAAAACCAAAATGTGTTGGTTTGTGGCAAAAGTAGCTGAGTCGAAAAGGAGGAAGTTCTCTAATGATTGTTTTTTTTTTTTTTGGGGGGGGGGGTTAACGCCATTTGAAGCACAATATAGGCTATACATGGCGGCTAGTATTAATGGTGGAGGAAGAACCCGGAAAACACCCGGAAAGAACCACCGACCCACGAGAAGCTACTGGCATGCTTTCTCACATAACTACATTAGCCGAATCTTAGACTCGAACCTTCGCAGACAGAGGTGAGATGGCAGTGATCCGTAACGGACAGCGCTTTAGCTCACTCGGTCACTCGGGGCCCCTGATCTATAACGAAGAAGCGACAATATATTTAATATAATATGAACCCACAAAATATAATAATATAATAATAATAATAATAATAATAATAATAATAATAATAATAATAATAATAATAAGGACTTTGTATAGCGCTTAATCTATAGAAGCAATTTACATATGACATCACCTAACACATAAAAACATAGAAAGCATATATATGATATATATATGATTATAAAAAACATATACCATGAAATTAGACAACATAAAACTTTTTTTCATAGCGGGAATAATGACTGTTGTTGTTGTTGTTGTTGTTGTTGTTTTAGGGTTTAACGCCATTTTTCAGCACACAATAGGCTATACATGGCGGCCAGTATTATTGGTGGAGGAAGAACCCGGGAAAACCCCCGAAAAGAACCACCGACCCACGAGAAGCTACTGGCAGGCTTTCTCACATAACTACATTAGCCGAATCTGAGAGTCGAACCCACGCAGACAGAGGTGAGATGGCAGTGATCCGTAAAGGAGAGCGCTTTAGACCACTCGGCCACTCGCGGCCCCTTTGGAATAATGAGTGTACGATTGTCAAAAGAGAAGCGTATCTTGCTGGCGTATACACATGGGTGAGGTCGTATAGGTATGTTGGATTGGTGTCCGTCAGTGAAACGTAGCAGAGAGAACAAATTTTGTGTTTGATTCTGGATCAGAAAAATACCTCTTTAAACCTTGGATGGTATCGTCAACTTCTATTAGGTTGGTAGATTTTTATATCTGGGTGTCATATGACTTAGTGCAAATAGTGTCCGCTATAACAGGTGCAATTCCCGCAATCACTGTTTAAAAGAACCACCAGCCTGGTACCCTGTCCTCTCATCATAATTCGCACACATATATCACTCGAGGCCAGGGTACCAAGCTAAAAGAACTACTAGAAGTCAGCCAGTCAAATGGAGAATCTATCACGTGATGTACTACTACAAAACGTTGTGTAGAACTACTTTGTCCCTGGTTATTTGCGGTGACTCAGTGGTTAATGCATTGGACTCGTAGCCAGAAAGGTTTGATTCCTATCATCGAATTATTCCTATTTTCAGCCTAGTGTATGGAGTTAAACTTCCATAGTGCTCAGTGTGATTATGTCATATGTTGCCAGAACACAACTCATAAGCGGTTACAGTCAGATCATAATGTAATACAGTGGAAATCTGATTTAATCAGATTGTCTTCAAGACTATCTTGTGTAGAGACACAGTCCCCACAAAAACGCTACAAAGCGAAGCGAATTTTAGCTTTGAGCAGGTCGATAAAACCGTTGTAAAAATGACTTCACGTAATCCTTGCTCAAATATATTAAGTGAAAAGAAATGCTGTTTAATTTCACTCACGTCTAGTGTGAGTTGCAGAAAATGTTTTGATTGTAAGTCATACGATATCTTCTGTTTTGTCTCCAATTTCTTTATTAGACAACTTAATTTCTTGGCTACCATTACAAATAATATATGAAAGCGAATTAAATTGTATTAAAGGTTATATTTTTTTTAAAAGTAACCCAATGACGTTTATTGGATAACCAGTCTCCACTTTTTGTAAGTAGCTTAATCAGACAATATGGCCATGTTATTTCCACGCTTCTGCAAATCTGAACTATGTAAAGCTATCTAAGAAATCTGATAAGCGGCTAAATAGAACAGATTATTCAAATTACATAATACGAATAAAGAGCAACGCTCAGTTCCCAGAGAAATATAATACTGTCAGGTAAAGCGTTGTTACTGGCCAGTTCAGTACACAATAAGTAACACAGTAGTAAAATATTTCAGCCACAATGACTGACAACAAAACCCTAGAAGTTTCACTGTTTTGAGAATGTAATCACGATCACATAGTAGTCTATACCATTCAGCCATTTCAACATTCAGTATCCTGTAGAATAAAATATCAAACAAAAAAGTCATTCACAATTATACTCCCCATCTCAAAAAAAACAATCATGAGCAATTTCTTTCTTATCTGTGTAATTTTTACTTCACTTTTATTCGGCACTATATAGCAATTACTTTGCTAACGTACCGTTACAAACACACACACGCACGCACACACACACACACACACACACACACACACATACATAGATAGATACACACACACACACACACACACTGTCAAGTGCCAAATTTTTCGTCAGTGACATCCAGTAATTAATTCGTAGGCTAGCCGACAATCAACTGTCTTGGAGTAGAGTTTGGAACGGAAAGAATGTTAGTTTACCTCGGTCAGACTGTTACAATATTTAGAGTGAAAGCGGACTGTGTTTGACACGTTAAAATTATGTGATTCCGCACGCAGAGCTGTCAGAGTGATAGGAAACAAATGATAAGGTGACATTTCGATCCTAAGTGGCATTTTTGGCATCTTGATATACGGTTTTCAAAGGGTCCGCAAGGATATTATTTATGCCGATTGGTCAAATGTATAGGGAAGGGGGTGTGTCGGACCCCAGAATCGGGGAAATATATACTACGTATCAAACGAGGTTAGTCAGTCTGAAAATTTCTCTGCAAGAGAGAAAACCAAAGGTAGAAGTACTTACCAGGACTCCGAAGGTAATTTTACAGCAGTGCCTTCGTAATAATAAGCTCAGGAAAGTCCGCCAGAAATCAAACGACAGAAGCACGTCAAAAACACAAGGTATTTAACTCAAATTCACCTTTATCACGATGTAATGTATATGATGTTTTTCTTTGTCATAGATGCATAATGTATCGATACTATGATACAAATAGTTCAGTATTACATTGATTTAATAACGTACTATGTTTCTTATAATATGTTTCTTTGTCACAGATGCATGATGGGTTCATATTTTTGTATGGATAGTCGGTTTTACAGTGATTAATAATGTATTTTTGAATTCTTATTTCTTACCTTATATACTTATGTAGGTAAATGGGTGGTGTAGAAAACCCGCCGTGTACATTTATGATTGGAAAGTGTTACATTAATTTGAATTTATCATATTAGTAAATATGGATTGTGTGTTATGATATATTGCCTCACTTTACGTAATGATTTACGGGAATATATGACTTTCCCGAATTCTGATGTCAATAATTAGCAGTATAGCTCTATTGATCTGAAGACTTGTGTAATATTTGTTAGCCGTATAAATGATAACACTGATAGTAAGATCTGATTGTTCGAACATGAAGACGGACGAACAATCGCAACTCTTAAAGTAACGAGATACTTAGGGCGTTTTACCCTTTTCTTTTACAAGGAAAATAGTTTGTTTGAAGTAATAGCGAGGAAGTCGGAATTCAAAGACGGAAACAAGTTCGAAGACAGAGTTGTGTAATCCCGCTTACAACCAAAGGGCAAGCAAGTCAAGACGAACACAGAAGAGAAAAAAAGAGAACCAGTCGTCGAACAAGGTCATTTTGAATCACTCAACAGTCCAATGTTAAATGAACATTCGATTCCATGATGAAATTTACTCTCAGTATTAACGGCTAACTTCATTTATTTTTATTAGTGTTTGGATTCTTATGAATGTATCCATTATTTTAAAGCTTCAGTTTATGTATTTCTGAACTAAGTGTATTCAGAAAGAAAGAAATTGTAATTCACAGTGTCATTCTTTTCTTAATTGTATTTTTAATTAAATTCATATTTTATCTTTACGGGGGCTCGTGTGTTATCTTGTTCAAAGTACCATCTCAGATTACTATATCCACTGACCCGGCAGATTACACCGTAGAGATCATCTTCTAGATAACGATAATTAGTGGGAGGCGGTCTTCAAGTGTTGTTTTCCAAGTTGCGCAATACCTCTGACCAGGCCTTGTGCAATATTGTACAAATAACACTTTGATAACCCGCCAGCGCCCCATTACACACACATACATACATACACACACACACACACACACACACACACACACACACACACACACACACACACACACACACACACACACACACACACATACATACATACATACATACATACATACATACATACATACATACATACATACATACATACATACATACATACATATGGCATAAATGACACATCATTTTGAAATTTGTTTCCATGGTAACCTAGTAGAGCTACTTTAATTAGTTTATAGATTAATATTTTTTTTTTTTTTTTTTTTATTAATAAAGAACTTGTCATAAAATCTGCTTTAAAAGTTAATATCTCTAGAAGCCATACTTTTCTAAGTGAAAGTCACTGGCTTTAATTAAAGCTGGAGAGACGATCAATATCAAAAGCATTTTTATGCATCACTAATTACCTTGATTAGCCACTACAACCTCAGTAAAAATACAGATATATAATTCCTTTGTAAATTAACTTGTACAACACACGGTTAACCTGTCGAGGATCATTTATCATTATACACAGTGAATATTCATTAACATGGAAGGTGTACTACTGAATACACATCATTCTTATTTCGAACTGTACTTTTAGAAGACCAATCTGTACAGACCAAGATGTATGCAACATGGACACTTCTATGTGAAAACGAGCTAAAATAAAAAGTTAAGCTATGTTAGAAAAACAAAATGCAGGTCACAATGACATTTTTGTGTTGTAAAGTATAGTTTTATAAAAGATGCATTTATATATCAAATTTCCTGATTCAAACAAAAACAGCCACCACCCCACCCCCTATAACTTTAAATACCAATTTTTTTTACAAAATCACCAAACTATGAAATATAGGTCACACTTTCTTTGTTTGCGAAGAAAGATGGATGACGTATCAACATACACAAACTTTCAAAATACATTACTGTAAAGTTTTAGTTTCAAAATACATTACTGTAAAGTTTTAGTTTCAAAATACATTACTGTAAAGTGTGTAACTGCTTTCCATTTCCCCTCACCCCCCTCCCCTACCGTCCACACTTTTCCGGATCACTGCCATCTCACCTCTGTCTGCGTGGGTTCGAGTCTCGGGCTTTTATAACTTGGGTACGTGAGAAAACTTGTCAGTAGCTTCTCGTGGGTCGGTGGTTCTTCCTGTTGTTTTTTTATGTTTTTTCTCCACCAGTTATACTGGCCGCCATGTATAGCCTATCTTGTTTTGATATCAACAGAGATATATGTATCTAGTATATTAAATGCTTGTTTTGTGCAAATTGTTTGATGTGGTGGGAAGTGTTAGACACAACCAATAAAACTAATACCTGAACAACAGTATTATTTAACAGCACTCGGTGCCATTCCGTACAATCAAGACAGACCTTAATATCGTGTCGAACCTGTTAAATACATGCAGCTGCAATACCGTATCTAACAATTAACACTGCTATTACAGTATACCGTATCTAACAATTAACACTGCTATTACAGTATACAAGGGTAATTAAAATGAACACTGAACTTAAGTCAAGAACTTTGCATTTATAAACAAAACAGCAGCATCCCCGTATTTCTAAAATATTTGAAAGAAAAATATAGCAGACTGGGGAGTGGGGAGATGGTACTTTGGCTTTACAAGGTAGATAAAGTAGACATGATGGGAATTTTATACCAGGCAGATATAGTAGTATGGACGGGAATTTTCGACAAGGTAGATATAGTAGAATGGATGGGAATTTTTTTTATTACAAGGTAGGTTTAGCATTAAGGGGAGGGGAGGATATTATAACGGATTTATATGTTCTTTTTTTTTTTTAAAAAAATTATCTTCGTCCAAGTTCAAAAGTAACACCAGGGGAATTTTATTTAAAATCATTAGACTGTGAAAGAAATTTGTAATGTTCCTTGAAACTGCTGTTAACACCGACATATATAATTCTGAAGAATGTGGTCAATTTGCATTTTACGTTGCTTACAAAATTTGACCTAGCTATAATAGCCCTCGAATGAGCCCGGGTTTTGTTCAGTTGCGTCATTAAGACGGGTGCATCAGCATCGCCGGGATACAGTACTGCTCTTAGGGGATGGAAAGACTTAAATCTACCTCCCCGCCCCACCCCCCACGCAGTTCAATCCTACCGCATCTCTTGTTTCGTCCCCACCCCTCCCACCCTTTTTCACATGGCTCCTCCACCTTCATGGCAAGTCACCATTTGTCCATTCCAAGACCGAAATCAAACATTTGTATGTACGAGTATTGTTATCAACACCGCTTACAATCAAACATTTGTATGTACGAGTATTGTTATCAACACTGCTTACAATCAAACATTTGTATGTACGAGTATTATTATCAACACTGCTTACGGAGATATGATCACATACGTTGCACACAAAAAACATTAGAAAAACGTGAATTATGTCTGTTTGGAATGGATTGTCTATGAGAGACTGATAATCTAATCAAGATCATCTAAGCACCAGATAACACCGGATGTGATGCTTTTCTAATCTGGTATGCCAGCTATAGAAAATAGAACCAAGTATGGTGCCCCAACTCTCTCCTTATATATATATATTGAAGGGGCCTTTCTTTCCGAATGTGTATATCTATAATCTAATACTGTGCTATTCAACTGCAATGCACACTGGCATGCTTGCCTGTTTTCGCCCATATGCATATTTTTGATACCCTGAAGAACCGGACAATTCAAAACTGTTTTTCTTCTGTTTATTAACCTGTTCTTGTTTTTCTTTCTGGAAGATTTCACATCGATGTAGATAAATCTTGACAACTTAAAATATCACATAAAAGCAAATTAATTCACGGCCAAGTCTAGTCTTAATTGTGACTAATATAATATAATATAATATAATATAATATAATATAATATAATATAATATAATATAATATAATATAATATAATATAATATAATATAATATAATATAATATAATATAATATAATATAATATAATATAATATGAGTATACAAGTGTAGTTATCGGCTATATCAATGTATAGACCTAAACACGTGTTTCTTTATCAAACGTTTGAATCTTATATACGTTACATTTAAATTTTATCTAAATTTTATTGTTGATTAAAAATTGAGAAAATATTGATCTCTCACATAAACGGTTATTAGCATGGAAATAAGAAAAAGAAAGAGAGAGAAATGGACTGACAAAGTACACTAACATGGGATCCCCTCGATATGGGAAATCACAATATTAGCAACGCATCTGCAGTTAGAAAGGTTTTGCATTGAGCGCTTTGTCACATCAAAATACCACTGTACTTGGGGCACTGAGCGCATTGTCACATCAAAATACCACTGAACTTAGGGCACTGAGCGCACTGTCACATCAAAATACAACTGTACCTGGGGCACTGAGCGCTTTGTCACATCAAAATACCACTGTACTTGGGGTACTGAGCGCTTTGTCACATCAAAATACAACTGTACCTGGGGCACTGAGCGCTTTGTCACATCAAAATACCACTGAACTTGGGGCACTGAGCGCATTATCACATCAAAATACAACTGTACCTGGGGCACTGAGCGCTTTGTCACATCAAAGTACAACTGTACTTGGGGCACTGAGCGCATTGTCACATCAAAATACCACTGAACTTAGGGCACTGAGCGCATTGCCACATCAAAATACAACTGTACCTGGGGCACTGAGCGCTTTGTCACATCAAAATACCACTGTACTTGGGGCACTGAGCGCTTTGTCACATCAAAATACCACTGTACTTGGGGCGCTGAGCGCATTGTCACATCAAAATACCACTGAACTTGGGGCACTGAGCGCATTGTCACATCAAAATACAACTGTACCTGGGGCACTGAGCGCTTTGTCACATCAAAATACCACTGTACTTGGGGCACTGAGCGCTTTGTCACATCAAAATACAACTGTACCTGGGGCACTGAGCGCTTTGTCACATCAAAATACCACTGAACTTAGGGCACTGAGCGCATTGTCACATCAAAATACAGCTGTACCTGGGGCACTGAGCGCTTTGTCACATCAAAATACCACTGTACTTGGGGCACTGAGCGCATTGTCACATCAAAATACAACTGTACTTGGGGCACTGAGCTAGCTACATCGATTGCCCACAGACAATGAGATCAGAGAGGTACCACTTGAATACTGGTATAACGCCTTCTATACCCCATAATTTCGTTAATACTTACCCTTATGTCACACGCTATTGTGTGCGATGTGGTAAAATGTGCGCTGTAAAAATTAAATCAAATCCTAGCGTGAACTATATTGACGTACAAATTCGGTTAGGGTAAACAATGTAGCCAAATAATAACTGTTTGGAAATGGAAACGCGACGTCATCAACAACATTTGTAGGTGCAGAAAGAATTGTAAAATCCGTTTCATTTTGGAAGCACTCTATCGATATCATGAACTTCCGAGAGAGTGCTGGATTTAAGGTGAAGTTATTTATATTTACAAATATATATTCTGTATACCACTATGTTACTGTCATGTACGATGGCTGAAAAATTGTTAATATTGTACTTGTAGAAATTGTATATGATCTAAGCATGCAGCTAAATAAAATGACTGCTTCTTTGTTCTAAAATATCAGCCTGATTTAGTATAAAGAACACTATCTTTAGTATTTATTAAAATAATGAAATTAATTATTCCAAACTTGACAATAAAATTTTATGAAAGCGCAATGAATGAATTACTAAATATATAAAATGCATATAAAAAGTTATTGGCTCATTTTTTACAATTTACATCTGATTTCCTAAAGTAAAAATCACCAAGCATTTTTTTGGGAAAGGTGCATAAGGTTATGTTGTATGCTCTATAACCCATATTACACAAATCTATCATACAAAAAAAATTAACTAAATTATAAGTTCTTTGAATAATACCTAAGAAATACATGTTTTTATTTTAATAAACTGAAGGAGGAAAATTTGGGGAAATTCCTTTTCTTTAATAATTTAACCCTATGCAAAATAAGCTACTGTAGAGCGTCTTATTATATTATCGTTGTTAATTTTAGAATCAAAGTACATGACAAAATCAATGTTAATTTCATTGCCAACGCTAATTAGAGAATCAATTAAAAAATATATTAATTTCATAAAGTCTTTAAGCTATTATCTCAACATGAGCCATTGTAGTGATACGTCACTTACGGATGCATATCAGAGGGAAGTGATACTTGCGCTGACTTACTATTCGTAAACGATGCAATATACATTAAAAATAACATGTGTCAAATATAGAAGTTTTTTTGGTTAAAAAAAAGAAGCTTTTAATAGAAACCTCTTAGGATTTAATTTGATTTCTCAAATTCGATCATGAGAGAAAAAACAAGCGATCACATTCCAAATTCTTTGATTCTTTGTATGACCAATGCATTCTGTGATTTATCTTTGTATGACCAATGCATTCTGTGATTTATCTATGACCAATGCATTCTGTGATTTATCTATGACCAATGCATTCTGTGATTTATCTTTGTATGACCAATGCATTCTGTGATTTATCTATGACCAATGCATTCTGTGATTTATCTATGACCAATGCATTCTGTGATTTATCTTTGTATGACCAATGCATTCTGTGATTTATCTATGACCAGTGCATTCTGTGATTTATCTATGACCAATGCATTCTGTGATTTATCTTTGTATGACCAATGCATTCTGTGATTTATCTTGACAACTTTATTTATACGGCAGTCAAATGATATAATAAAATCACTCTTTCATTACACAATTTAACGGTATATATTCTGTGTATGACTGAATACATTTATTTATTTATTGTTCAGTCTAGTCTGTTATAACTCAAACCTATTCAATTCTGGTCGTGATTCTCGCACGTTAACCAATTTTTACATACTAATTTGTAAGCTCACAACTCCCAAAAAATCACGAAATACTGCAGTTTGTCATTTTTTTTGTACCCTCCACCCCCACCCCAAATCCACTCCGTAAACAGTAAATATATTGTCTACGTCGATATCTACAATATAGTTAATGAGAAATATATCTGGAATGGATGAACCAAACAGTAATTTGGCATATAAATACAGTAAGTTAATTCTGTTTTCTGGGTTTGATCGTGTTGCCGTCCATTGTCTTCATTCCTTAAAGTAAAATTCTCATGGCGGGTCTATTTCTGTATTAAACACAGAAAGGTCAAAAATAATCGACAACATATATTTGGTGACATGTAATTGAAGTGGTGCAATCAACGAGGATAATATCAGGGGGAGGGGGAAACTATTTTACTACTGGAAACTAGTTAACCGATAACTTCAGTTTATGAACATTTTAAAATGCAAACGCTAAATTTCGAGATTGAGACCAAACACCAGCAGTTGCGTATGAAAAGGTATATTGGTCGCAAGCCTGCAGCTGAAGGTTTTAACCCAGACAGTGTTGATTAGACTGTTGTTAGGGTATATCATAGTGTGTGTGTGTTTGTGTGTGTGTGTGTGTGTGTGTGTGTGTGTGTGTGTGTGAAGAAATAAATCGAGAACTGCTTTCTGAAACTCGATGAAAATTGGCACGTTTATTGAGATTAATATAAGGAATAATTATTAAATACTAGAACGTTTTAACCAACAATTTGCATTAATTAGCAGTTTCAAGTGCACATGGACGTTAAATTTCTATACCAGGAGAAAATTCCAGTTGCCGCGTGTTTTTAAGGATTCGTGTCTCAAGTCGGTACCTTAAGGTTCGAACCCAAAAATAACTGATTAGGTTTGTTTTCCCAGGCCGAATCGGTCTTTGGGAAAGATTTGCCGACAGATGTTTATATCAATGGAGAAGTCACATAGGAAGTGTTTAGACATCGCGCAGTAAAAAATAGTCCCAGCAAGGCTGAGAACCAACTTCGTTCTGAATAAAATTGTTTGACATTTTAAGCATAAGCTAGCTAATCATATTTGACATTTGCAAAGTGATGACAGTCTAGTATCATTCAGATCACCACACAATAACTGGACCGTTGAAATGATTTCCCATACCGTATATCCACGAGTATATTTTTTGACCGCCTACTATCATTGAAGTAAAAAAAAGGTCAAATTTAAGCGGAGTAACTTGGATTTTATATACTAAGCTATTTACGGAATGTTGCACAAATATAACCACACCATCTCACGCTCTTTTCGACCATCCATTTGTTTAACTACTTTTTTAATTTTTTTAGTTATTATGTATGGAACTCATTGTAAACTATATATATATATATATATATATATATATATATATATATAATGAACATTCATCACAATCCTGATACACAAGTCTGAATAGGTTTATATAACACAATACCACACAACCACCACCACCAGCAACAATAAAAAGACATACATATAAAGATATTGACAAAATGGTAATGATATACTCGTCATTATTTTAAGCTCCCCAAAACCTCAGATGGAGGGACCCCAGTGACCTATTGGTATAAAGCGCACCGTTACGTATCCCTGCATCTGACATCTGTCTGCATGGGTTCGAGTCTTTGGTTCAGCCGATGTGGGTACGTGATAAAGCTTGCTAGTAGCTTCTTGTGGGTAGGTGGTTCTTTATTGGATTTTCCTGGGTTCTTCCTCCACCTTTTATAATGGCCACCATTTATAGCCTATCGTGTGCTGAAAATGGTGTCCAACTCTGTAACAACCTCAGATGGAACTTAATCAAGGGACACATACCAACAATTAAAGTTTGCTTTACTTGTGCCCTTTTACAACATTCAGGACCGCGTATTGGGTCTGTGTTATTCACGGAGTCTAGAAGGGGTTGGGGGGGGGCATATATACGGGGTTTATTTCATTTTAAGAATGTTGTAAGTTTTAAATCAATATCAATAATTAGTCCAGATACCAACATTGTTATTTTATTTTCACACATGTAACCAAATCCAATTCGACAAACAAGATTATTAAAGGTATATCCAACTCACACAGAGACAGATTCATATATGTGTATGATACCAAATATTGATAAAAAATACCCAGAGCCCTTATAAGAACTGAAAATCCCCCTCCTTTCCTCAATCCTAAAAAATGTTTTAAAAAAATGTAAAAAATCATAAAATAATGACATTGAAAGCTAACGAAAAGGGTTCATTTTGATTTTGTGTTATGTGCCTATGTTGGACAGGTGTCTAAAGCACATGCTGAGTGTGCTAAATGGAATAATCCAATCCGTCCCTGCAAGTATCACGTGATACCAACAACTGGTGCAGGTATTACACGAGACCAAATATTGATATATCTATTGCATGATACCAAATACTGACACGTGCATTACGCGATATATATGTAAACAAATCGTTAAATAACTGCAATATCTAATTAATTTAGCAGTACAGAAAACAAACGGAGAGAGAGAGAGAGAGAGAGAGAGAGAGAGAGAGAGAGAGAGAGAGAGAGAGAGAGAGAGTAGGCTGGACTACGTACCTGATCTAAAAAGTTTGTCATTATCAGTAATAGAAAACTGCACAACATTGTCGGAAGCTAGGTGTCGACGATTAGATTGTTTGGGTTTAGATCATGTATACAGTTTCGCTACCCCATAAAACGAGACGAATCACAGTCTGTACACAAAACACACCCACTCGTTTATACGATTGCACGTGTGTAAGTTAAGTTATATTCTATATTAAACAAAATGATGAGAAAAAGCGTCACTGTTAAACAAGGAATCAGACTTTTCTTTTATAAGGCTAGCCACATTTCAGAGATAATCCTGTTAATTCCCTGTGCGTTAATACGTCCACGTTAACTACGGATCTTTGCATGATTAAACAAATATAGAGAGGTGAATAGTTCAGAGGATAATCGAATGCAAAACAAAGCCGACACATGTTTTTCTGTCACGATTGTCTGTCTTTCTTTTCATTGGTTCCTAGCCGATCACAAGGGTCTTTATAGTAATTTATCAAGCGACTGGAGTTCTGTAGGGATGAAATCGTCACGTAATTGTATTGATTTTGAGATTGGAAGAACTCAAGAAATATCTTAGGCAAACACAAAGTCTGAATGAGTCTTCATTGATTGTAAGGCACTGACTAAGTGGCACTAAAACTGACGACACTTACCATTTAGACTCGGTACATACGTTTTGTCTTGTTAATGTACAGTATTTAAGTTAGTTATACTCAAAATATGTGGGTAAAAATAAAACTAACAAAAATACTAATTTTCACTTGCATACTTCAAATTTATCAAACCCTAAATAGAGAAGCTGCGACCATCACTCTGTACCAGTTAAAACCGATCCAGATCTTGCAAAAGTTAACACGGAATTACGAGGCAAATATACATCTTTAATCAGTGATTTCTCTCTTTACAACAAAATTCAATACAGAGATATGATTTGTTCCTACATGTGTATTGATTTGCCCAACCATAACAAGGCGTCTTTTGACAGGGCTGCACATTTCATTAGTAACATGCTCATCAATGAGGTACGGCGTTTAAAAGTTCGAAAACAAAGGAGACAATCAACAGAATCAATACGCCAGAAAGAAAAAGAATCCATGCCTGCCAAAAATCCATCTTGCACATTCAAAACAAGTGATGACCATAATGCAAAACAGGAAAACGACGAACCAGATGAAAAAAGCATTGATGCATATTCCGATACTTTCGATGAAAAATAGAACGAGCCAAGTACTGCAGACGACAGTATAATACATGTGAAACAGACATAAAACCTCGACGAACCCGGATGAAAAACACACAGAAGCTGAGTCTGATAATAAGTATAAGTGTAGCTATAAATCAATAGGAAAGTAAAAACAAATTTAAAAAATATGACAAGGTGTACCATTGTATTGGTATTAGCAGAACAGACCCAGTAAGATTCTGATTCCGTACTTTATATAGAAAAATACCTAAAGACCTTAGAACGATTCAGGCTTCGATAAAATAAAATGCATGCTTGTACAATGGTCATTTTAAACCAAATACTAATTCTGTTAAACATTAAACTTATAGAATCAAAATTTCCAAACATAAACGACCAAATATCCAGCATCACAAAACGCATGGTTGTGTTCGACAATTGAACCTGAAAACAAATTAAGAAATCAAACACCAAATGCTAGATGCTAAACTTTAAACAAAAAAGAAAAAAAGATATATTTTTGAACAAAACAAAAATGTCATCGAATTGATAAAAGCTAATACAAAATGCCAAACGTCTGTTAATGAAACAGCCACTAGTCAGACAGACAGGAGTCAGCCAATAACTGACAACACAACACGAACTAATTAAAGATATGAACATTTCTAAACAGATCAAAATAACTACCTGAGAACTTTCAAGCGAGGTACATGTGAAGTCATACAATCGTGCAGCCAATGACAGTCTCAAAAGAGAACTTTACAAACTAGACCTAAATAATTACCATACAATTATTGTACAAGTAGGTGAAAATGACGCCGATAGAGATCTGGAATTAAACCAGTTTAAAGTCAAATACATGTCCCTCATTAACCAGTTGCTGGTCCAGATATTTTGCCTTATTCCAAGACGTGAAGTGGATATAACGTAATATAATGACATACTGATACATATTTGCAGATTATTCAACCTACCATACGATATCGAACCACTACAGCTTTTCGCTAGCGTCGGGTCAGCTACAATCTATTTTTTTATTTCTCACTCTGACCTGATCCGCCTGAAAGACACGGGCACAGCAAATTATTGAAAAAATATGCATACTGCTATGCCCGTACTCCGAACAACACCTACCAGCGGGAGTAAGTCCTACCCAACTGCGCAATACCAATATAGACAACATAAAAGCCTCAGCTTGCAATTTATGCCCGTAATGGGTAGAAACAAAAACATCAACATAAGAAACGAGTACATGACATGGTTATCGAGGCAGACTCGATCGTGATATAAAGCCTTTGAAAAGAGACACTTCGATCACACACCATTATGCACATGACAGACGTGGCGAACTTAACTATAGTTAAAACCGATAGCTCTGTCAAGGTTTCCCGTTAACTAGGTTGGGGTGGGGTGCTCCCAATATTATATTAAATTATTACAGAAGACCCATCCTGGCTCGATTTTGTAAGAAATTTAAGTAGTGATAGAAATGCAATGCTCCGAGTGATGCCGACAGTTAAATTAATGAATACACAAAATGTGAAATTCAAATAAACAACAATTTAATATCATTCAATAACATATAGTCACTTCTCAAATAAAATTCAAATTGTAAACCCTATCACTCGTCTTTAACTCCTCCACGTGACGGTCTATTTCATCATCTAACTTAGTGTGATAGATTTTCCTCATATCCTGTGTTCCTCTGTATTACGCTTATCTGGACTTGTACTCCAGTTCTCTCCAGTCCGTATAACGTCTGCCTCCATTCTTCCTTTTTCGTTGTCTCCTTGAGACTCGGGACCAACTGCACTAGGCTATTTCCCCCTGTCTCCTACAGTTGCTCTGGTCCATAAAATCTTCCTGTACTGAAGCTCCTTTATAATATCAAGAATAACAAGTTTCCCGCCAATTTCGAATGACGTCGGAATAACTTATCTTCCTTATAATTCCCACAATATGGTTTAACGACTACTAACGTTTAGTTCTCAAGACAATATATTTAAACTTGCGATTCCAAATGGTGGCCATGCCTTGCTAAACTCCGAGAGGATGTTGATTCACCCCTGATTCACATAATGAGCAGACAGTGCCCCTCGGCGGCAGTCTATCAACAGTGAATTACGACCCCCACTTGATGTTCCTTTGATCAAAACATGGGATTTCATCACTTACACGTGAATCATGTTATGGCCATGTTATAACATGCTTGGCCAGTCAAGAGTTTCTATGACCATGTTAAATAACTAGCTTGGCACATCATTGTTCACAAGACTGACGACCTTCGTACATTTATGACACGAAATTATCAGCCTCAGGGTCTAGTATATACATGTTGCAATCTGGGTATTGTTCCTTACAGCGTGACAAGCTCCATCTAGGTACAGTGATTGTAACCATATAACCTAGTTAATAATAAGTATCATGTTTTTGGAGATATTTGTTTCGACCGTCTCTGTGTGCAAAGTACTAATTCTAAATGTACCTGCCAAGGTTTTAAATTCTCTTCCTCAGACTCGGGAATAACTAATAAATCTGTCTTCATTCCTACAACAAATGGGAAGAAAGTGAACTGTGCATTTTCTTGGGTCTGAAAACGAAAGGCTTGTAATATATCAATCTCAACTCAAATTCCGATTTGAGATCCACCTTGAATCACTTGCTAAATTTAACTTAAACGAAACCTGCACATCTAGTTCCATGTGAAATTTAACACTACTTGCACCGATTAGCTCGATATTGCAAACCAACTGAACCTCTTGTTTACTGACATATCCCAAACACTTGACAGGTCTAATTTACAGAGCCTAACTTAGACAAACTAAATTTGTGAAAGAAAGGATACCCGATCAGGTTCGTGTCAACATTCCGTTAATAACAATAAATGTTGGTATTCTCAGTAAAGTTGACCAACAAATCAGCTGGTCTAGATGGAACTCACCACAAAACTCTGACAATTTTGGCTTTATCAATCTCAGAATAGTTGAAAGAGTCGTTTCATTTCCATTATAAATTACAAATAATTATGCTAACTTCAATGACTCTGAGAATTTACAGGAAGTGATGCTACAGTTAAGTATAAAATATTCGCAATTCATAATGGAAATGAAAAGAATGATCCACCTAACTATCGAACCATTTACGTTCTATCTGTACTCTAAAAATCAGTGGAATAAACATGTCAGCAAGCATATTTTTTAAAAAAAACATGTCAGCAAGCATATTTTTTAATAAAAAAAAAACATGTCAGCAAGCATATTTTCAGATATCCTGACAAGTACCAATTCCTCCACAAATCACGATCAGATTTTCAACAGAATCATTCATTTAAAATTGCATTGACAAAACGTATTGACCTATGGCTACTAGCAGCAGAATCAGGCAATCTTACTGGTGCAATCTTCATTCATTTTAAAAACGCTGTACCATCTTGGGGGAAAAAACATTTAATTATAATCGGTCCAAAATTGATAAATAGAAGAAAAGGGCAGCCCGAATAGTACTGAAACTTACCTGTTTTGACTCCCTCAAATGTTTTGTTGTCACGTCTGCAATGGCTTCCTATACAAAAAAGTATTCTTTTTTAAAGTCGTCATGACATATAAGTCTTTAAATGGTTTTTCTCCAGATTATATATCTAACCTAATTGAACCAAGATCATCAAATACCGAGCGTAATCTCCGATCATGATCAAATATGTTATCCTCGTTTGAAAAAAGTTGTTTATTATTATTATTATTATTATTATTATTATTATTATTATTATTATAATATGCAGTGGCTCTAACAAGTTTTTAGATAGGAATAGCTCAAGAAACAAATCGGCAAACAAAAGGTCTGAATGATATTTCATTCATTGTACGGTCACCGCCCATGTGGGACTACTAATGACGACAAATGCTTACCATTTAGATACGGTCAGCGCCGGATTAAGCACCGTGGAGGCCCATAGGCAGTCAAACTTTTGGGGCCCCAGACCCACGGTCACGGTCTTATGGGGGCCCTTGATGGGGCCCATAAAAGTCGCGGGGCCCATAGGCAGTTGCCTACTCTGCCTAATGGGTAATCCGGGACTGGATACGGTACACACATCAGGTCTTGCTTATTTATATACAATATTTAAGTTAATCATACTCAAAATATATAGGTAATTTTTGTAATACAAAAAACTACATTTCATTTGTATGCCTTCGAATGTATCGACTCGTAGCATTCATCATGGCTGAGGCTTGCATTGAGCCTATCAACTTGCTATATGACATAGAGCAAACGAATGCATGAAACTGCCTCTCATTTCCTTAACTATTAGTATATTCCTTGTTACGAAAAATAAAAAAGAAGCTTTCTTTTACGTATGTTCCACAAGACAGATGTTTGTTGGTCGTGTGGGGGTGGGGCTAATGCGTCGATACGTCTCTACCAGTTCTATGATCCCATCTTCAGTAAATACCGTTGTGCCAAAAATGTCATAAAACCACGCAATCCTTCGGAAAGAAAATTCTTAATGGCGATAACTTTCTAAAAGTAGCTTTTCTTTGCTAGACGAGAAGTATTTTTCTGAGTGTTTCCCCCATACAAGCAAATCTTACATTTTCAACGAAATTGTTTTCTTCTATAGTACTGATATTACATACGTTTGTCTCTCAATAAATAATAGAAAAGAAAAATTCTTACATACAATTTTAATGATCGCATTAAGTATCTTGAATGAAATTGATAAATTCAAATATTAACGATTCATCGAAAATTGGACTCGCTGTCTGGTACGAAATATAAACGTAATCTCAGCAAGTATCGTACTGAAAAATTAATCGCTTGTGCATTTGATACGAAGTCCCTTTTATTTTCATTCTGTGCAAAAACAAACAAAATGTTGACGGAGATGTGTGAGGCATTGAAAAGTAGTGACAGGGGGCTATGGGAGGGATTGAAAAGCAGTGACAGGTTTTTTTTATGGTTTAACGCCATTTTTCAGCACAATATATACTATACATGGCGGCCAGTATTAATGGTGGAGGAAGAACCCCGAAAGAACCAACGACCCACGAGAAGCTGCTGGCAAGCTTTCTCACATAAATGCATTAGCCGAATCTTAGACTCGAACCCACGCAAACAGAGGTGAGATGGCAGTGATCCGTAACGGACAGCGCTTTAGACCACTCGGCCACTCGGGGCCCAAGCAGTGACAGAGAGCTATTTCTCAAAACTCTTGTAGTAATTAGATACTGATTTGAACTGCAACCATGTCAGGAATGATTTTCCAGCTGTTGAGTAGCCGTGTTTCAACTGAGTAACATCAGCTGGGTTGGTTGGCACATTGGAATCGACGAATGAACGTGAAATGTTAGGACTTAACCAAACAAATTTAGTTTGATATGGTGTGTTCTGATAAATATTTTGAAGAAGAAAAAAAACTGGTTCAGAAGCTCAGGAGGATAAATTGCAAATTGACTTTCAATATGGTTGCTGTAGAAGTTTCATCTATGCTAGGGGCGAAATCCAGAACAGAATTTTGATCATACATATTCAAGACAATCTCCAACCAAATTTATTAAAAATTGACCCAGACAGGAACAATACGAATTAACGGATAATTGTAACGTGTAGATGTCATCGTGACACAAAGTTAATATACGAGGTTTAACACGGAATTAACCAATAAGCGGTGATAGTTACGACACTCTAATCTATCTGGTTTAGGCTTGATATCTACTTAATGATGTTCGTTCGATAGCTGTGTCAGGTTGACCTGCGAAGCCTTTGTTGTTTATCAAGAATTTCAAGGGCCATACATATATTTATCATCAGCCGTATGTGTACGTGTCAGAAATTAGTCAAAATAGCGAATATATATATATATATATATATATATATATATATATATATATATATATATATATATATATATATATACAATGGCTGCCCTAAAACCTTGTCAGCAGTAAGTGTCCATTTGTAATATAATATGGCTAAAGTCCGAAAGGGACAAGATATGGAATGTTAGTAATTCCAGGGAATTTTGTAGACCATGAATTTAGCTTGCTTTATCTTATTTCAAAGGGAAACAGCTTCACGTCATTAACGTTGGAACTTTGGATAGAAAGATTCCACAGTGAATAGAAAGCATCACTGGTGTATTAACGAATCCACGCTGAACGGACAGCAAAGACCAGAGGGAACAGAGTGTTGCTGCACAAGTCAACTCGAATCAAAAAGCTACGTTGATTCTGAAGGGTGGTCAGCATTCAGATCAGGCCATGCAGTCATTCTGGACAATCAAGTTCAAAATGCTTAGTCAATTTTATGATGGGGTTTGTCATCTCTGTACAAACTGAACTGCTAATTGTATTTTTAAAAAAAAACTTTTCGTAATTAACTTCTAGTATTAGTGTTTCCTTCAAGTGTCTTGTACAATTCTATTTTCTTGATCTATTTAATCAAATTCTTTTATTCTGTATATGGTTACTTGTTTTGTTCTATTTTAAATAACTACACAGATCTTCATTTTTTTCATTCATTATTTTTCATATTTTTATTATTATTATTATTATTTCACTCTATCCGGGTGATCATCTTCTAAACACAGATATCCACCCCACTCCGTCTGCAAAGGAAGCGACACAAGCACAACAGGAGCCACTTCGGAAAGAATATTTTTATACTGTATATCCTGAAAACGATCCTACCAATTTTGATCTAAAATGGCTGAACTGTGTGGACATGGACAAGTTAAACCTACAGATGCTAAGGCCAAGGCTATTCTGAATTCTCTGCACCTGTTAGTAAAAAACAACTGATGCGATATTTAGGTACGGCTAGATATCAGTATTATTGGAAATTGTGTTTAAATGTTTCTATAATTGCTGAACCCATGACAAATGTATTGAGTAAGAAAAACAAGTTCCTTTGGACTGAAAAATGTCAGGAGGCTTTTTATAAGTTAAAAGCCATACTTGAAAGCGCACCAGTTCTTACAGCTCAAAATTTCGGCCAATCATTTAAATTATCTGTTGATTAAGTGATGTTGGTGTTGGATCAGTTTTGATTCAAGAAGACAAAAATGGTATTGATCATCCAGTGTTATTTTTCTAGAAAATTAAACAAGCATTGAAGAAGTTATTCAACAATCAAGAAGGAATGTCTGGATTTGATACTGGCATTACAACACTTTGAAGGTTACCTTTAGTTCAGCTCCTTCCTTTATTGTGTTAAGTGGCCCCGTACTTTCATCGGCAAAATTAAAATTAAAATTAAAATACTACCAAGGTGAAGTTTGTTGTTACATGAATATAATATTGACATCAAGGGAAAGATAAGTGAATTGGAGACGCACTTGCCTGTGTGTAGAAATGTATTATTTAATAGACAGTTTATAAATCATAGGAGTACTTATTTTTTCTTTAACCTCATGTATATTTAATCTATGGTAAAAAGAAAGCTTTATCATATAAATATTTCTTTTTTTATGCGGGGAAGTGTTATGTATATCTGATTTAATTTGTATTTTTTATATATATTATTTGTCTGTCAGCTTTAAAGTTTTATATTCTATACCATGCTATTATTTTAATCTTGTGTAAAAAACGTTGGATTTTTTTCTTCTTCAGAAAATCAGTTTGACCTGAATCTTTTTGCAAACAGCTATGACTGACCTAGACTCTGACCTTAATTCAAAATTAATAACAGCCACGTAAACAAGTTCTTTATTTTTTATTTTTATTGTGGGAGCATAAGAGATTAAGGCTGTAGTAATATATGACCTTTGACTTGCAAATAGTTTTTACCTTGATTCAAAATCACCAGTAAACAACTTTTTAAAAACATTATTCTAGGAGTAAAAATAATTGGTTTTTGTCA
The DNA here is from genome assembly GCA_030141615.1 of Unio pictorum. Lineage (NCBI taxonomy): Eukaryota > Metazoa > Mollusca > Bivalvia > Unionida > Unionidae > Unio > Unio pictorum. Next base: position 1,022,215 of record JARLTB010000027.1, on the reverse strand, counting down.
GGGTGATGTTTGGAGTATGTGATGTAAACATGATCATGTGACCCTCATACAGGTACCTATTTTGCATTTCAAATTACTCTGTATAACCTTTGTCGTTAGATAAATGAAGTTTGGGCTTAAAACAATTGATGTCCATTTTCTTTTGTTGTAGCCAGTTTTCCAGTTATATGTTAAATTTTCTTCAGATTATTTGGATTCTGAAAGATTAACTTGTTTCTCTGGAAAAATCTGAGTTACAGAATTCTTTGATAATAACATTTCTTAAAACTTATTCAGATTTCCAACAATGGAATGTTATTTCTTGTGTTTCTACAAGGAACTGTAGACAACAACACTGTACAGGATACAGCATATATCGTCGCCTTCCATCTTGGATTATCATAGGGGCTCAAACTTAAATTCAATTTGGACATTTCATTACTAGGACTTTTAATTTAATTATTATTGGATTTGATGCTTAAAAGTGTTCTATTTTTCCATTTTCCATTGTTTTTCTGTAAGGAAATAAATTATTTGTTAAATTTTACAAAGCTTTTTGTTTCACTCTTTCTTTGTTACCATTTATTAGAGCCTACACATGTAACACACAGTACATAGATATAATACAGTATCAAAAAGACTTGCACAGTGCATGTGATACAGTATCAATAGTCACTTCCATGTAATACACTATCAAAGATACTTGTGGCCAAGCAGTTTATGTGACATACATGCCAACAACTGACAAGGAAAAAGTATAATCCGAGCGGTCAAAAAGCAGAATCCAGGCAGAAAAGGCGTAATCCAAATATAACATGCTAAAATTTCAATAAAAAATGATTTATTTGCCCCTCTCATCTTTTAACATCATTTACTGTTTCAAGTTTTCATATGTAGCATTTTTTAGCTTTACACACATCAGCTAGAATCCATCTTTTTTTTCTTTCTGCCCATTCTAATCTATTTGTGAAATTATTTGAAAGGAGATATTTTTGCTCTCATATATGCATCAATCAACTAAAATAAAATATACTTTTAAGCACCAAATATCTTTAGAATGGTTCCGTACTAAATATGAATTAGAACCAAGAATCTGCATGTAAAGATTAAAATTAGAAAACCAGTCTGTTCTCTCCTCACTAAGACATACAGATGCTACAAATAGAATCTGAGGTCAAAAGTTTGAAAGTAGAACCAAGATGTTTCTTGGCAATAGGATAGGCGCCATAAATAGAACATGATACTGTTAGGAAAGTGAACACAGAAGTTACATAGAAGCCATATTTTCTAAAATACGGTCTATGGGATTAATGGAATGTTTAAAAAAAAAAATAATAATAATAATTGATATTTTGGAAAGGTGGATATACTGAAAAAGTGTAATCCATATATGTTTACGTGTAATGTGTAATTTAGTGAAAAAAAGCATAATGATTACGCCAAAAGTTTAATGGTTAGCATGTATGTGATAGAGTATCAAACAGACTTACAGAGTGCATGTGATACAGTATCAATAGTCAGTTCCATGTGATACAGTATCAAAGATACTTGCATAGTTCATGTGATACAGTATCAACAGACACTTGCATAGTTCATGTGATACAGTATCAACAGACACTTGCATAGTTCATTTGTCACAGTATCAACAGACACTTGCATAGTTCATGTGATACAGTATCAACAGACACTTGCATAGTTCATGTGATACAGTATCAACAGACACTTGCATAGTTCATGTGATATAGTTGGAAATAGACACTTGCAAAGCACATCAGCTGGAAAATTACACTTGTACAGCCCATGTGATGCATTAGGAAAAAGGCTATTTGTTGTTGGCATAAAGTCATTGCTCATCAAATGAATGGCTACATATTTGGTGGAGAAAGATCTTGGGTAAAACCTGTAAAGAACCAATGATCCATAGGAAGCTTCTGTCAACATTTCTCATATACCTCATAGGCCAAACCTGAGATCCGAGACAGAGGTGAGATGGCAGTGGTAAAAAACGACACTTGAACAGCACAAGTGAAATGTGTCATGCTTTTACACCAATAAACATCTTCAAAAGAGTAAAATTATCAAAATAATACTTTTATTTTTTATTAAATGATACAGTTTCAACACAATTCATTAACATTTCAAATGTTGATATTAATGAAAGTTTCAGATCTACTTAATTCAATAATACATTAATATTTACACTTATCCCAATGATATATTCCACCTAATAACAAATTTAACAGACCAAATCACATGTGCAATATCAACTTATATAAATTTATTTAAACTGTTCACTTTCACAAAAATGCAAAAGAACTATGATGAATAGTACACTCTGTGTTTATTAGTCTTCCATGTAAAAACTAGCAGGATTTGGTTGATTGGACATTAACAACTAAAATGTCCCAATATCTTGAAATCTGGTCAAGACATCCACTGTCGAACTAAATTCACTGTACAGGAACCATTATTTATTCACTGGACTTAATAGGATCTCAACCTTTGACCTTAAAATCTAAATGATTTAGCATTACAGGCCAAATACAAAGTTTTGTTATGGAGCATTTACTAGAACGAATGTCATTGAACCAACCCCCGTTTTCTCTAAGCCACAATGACCCTGACCTTTCTGACCCATAAATCAAAAGACATGTTCAAAATCTAAGTGCATGCACTCCAAAACTGTTGCTTAAAAAAAACTTGCCCAGAACCTATGCAAAAAAACATTTTTCTTTTGTCAGAGATCTTGATATCTGACCTTTTGAATACAAAGTCAGTAGGTTTTTTTTCTCCCCCCAAAGTGTAAGCCACTCATTAAAACTCTTGTAAAGATACACAATCAAGTAATGATTTTTCTGTGTAGCTATCCATTCTAATTTTGCCAGCCAGTGACACTGACCCTTGACACCCATATCAATGGTCTTCTTTCTTAACCTACATTCAGACCGACAGAAAGGTTTTGTCCAGGCCTGTTATGTATTACTAAAGACCTTGTGCAAAAATAAATTTTCTTTGATTAATTGATCTCCTTGACCTTTGAACATATGACTGCAAAGCAAAAGCTTCTACCTTATGCCAAGTACAAGCCAGCCACAAAGTTTAGATGAGGTCTGGATGAAGAACTAAAGTTCTGGTAGCGAGCCATTTTCTTCTTGAGCTACATTAATTTTGACCTTTCACTCCAATGAATAAATTATTTTCTTAACTCATGTGCATGCTGTCTATTATGCATGATAAAGGAAGATGGTGTAAAATTATAATTGTTGTAAAGAAATGAAAAAGATAACAGATAGACTTATGGACAAATAACAGTCTTTGTTATACCTTTCTGGCATGTGTAGATGTTTCATAATTAACACAAAATAGTATCAAGGTGAATAGCCAAATATAATTGTAAGTATATCTCTTTGTCTTCACAATTACTTATAAAATGATTTCATGCATATTACCAATTTAGCCAGTTTCCTTCAATTCACTGAAGCAAAAAAAATCTAAACTTTTGAAAAATCGCAGAAATTTGAAAAAATCCATTGTATTACACACTCCTGTAAATATGCTTTTTATTCTGTTATGTTTAACAATTACACAACACGTTAAAAAAAAATTACCTGGCTGAGAATCATTTAATTGATCAATTTGATGCGAAGTCAAAATAATTAACCAACATAACCAAATTAGCACTTTTAAATTATCAGCTAATAAAAATGCATAATTTCACATTATTAGAATCTTAAGAAATACTATCAAAGTAAAAGTTTGATATACTCAACACAAAAAATATATAACTTTTCTGGCAGGTCTGGATAAGGCATACTAGGAAAAGTTTGATGGTTTAAGAATTGATGAATAAACCTCACAAAGTAGGTCACAGGGACCAAGATGTATTCAAACCCGGATAATCAATAGTTTATAAAGGGTTCAATCAGAGCCCAGATATGCTCTTAATGTTAAAGGACCTCTGGAATATAGGGCACCAGAAGTTTAAGTATGGTCTGCAACAAAGGGACATACCAAGATGTACCCACATTTCAAGCTTAATCTGAACAGTTCCAAAATTGGATAGAGAGACAGAAGGACAGACAAATATATGTACAACAGTACATACATAATGAATCTTTGTTTTTATTGCCAGTTTCAAAGTGAGTGTAAGTAAATAAATTAAAACATCATACATATTTCACAATTATTACTGACTAGCATGTATGTATTTATTTATATGTAATTAAATCTCTTACTCCTCCTCACTTTCATAAGAGGCCATGAACAATACAACAAATACTCATGCAATGATTGGTCTTTGTATGATGGATCTACTTTACTAATAAATAATTTTATAAAATCAGTAACAATAAAGTCTTTACTTTACTAGTCATTGTAAGAAAATAAACCAGTCATAAAAAATACCAATCAGGATAATGACTGCAAACCAACCTTTTTACAGGTATTTACTTTTACAGGTATTTACTTCCGTTTGTTGTGATCCTTTAACTCAACAGACTGATAAATGCCTATATGGACAACAGTATCTAAGAAGACCTGTACATAGATGTTAATGCTGATAAATTCTTTTCTTCATTTACCTACAGTACATATTTAACTACTTTAAGCTGGACATCAGTCAACAAAAGACAACATATTTTAGTCCACAGAGCATCCTTTACTGAGACAGATTTCGCTGTATATTAACCATATTAACCCCCCCTCAAAAAAATGCAAAATTTATATTCCCAGAACTTAAGACATGATAACCTGCTTATTTAAGTGCACATGTCTGCATGATGAATTACACATATCTGCATGATGAATTACACATATCTGCATGATGAATTACACATATATCTGCATGATGAATTACACATATCTGCATGATGAATTACACATATCTGCATGAATTACACATATCTGCATGATGAATTACACATATCTGCATGATGGATTACAAAGCAAGTCACACAAGTATGTAGAGAAGACCATCAATTACTGTAAAACTTGCAATATTTACTTATACGAAATTAAATGGGTTGGTAGTAAAAATGGATAATTTCATGATGATACAGTTTCGTGAAGTCGTAATGTTTGCCATAATACCCAATCTTAAATCTGTACTGGGTGTACAGTCGACTCCACTTAACTGCACATCGGTTAACTGCACATGCCGGATAACTGGATGTAGTCACGCCGGTCCCGATTTTTCCCAATGTTTTTCAATGGGAACAAACTTTGGATAACTGCACTTCGCTTAAATGCACACTTCAGATAATAGCACGATAAATTTTCTGCCCGTGGCACATTATTCAATACAATTTTACTCCAGTTAACTGCACAATGTATAGTCATGATCAGTTATTGCCAGTCCACTGCTGAAGTGCTTCAAATAAGCCGACAATTAAGCAGGTAAATGCGACTTTGTAAATGATTGACATGTAAATGACACCATATGTGGTATGTACATGTATATCCGCACCCACTAGGGAGCAATAGCGTGGGGAAAATCATAGTACAGCATGGGAAACACTGCTCTAAACCGTTCAGGTTTGCATGATTTCAAACCAACAAATGGATGGTTGGAAAGATGGAAAATGTGCAACGGAATTCAATTTAAATGACAACACGGCGAAAAACAGGATGCAGACAACTTTGGAGCTGAATGCTTTTTCTTCGGAAGATGACCCATCAATGTCTGACAGCAGTTTTCGAATAACAAGCGATCAATAGAATTTCTTGAAATTCGCTATAATTCCTTGATCCATTGGTTGAATCAGTAAAATTGTGTTCGGAGGAAGGAAAACAAGCTTAACATTTAAGTAAAAGTTGAAAGAGTGGATTCTAATCATTGTTTAAATTTATTCTTCACATATATTCGTGCCGTGCTGCTTTAAAGCTGGACTGTACCATACTTCGGTTAACTGCACTGTCTTGTGACGGGCCCGAGGCTGTGCAGTTAACTGGAGTCGACTGTATTTAATTTCATGGATATGTGTTGCTCATCATTGACCTCCCCCCCCCCCCCCCAATAAGCCAATAAATCTTCCATGAATACTTTTGACTTCACAACATACAATCCTCCAAAGGTCTGGAGAATGGTGCGTTAAAGAATTCATATTAGTATATGTTAGAAATGTCCAGTTGACATGATGTGTTTAAATTCAGTAGCAATGATTTAGACAGTCAAGCTTCTAATGCTTAAAATAGCAAAGCTAATTTCAAACACCATGATTTTGATACTACTAAGCTTATTTCTAAACAGAAGATGTCTTGTGTTTGCATTTACTCAGTCTTTCAAACATTACCCTTCATAATCTTAGCCTTGTTTTGTCACAAACCTAAGACAGAAACAAGGGAAGACTAAGAATGTCAACATTACTCTTTGACCCCATGATTTCAAGTAGTCTCACGCAAGATCAAATCTATTGACTACTGTTTGCTATAACTCGTTTTCAGGCTGTCTGGGCTTGATATCTGTCAAGAAAGCCCAGCACCATGTCAAAAATGGCAGTCTGGACTTTATATGTCGGTAAAGCCCAACTGCATCCAATAGAGGCAGTCTGAACTTTAAATCTGTTAGGAAAGCCAAGCAGTGAAATAAAGGCAGTCTGGACTACACATTTCAAAAACGTCTAGCACTGTGTCCAATAATGGCAGTCTGGATTTCTATCAAATGGTTGCACTTACAGGTCACCAACTATGATTAACTTCTCTGTCATTTTCTGTTGATTTCCCCCTTGCTATACTGGGTAACTTGATCACAGTACCTTTTAAGTGTTTTCTGACACAAGAGACAAAAGGTGTTTTGATTGGATACAGCTGTAACGTCTAAAAACTCCCTTTTCTCTGATTGGATACAGCTGTAATGTTTATTAACTCCCTTTTCTCTGCTGTACATTCCCAGTTACACCAAAGAATGCAAGATGTGATTTCAGTTTCATCTATAGTTCACATAGTGTGACAAAAATAACACATTTGATTTCGATACAAACACACTGTTTCAGCAGTTTATTTTGTAATCAGCTATGGTGCTGTTGGTAACAGCCTTGTCATGCAGCATATATGCTGTACAGAATCAATGGCCATAGTCACCACATCAAACAAGTGCCATCTTTGGTAAACATACGATTCATTCTATAATGACATCAATCTTCAACTTCTCGATATTTCTTTACTCTTTTCCACTCGCCTGTGGCATAATTCATTTGGAAGAAAGTGTCAACACACATGGTTTTCTGTATGCCATCTGTTTGCATAACTATTTCCTTGTTTTCACTTAAACGAATACTAAGAATGTTTCCTTGCTGAGGACAGGGGTTTTCTGAAAGAAGAAAAGTGAAGCCACATTATTTGCCAGCAAACTTTGTACATGTGAAGCATGGTCAATTATCCTGACTTATCCAGATACAATAATCATGTGAAGCATACATCAATTATCCAGACTTGTCCAGATAAAATAAGTATGTTAAGCATGTAGTCAATTATCCTGACTTGTCCAGATACAATAAGCATGTGAAGCATGTAGACAATTATCCTGACTTGTCCAAATAAAATAAGCATGTAGTCAATTATCCTGACTTGTCCAGATACAATAAGCATGTGAAGCATGTAGTCAATTATCCTGAGTTGTCCAGATACAATAATGATGTGATGCACAGTCAATTATCCTGACTTGTCCAAATACAATAATCATGTAAAGCATATAGTTGATTATTCTGACTTGAATGGTGGATTATCATGTTCATATAATTTGGTATTCAGATCATGGACAAAGATAATATTCACCCTGATTATATAACAATTCCACCAAGGACGACTCAACTTTTGTGAAAGGATTTAACCTTGATATTATTTTTGATCTAAATATTACAGCAAATTAATTTACTGCCACAAAAAACAATTTCCAAGATTGCATAAATAAATATCGTGTCAGCAGCATATGCTGTAAATAATGTATAATTTTTAAACATAGGGTGAAAAATAAGATAACTCATCTAACTGGCCCTGTTCATGTCAAAAATGCCAAAGTATAAAGACAAGACATCAAAAACTCAGGGACTAGCTAAACTCCTGAGAAATATGAACACAAAAAGAGTCTTTTGAAAGGACTGATCAACCATCATTCCCTTTGAAGGACTTTTATTGTGGGTGAAATTAATTTCCAGAAATTCTAGGTAAGACCATTTTTTCTATAAAACTGCTAAATGTTGAAACCATCTTTGATATTCTTCTGTGATAATGATTTAAAATTAGTCACTGTATGCACACATTCAATGTCAGTTTGGGACCATAAATAGGAACTTCATTATTCTATATTTTCAATTTCCAGAATCACTATCTCATTTCTTCAAATAGTAGTATAAAATAATTCACACTATATTTTTTAAAAGCTCTTGTACCTCTCGACCCAGCCATGAAACCAAGGATGAGTGCTTTTTCTGGACGCGTAACTTTGTTGGATGTGCGGAACATTTCCTGTGCCTCCACCATTTGTTCCCTCTAAAGAAAATGAAAAATAAAACAAAAAATACTGTAAGACTATCATGGTTCAGATAAACCTAATAATGAATACAAAAAACAACAGAGTTACCTGTACTGGACTAAAATGTCAGCAATCTACATTTACTTTGAGCAAACTTCTAACAAACTGTTACGATTTTGCTCAAATTTTGAAGTTATTATTCTTTAATTATAAGCCTGTACAAATTCCCATATTTTGTATGAATTCTACACAATTTTCGCACATTTTGTATGAATTCTACACAATTTTCCCATATTTTGTATGAATTCTACACAATTTTCCCACATTTTATATGAATTCTACACAATTTTCCCATATTTTGTATGAATTCTACACAATTTTCCCACATTCTATATGAATTCTACACAATTTTCCCATATTTTGTATGAATTCTACACAATTTCCCCATATTTTGTATGAATTCTACACAATTTCCCCATATTTTGTATGAATTCTACACAATTTTCCCACATTTTGTATGAATTCTACACAATTTTCTTATATAGCTGTTTGATCATTGGCACTTCATTTATTATGGTTATCATATGCATCTCATTCTCTCTGTTTTATTCTTATTAAAAACTGATAGACATATATGATAGCTGCTTCTGTTAGAGTGGAAGATGCGGACTCAAGCTTAATTAGTTTTGCCAAGTCAAAACCCACAAGAGATTCCACTGGGGAATAGTGTGAGTGCAGCCTTGATAGGTCAAAATTGTACCATAAGTGTGAGATAACCAAATTACTCTGAGTTGTGAATATGTTGAGATCCCTTCACTGTGATAGAGTCTATGAGAAAGAAGTTCACCATAGGGAACGAATTCAGAGCTTTGACATCATGGATGTGAAGTCAGTCATTGCCAACAATAAATTTACCTTTGCATGTCCTCCAAGTGGAGGATCTTCAGCTGCTGCAATCCTCCCCAAAGATTTAAGCTTCAACTTCATAATTACCTTTATTATCAAAACTGAGGAGGTAAGAAGTATGCCCTCATCATCTCCATGCTGGTCAGTAATGTGTCAGACTTGAATATTACCTAATACTGGCTATACATATTTTTCCCTATCATGAGACAAAGGTCTGGTGCTAACTCCCCAGTCGCTGAGGTACACCACCACAAAGACATTGTTCTTCCTTATCAGGAACATGTTTCCATGGATATGTTTTACCCAGGTGTGGAAAGCATTGAGACTGGCTTTCACTTTTAAAAGCATTCTCTTACAAGGAATTCAAACTTGTTCACTTGACAATGTCTTCTAAAGCTTCCTCTGAAACTTGAGCTATACTTTCAATAGCAATTGGGAGAAGGATGCAAAAGTTAATGTGTTGCTGTTGTTATTGGTGGCCAGTATATCTGGTGGAAGAAGAACCTGGGAAAAGTCAGGAGGAACCATGACACAAGGAAAAGCTATTGGCAAGCTTTCTTACATACACATGTTGGCTAAGAATGGGGCTTGAACCCATGTCAGTAATCTGTAAAGGCGCCGGAGACAACTCTGCATCCTAAACCCCAAGTTAATAGTTCCATGTCATGATAGACAAAATGTTGAGAAGAGTCAAACTTCTCAACAATGATTACCCACCCATACTTTGAATTAAGGATGTAAGGTTGCTCATATCAAGAAAGCAAATTTTGTAGTAAATTATGTTTCTCCGAGAATACTTACCCAATCACATTACTTTAGGGATATTAGCCTGCTACCTCGCGAATCCAGCCCTACCAAAAGACGAAAATTCGTCTTTCCTGTCTACGTCATATAGACAAAGGGCAATAACTCTTGCCCCTTACCTCCCCTTGCTACCCGCTAGGTGTCGCTGTTTCTTTAGTTTTTAAGCTGAGCGGTATATAAAACACGAGGATGCTCGCATGGCGGGGTGGTTGGGAGGGTTTCTTAGTAATGTGATTGGGTAAGTATTCTCGGAGAAACATAATTTACTACAAAATTTGCTTTCTCCTTTGAATACGTTCCCCAATCACATTACTTTAGGAGAATAAGTAATAGGAGGAGGGAATGCGGAGCATCCGACCTCCACCCCGGGTATCCTCTAGGGAATGATGGTTGGATTCCCCATGTGAATGATAACCCGGTCTCCTAATTTTCAATCAGCAACACAGCCCAGGGTCACGTGATATGTGACCCCTTTATACGGTTAAGAAGATAGTTATTGAAATCTTCTTACCTACGAAAATTTATCTGGCGAATCCAGCGAAGCTAATAGGTTGTGCTGATTGTTGCACATGGGTCTGGTGGGCGTCTGGGCTGCCCAACACCGGACCTACTAGAATCAATGTTTGCCTCTGCGAGTACAAACTTGAAGATAAAACTGTAGAAGGTTGACTCTGCATGTCAGCCAACAGCTTCTATAAGGTGACTGATTTGCGAATTCTCAGAGTACGCCGAGCGTATAACCCACTACAGCCACGACGCAAGGGCTTGAATGGTGATATCTCATATCCCAGCTATCACCAGAAGAAAGAGGTGCTTGTATGTGACCTGACTCACCTCTATGCATTGAAATGGTGCTAGAGTGCACAAACAGGATCTTACATGGCTGTTGATCCTGACTTATCTATAAAGAAAGCGAGCTAATGACGACTCGCTGATCGCCAATGTATGGTAATCTATTTTGGACAACGAAGCCTGGCTGCGTCAAGAGGACCATCAAACCCTCTGATCGGAACGGAAGAGAGTTCGGGTCACTAGAAAGGACATGTAACTCGCTCACCCTGCATGCTGAAGCTAGGACTACCAAGAAACCCAATTTGTATGATAGTAGCTTTAACTAATCGTGGGTTAAAGACTCAATACTGTCTGAATTGAGTCATGTTAAAACCCAGGACAGATTCCATTTGGAAACAGGGTGAGGGATATAAGTCGATTGAATTTTTAAAATGTCTAAAAGATCTGACAAATCTTTGTCATGGCTGATAGCACATGTACCAGAATGGCGGAATGTGTCTGATATCCTGGAGCGGTAGCATTTGAGAATAACTGGAGCCAGCTGTTTCTCCTCGAAAAGCCAGAGAAAAGTTGGCCAGTTGAGGGATTGTGACACTCAGAGGAACAATGTGAATGATATGGTACCAGTCTCTGAAAACATGCCACTTGCCCTCGTAAACCTTCAGATTAGAGGGCCTTCTTGCTCTCGAGATTCTCTCCGCAATCAAAGATTTAAATTGATTGTCTTGCAAGGCTGTCTGGACAAGAGCCAAGCTTGAACATAAAGACGGTCCGGACAGGGGTGAAACACCCCTGGCCGCGGTTGCTTGTGAATACTTGTGCTGACTGTAATCTTCCTGGGTAGATCTATCGCCTAGATTGAGTAGATCGGAGACCCAGGAGTTGTTCCATCTGAGAGGGGCAATCAGAACCATCTGACAGTTCTGACCCCTTAACTTCTGGATTAATTTCAGTACCAAGACCGTGGGAGGGTAGGAGAATGACCACAACCCTTCCCAGGTGATTGATCGAGCATCCACGACCCAAGCTTCTGGGTCTGGAACCTGTGAGATGAAAGGTGGAGAACTTGCGATTCCACCTTGTTGCAAAAGATCAATCATCGGACGTCCCCAAAGTGTGTCAATTGGAAGAAAGTCCGATTGATGGAGTGACCATTCTGTGTGAATGACTAGACAGAGTGTCAGCCAAGACATTGAGTCTGCCAAGAATGTGTCTAAATTGTACATTGAGGTGGAGATTGTCGAACCAATGTAGAAACTGCCAGTTCAGAATGCACAGGTCTGGTGATTGGTGTCCCCTTGTTTTGAGGCAAGGCACCACCACAATGTTGTCTGACATAATGAGGGCAGTTTGTAATAAGAGTTGATCCTGCCCGAAATGAAAGGCATTGATGACAGCCATTATTTCTGAAAGGTTGATGTGGAAAGGGGCTCGCCCCTGGCACCCACGTGCCGCTGACAGTATCGACGTCCGGCAACAGGTGGGCACCCCAACCGTAGGTATTAGTGGCGGAACATACCGTTATCCCCGCTTGGGGTATCTCCAGAGTAATCCCTGTGGACAGCCTACAGGGGTTGTGTCATTGACTCAAGAATGATCGTATCTCTGGCGTGAGCATGACTGTTTTCTGGGATCGAAGGGACTTGAAAAGGGCGCAATTACGCTAGCAACGTCCTTTGTAAAGGGCGCATAAAAGGACAGCTGAGCGGGATCAAGTCTGCTGCCGCATTGAATAATCCGAGGATCTGCAACTCTCTCGCTAAAATGCGCATCCTGTCGGAAACGGACTCTACGAGTGCAATTATCTGGATGATCGCAAACTCGAGGAAGCCTTACCAGATTCAGATCGGGAGAAACTCCACACCCAGATGGACCAAAATCCGGATTGGACAAAGATCAGACTTTATCCAGTTCACGAGAAAGCCTATATGATGTAAAGTGATATAAGATCGTTTCTGCCTTTGAGCAGAGTAGAACTTGACAGATGTTTCTGGAGGATGTCGTCCAAATATACTGCCGACGCAATAGATGAAGTCGAGCGGAACAGGGTGACGACGTAATCCATAACCTTGGTACTAGCCCAAGGGCTTAAATTAAGGCCAAAATGTATGACATGGAACTGATAAGCCGAGTCCCGACAAGCACAACGGAGAATGTCCGCTACTCGTGGGATAGGGACGTGAAATGTGCATCGGTCATATCTAGCCAGCTTATGATGGGGTTTAAGCGACGTGCCCTTCAGACATGCGTCACGACGTATCAGGTCTAGGTTGGCAGAAGCAGTCAGTGCATTGGCCATGGAATGGTGAGCTGCCCTGTTAAGAACCCTAGCTAACCGGGCCGTCGATTCCCAAGCATGTTCATTGCCAGATTTTTCAGCGATCCTGAAAATGGCTAGGGAGGCTAGGTCTAACAGTGAAGACGTAGCGACTACATTTCGAACCAGCTTGGACGTGGCATTGAACACAGTTTTGTCCACTTTATAAGACAATGCCGCAGACATATGGACTGCTGCCATATTTTATCCCGAGCCAGGACCTCAGTACTGAACGCATCGGAGTGAGATTTGTACCATCGACCTGAAAACGACGCTGGTACTTGGCTTTCAGAAAGAACGCCTTAGCATTTCCTGGATCCCCTATACGTGTCGACAGACGGTCATTAATTTCCTTAATTTTTGTCGACTGGGGAAGGAGGCGGAAGGATAGAGTCTCTTCCCCCTCATCCAGATCGACCGACGCTCTAACCCTATAGTCGGTAATGGCAGCAGGAGGTGGAGGGCATTCTGAAGGGGCCTTAACACCCTATAAATTTCCTCCACTGCGGCTTTGAAGCTGAACTCAGTCCGTTCCATAGTTGGATCTGCATACAGCTGATTTGCCTGTGATTCATCGCACTCACTATGTGCATAATCTTGCTCTGGTAAAGCATCCATATCGGGGTAATGCATACCAGGTGGCATAGATGACTCGATTCCGTAATCTCTGATAAAGGCATTCACTCTCCCTTGTGGATGATCTGTTAGCCTATGGACGGCCGGCAATGCCGAATGAATTGATTGGCATATGTTTGGCCTGAACGTCTGCGACGGGCCGGCTATGACCGGCACCGACCGCTCGAATGGTCGGGTTGGATCGAGAGATTCATCGCCAACATCTGTGTCATGGTAGTGATATGTAACCGGTAGTACGGATTGACAGACGGAAACATCACTAGAATCATCGTCAATCCGATTTGTGCGGATTGCGGTATGATAAAAGTCCCCGTGCTGGTACAGCGGTACAGTCAGACGGACTGGTATATGACTAAAATCTCCATACGGTTGGACGACCGGTGCCTGTTGGGTTGGACGGCCGGAGCCGGATGGACTGTCAGTGCCGGCAAGTGTCGGCTGGAAGCTTGGCTGGACGACCGGTGCCATTTGGGTTGAACGGTCATTGCCGGATCGACGCCCGGTGCCGGTTAGTGCCGGCTGGAAGGTCGGCTGGATGACCGGAGCCATATGGGCTGAACGGTCATTGCCGGCTGGACGCCCGGTGCCGGTTGGTGCCGGCTGGAAGGTAATAATAATTACATAATGCTTATGTAGTGCGGCCAGCACTGTGCACCCATGGACGGCCGGTGCAGGTTGATGCCGGCTGGAAGGTCGGCTGCACGACCGGTGCCATTTGGTAATAATAATTACATAATGCTTATGTAGTGCGGCCAGCACTGTGCACCCATCTACCATTCGCTCAGAGGGAATGTTGGTCCTGGTACAGCTTGCATATCTGTACAGCATACCAGGTGACCTAGATGACGCAATTCTGTCATAATTGACACTTTCACTAAATCTCCCTTGTGGAGAAGCCGTGAACATATGGACGGACGGCACTAACGGCTGATTGAACTGGCGAATGGTCGGCCTGAAAGTCCTGTTCTGGTAAAGCTGCCATATCTGGGTAGCGCATACCAAGTGGCATAGATAACTCAATTCCGTCATCTCTGATAATGTCACTAATTCTCCCTTGTTTTAAAATCACACCGTCACGTATTTGACGTGACGGAAGGTGTACACCGGCAATACCGACTGATTTGTCTGGTATATGGTCGGCCGGAATGTCGGCGAAGGTCCGGCTATGACCGGCACCTGCCTCTCGAATGGTCTGATTGGATGGAGATACATCTATAACATCTCTCTCATGGTAGTGATATGTAACCAGTAGTACAGATTGACTGACGGGTACATCACTATAATCTCCGTAAATCCGATGTACAGCCGGTGCAGGTTGATGCCGGCTGGAAGACCGGTGTCATTTGGGCTGAACGGTCGTTGCCGGATGGACGGCCGGTGCAGGTTGATGCCGGCTGGAAGGTCGGCTGCACGACCGGTGCCATTTGGGCTGAACGGTCGTTGCCGGATGGACGGCCGGTGCAGGTTGATGCCGGCTGGAAGGTCGGCTGGACGACCGGTGCCATTTGGGCTGAACGATCGTTGCCGGATGGACGGCCGGTGTAGGTTGATGCCGGCTGGAAGGTCGGCTGGACGACCGGTGCCATTTGGGCTGAACGGTCGTTGCCGGATGGACGGCCGGTGCCGGTTGATGCCGGCTGGAAGGTCGGCTGGACGACCGGTGCCATTTGGGCTGAACGGTCATTGCCGGGTGGACGGCCGGTGCCTGTTGATGCAGGCTGGAAGGTCAGCTGGCCAGCCGGTGCCATTTGGGCTGAACGGCCGGTGCCTGTTGATGCAAGCTGGAAGGTCGGCTGGCCGTCCGGTGCCATTTGGGCTGAACGGACGGTGCCGGATGGACGGCTAGTGCCGGTTGGTGCCTGCTGAAGTGCCGGCTGAACTGACGGTGTCGGCTGGACGGACGGCGAAAGTGCATAATAAAATGGATCCAATTGATCCAGCCTAGACTCCATGCGTCCGGACTTACAGGCCCGAAAGCCATGCACGGACCTGCGGTGAAATTTACATCCACTGGGCAGCCTAAACCATGTCAACATAATTTCCTCCATTTCCACATTGCCAACACCCATTTTGCCATTCATGCCTTCGTTGTCGACTTTGCTACTGAAACGACAAAAGAAGAGAACAAAGCACAAATTAAAAAATTCAGCATATTATTAATTCGATAATACTATAACCGTTATTAACGGAGTAGTCAAATTATTCTGTGCCATCTTAACTCTTAATGACCACACTAGTTATCGCCGTGAGCGTGTTGCAATATGTCGTTCAAGACGAAGTCTACTGAAACGAAAAGATGATAAACAAAGCACATTTAGCAATTCAACACGCCATTAAGTCGCTATTACCATAACCGTAACTAACGGAGGAAGCGAAATGATTAAGTGTAGCGTGAATTCGTGACTACAACACGAAATTCCGCCATTAAATAGTCGCAACTGGTCGTTCAGAGACGAAGTCTACTGAAACGGAAAAGAAGATAAACAAAGCACAAATTAACAATTCAGTAAGCTATTAAGTCGCTATTCCATAACCGTAACTAACGGAGGAAGCGAAATGATTAAGTGTCGCGTGAATTCGTGACTACAACACGAAGTCCGCCATTAAATAGTCGCAAATTGGTCGTTCAAAGACTTTTTTGAAGTCTACTGAAACGTCAAAGAAGATAAATAAAGCACAAATTATCAATGCAGCACGTTATTAGTCGCTAAAATCGTAAACGTTACATACGGAATAAGCGAAATTATTGAGTGCTACATGTATTACATGCTAGTACCGCCATAAGCGTGCTTTTGACCACGTTGCAACCTGGTCCGAAGTCTAGAAAAGGTGACAAAGTCACTCAAATTGGAAAATATTGTAAAATAATGTATACGACCTGTAGAGGAATGATTATCCAACACAGTAATTCCAAATTTAACTTCGGATGGTCAGAATTTACACTAAGATGGCTTGGATTCATTGGAGGTCTAATTGTACGTGTTTTCGCGTACAGCGAAGCTAAAAAACTAAAGAAACAGCGACACCTAGCGGGTAGCAAGGGGAGGTAAGGGGCAAGAGTTATTGCCCTTTGTCTATATGACATAGACAGGAAAGATGAATTTTCGTCTTTTGGATTCTGGATTCGCGAGGTAGCAGGCTAATATTCCTAAAGTAATGTGATTGGGGAACGTATTCAAAGGAGAACCAAAACCATACAAATCATGTTTTTTTGTACATGCTTATTTTGTACAGTGTGTTGTCCAGGAATGCCTGCCTTCGCTGTGTAGGATATCCTGAACTGGGATATGACATATGATGTCTTCTTGAAGGAACACCATCTTGGTTTATGCCTTCCACAACACAAGAAGGATTTTTTTTATGTGTCTGAAACCAAGTTGATAGGTGTTAAGGGCTCCATCCTTGATGGAGAAAAATAATCTGAAAGGACAAAGCCCAACTTCTCTACACTGATTATTCACCACAAAATGGCTGAGGGAATGTTGTTCATGATATAAACAAAAATACAAACTTTCCAAATGTATTGTGGTGTGTCTTGCAGAAATATTGCCATGGCCACAGTGGACATACTGAACTCTCAGTGAAGGCCCAAGTTCATTTTGCAATCTTTAACCATTGTGACAAAATCATCGTCATCATCTACCAAGGCAATGACCTTTTCAGTAGAAAGGATTGAAGGCAGAGGATGGCTTTCTGAACAGAGACTAAATCCTACTGATTTCAGCAATAATCTATTGCTTCCATTAAATAAATTCTGCCAATTTCACTGATGCATTGGCATGTTCAAGCATTTCCTTTTCATTGCCCTCATCAATAGGAAATGAAAGAGTATCATCATCAGAAAGCAACAATGTTAAAAAAAAAAAAATTTTTTTAACATCCTTATCAATCATGTTAGGGAGCGTTTATCAGATGTGACAAGCTTAACCCAGTTGTACAGCTTGAAAAGTACTGATGGTTGGCCAGCAGTCCGAGATAACACTCTCCTGACAACTTTTAATATACATAACTCATTTGTACAGCTTGGTTGGTTGGTCAGAAGTTAGAATGGCATACCAAATTCTGTATATGCCCTGGGTACATTAAACTGATAATGATTTTGTATTAGATACAAGAGGTTAAGCTTCAGACATAAAGAGAATAATACTGTAAATAACATTTATTCTGCCTCAGACTCATCTTTTCATTGATTCCAAAAGGTTTAAACTAAGAAAATGAAATATGAACTTTTCATTAAATTGGTTCCCATTCCATAAAGACATATTCATGTAGTTGCAAAACAGCTGACAGAAGGAAGGTTGTTGGATGTGGCAAAAGTTGGTGCAAAATGTGATTCAACTTAGCTGTCCCCATCTACCAAAAATTACTGACACAGTGCAGCCTAGTAACATAACCTGCAAGCCTTGGATGATTGTGTAGTGAGTTCATATCTCATCATAGGTATAGCTATATTGCTCACTGAGGCAGTGCAGCAAAGTGTTATTAAATGTGGACCCTGTATGAGTTCCTCAAATTCAAGCTGCATCATAGGGATCTAGTTATTGCTGTTGTTGGGTTTAACACTATTTTTCAGCACAATATAGACTATACATGGCGGCCAGTAATAATGGTGGAGGAAGAACCCGGAAAAACACCTGGAAAAAACATATGACCCATGAGAAGCTACTGTCAAGCTTTCTCACATACCCACATTGTCCGAATTGGAGACTCGAACCCACGCAGACAGAGGTGAGATGGCAGTGATCCGTAATGGAGAGCACTTTAGACCACTCAGGGCCCCTTAGGGATTTAGTCAATGTAGCTGTAAAGAAGTATCAGCAGCTGCTGGGGATTGGGGAGTGTTTGGGATGGGGCAAGTAAACCTATACAGATATCTGTGCACTATACTTCACTTTTTATGACTACACTCATTGGAAACTGGAATATGCTCTTGACTTGTAAGTAACAAGCAGAATTACAAAGATTTTAACTGTTATAAAGTAACAAAATAATGAAAAATTCATGTCTGAAAAAAAAAATCTGCTCACTGTGAGAGAAAGTCCCTTTCTAGGAGGCTGTTGAGTCAGAGTCCCTGTGGGTTGGATTTGGGAAGCAGCTGATACTTGTGCAGTATTAGGTTGCAAAAGTTGTTGTATGCCTGGCAGTGGCTGTGACAGCACATTGTTTGTCAGCATCTGTACAGTAGTCTGTGACTGACCAGCTGGCTGTGTCCTTATCTGTGACTGACCCAATCCCAATTGTTGCTGTAGTTGTTGAGACAAATTTTCTCTTGCTTGCTGAGTGACTGATGGTACACCTGATTAAATAAACAGATAAACATAATTACTATGAGATATATGTTTTTTTAAGGGGATACAGCTAACTTTAATAAAATAATATTTACCTGTCTTTATTGCCTTGCTTACCTCCATGTCCATGCTCACATGAGATGGAACAATAAAGAAATCTAAAACAGAGAGAATTCAGAATCAGGCAGATTCCCACATTATAGATACCCACCTGACCCTGACTAAGTTTTTGCCATCAAAAAGAAGGAAATCTTGCAACAATGACAGGTAAGTATTACATAGTAGAGACATAGTCAAAAGTACCAATATTTACTTATCAGGTAAGTATTTCATTGTTAAACTCAGTTTTATACCCCCTTAATAGCAGTAATACAACATCTGTCACTGTTGCTTTGCTGATTGTGCGAGAAGGTTGGGCCAGTTTTAGAGCTATTAAGAAATGCCTTAGCTCTGGAGTGCCAAAGATCAAAGGTGGTGAATGTAGTGTGACCTCCAAAATGTGGCTTTCATAACATTCTCCCATGAAGAATGATTCAGATAAACCTAGACAGTAGCAATTACCCTAAATATCAATGAGGGACTGATAATCTTTCTGGAGCGCGAGGGCAATCCACTTAGAAACAGTGGTTGAGATGTCTATCTTGATCATCCACAGCACAGATATGACTGAGACTGGTGATCTCAATAGGAAGTGGAATTATCTAGGGGAGATGATCCTGGTTTATCTAGAATCCTTTAAAGATTTACTGATTTACCAATATCAAGAAAAGTATTAAAACTGTTTTAGTATTGGAGTGGGATTGTATTAGCCTTATAAAAAAGTAGGCATGCTTCTGTTTATCCACCTGATCCTATTTTTTCCTGCTGACCATACATATCTTAAATTTCAAAAAATGGAGACAAAAAAAAGAAAACAAATTCAGGAGAAAAATAATTAACAAAAGGAAAGTGACTATGCTTAAAGTAAAATTCGTGAATGAAGCTATTTATTAGTTTATGCTTCATTTAAATCTATCCAGACTCCAAAAGCAAACAATATTAAAACATTTTTACCACCAACCTACCTTATCTTTTGTCAATGTAACCAGAACCTCACACATATTTTTATTTGGCCTTACATCTATTAATTACACACAGATAATTTAGATAAAGACATTAAAAAATATTCATCACATGCCACAGGGCTCTCTGAATTCCCCAAAACAAATACATCTTCACTATTGATTCCCTGCAAGACTACATGTGCTTCTGAAACATGTACAAAAAAATGAACTTGAATATTTCTTGACTTTAATTATAAAAGAAATAGAGAAAATGAATTAGTATAATGAAAACAAGGTAATGAGAAAATATGTACCTGGAAATGATGCAGGTGGTGCTTGGAGCCGAGCATTGGCAGATGGAATATATGACACTGACTGTGAAGGTAATGATGCTGGTGAGGACCCCACAACAACTGGCAGTTTCTGTCCAAAAAATAAAGTAAACTCAATCTCTACAATTTACAAATACTGTTTGCAAACTTAGTTTTCTTGCAAATTCACACAAATTTGGCACTAAAGTTTTGTAATTTACATGTAAACAATTGCAGAACAGTTTATATATGCTTTGTGTATGAACATAATTTAGCATTTTTGTTGAACTGAAAAGTTGACACGTAATTTACAGTACGTATACACAAGGAAACATTGAAATTGACTTCAACAGTTTACTTTTCAATTTGACATTCATTTGGTCTCTGTTATGGATCACTGCAATCTCACCTCTGCTGTGTGGGTTTGAGTCTCAGATTCGGCCAATGTTGGTATGTGAGAAAGCTTGCTAATAGCTTCTTGTGGGTTGGTGGTTCTTTCCAGGACGTTTCCCGGGTTCTTCCTTTAAATTAATACTGGCCGCTATCTATAGCTCATAAGTTAATTCTAGTGACTAAGTTGTATACTGAGACTGTTTAGCTCCATGTTAATTCCAGTGACTAATTCAAGTTCTATACTGAGACTGTTATCAAAGTTAATTCAAGTGACTATGTAGAATGTGGTGTGACTGACAATTGTGGCTGTGAGTCCTAAATGGTAAAAGCCAAATTAATAATATAATCTCGTGACACTGATGTTCGAAACTTCCTTGATGATTTATTTGTAAGAGTGAAAGTGAAATATATTGAATTGAATAACAATTATATGAGGTACTGAATAATTTAAATCATTATCAGTGCAGCCTCCTCATGCAAAAATCTATATCAATTAAGAACTCCTCATTGTTTAAATCATGATCAGTGAGACTTCCTAACGGTTAAAATTAAGATTAATGGAGCCTCCTCATGTTTAACGCCAAGAACAATTTGGCCTCCTCCTCATTAGTATCAAGACTAATGGAACCTCCTCACTGTTAAAATTAATTGAATAATCTGTCATTTGAAGCTGATGAAAGTAAATAAAAATACAACATACATAAAGTCTTCAGTAAACAAATGCTTTATGTAGGCAACAAATGGCCCATTGAAATTAGACACAAAGAGACAATGATCCCTTTCAAGAAATATCTTAAAACTCACCTTTTTCGACTGCAAGAACAAACTTAAAGACCTAATAATATTTCCTACCTTAAATATTTTCAGCTTTTTTAATGTTTTCTAATTTCATGGGTTTTTTTTTTTTTTCGTGGATGTTGTAAAGTGCTTAGAGCTTCTAAAGATTAGACATTATACAAAGTCCTCATTATTATTATTATTATTATTATTATTACATATAATGTTCATAATACATTTGCTGTGTTGTGTTTAAAAACCGTTAAAGTATTTGTTAAGCATTTCTGATGCACACGTTACCTCTTGCGTAACAATGCTTAAGTCATTAACACCTTGCACAAGTTTGATAATGAGTTAGCTCCATGTATATTTACTAGTTAGCTCCAATTATATTTATGAGTCAGCTCCATGCATATTAATGAGTTAGCTCCAATTATATTCATGAGTCAACTTGATGCATATTAATAAGTCAGCTCCATGCACATCAACGAGTCTGCTCCATGCACATTAATGAGTCAGCTCCATGCGCATTAATGAGTCAGCTCTTGTATATTAATGAGTTGATCCTGCATCTTAATTGTTGACATTGTTATCAATCTGGGGACAATATTTCTTATAGTTTTTGATCATATTTGGAATCTATGCTTATTCAAGATTTTCATGGTATAAAACCATATTTAAAATTTGACTAATATTGGAAATATGAAATCCAGTATCATAACAGATAAATGCTGACAGATGGATATGAATATTGGAAATATGAAATCCAGTATTGTAACAGGTAAATGCTGACAGATGGATATGAATATTGGAAATATGAAATCCAGTATCATAACAGGTAAATGCTGACAGATGGATATGAATATTGGAAATATGAAATCCAGTATCATAACAGGTAAATGCTGACAGATGGATATGAATATTGGAAATATGAAATACAGTATTGTAACAGGTAAATGCTGACAGATGGATATGAATATTGGTAAAATGAAATCCTATATCATAACAGGTAAATGCTGACAGATGGATATGAATATTGGAAATATGAAATCCAGTATCGTAACAGGTAAATGCTGACAGATGGATATGAATATTGGAAATATGAAATCCAGTATCATAACAGGTAAATAATGACAGATGGATACATAGGACACAATGGACAATGAATCATGCATGACAAGCAGGACCATATAAACTCGCAAGACTACTCCAAACTACTCCATGTTTCAACAGACTGCAAGAAAAACAATGGTGATGGATTGCATACTTACTGTACACACTAATAAGCAAGGTATCCAAGCATCATTCATTATACCGTAAAATACTTCAGTTGAAGGTTTCATACAATTTACAATGCACTGTCAGATCTGGGTCTGTGCAGTTTGCTAATACTGCAATTAATATTTCCATGTCATCACTAATGAGCAAATTCTTCAATTTAAATTAATTTTAAAAGCAAGATTAGTAAATTACTAATTTTTTTCAGCACAAAATATAATGAACTTTAACAAAGATGATAACTGAGAATCTTTGCAAGACTCGTAAAGTTGTTGAGACTAACATCAAGCACAGGTGAGACAGAATAAAAAACACAAGTGTTCCACTCATAGCTAGTATGACTGTGACACAGCCAAAAATAATGAAAATTTACAATAAGTCAGCACATATGAGAAAGAGCCAAAATTGATGTTTCACTATCAGCTAGCTTGGGTGATACAGAGTCAAAAGAACCAATATTTAATTATCAGCCAGCATAGTAGAGACATAGTCAAATGTACCAATATTTAATTATCAGCCAGCATAGTAGAGACAGTCAAAAGTACCAATATTTAATTATCAGCCAGCACAGTAGAGACAGTCAAAAGTACCAATATTTAATTATCAGCCAGCATAGTAGAGACATAGTCAAATGTACCAATATTTAATTATCAGCCAGCATAGTAGAGACAGTCAAAAGTACCAATATTTAATTATCAGCCAGCATAGTAGAGACATAGTCAAAAGTACCAATATTTAATTATCAGCCAGCACAGTAGAGACAGTCAAAAGTACCAAATGTTTCACTATCAGCCAGCATGGGTGAGATGCAGAAATATGTGTTTGTTATGAGTTGACAAAGCCATCCGAATTTATCTCCAAGTTTTTTCTGCACACCAGCCCCAGACTTTTAACAACCCACCAAGATATTGCTTTACTTATTACACCACTCCTCTATTATGTTTTCCACAGATTCTTCAACACTGTAACAAACTGTGATAGTTAAAAGCCTGAATATGTAAATCTAAGAATATCAAAATAAAGGGGTGAGGGAAATACCCAAATACTGATCACTCATGCATAATTCAACAGGTATGCAATAGTGAAAACCCTTGAGTAGAAAATGAGGTAATAAACACTGAATACCCTTGATAAGAATGGCATGTAATAAATAGTGAATACCCTTGATAAGAATGGCATGTAATAAACACTGAATACCCTTGATAAGAATGGTATGTAATAAATAGTGAATACCCTTGATAAGAATGGCATGTAATAAACACTGAATACCCTTGATAAGAATGGTATGTAATAAATAGTGAATACCCTTGATAAGAATGGCATGTAATAAACACTGAATACCCTTGATAAGAATGGTATGTAATAAATAGTGAATACCCTTGATAAGAATGGTATGTAATAAATAGTGAATACCCTTGATAAGAATGGTATGTAATAAATAGTGAATACCCTTGATAAGAATGGTAGGTTATAAATAGTGAATATACTTAAAAAGAATGGCATGTAAAAGACAGTGAATATCCTTGACAAGAATCATATGTAATAAAAATGAATATCCTATATATATATATGGATGGTACATAATATAGTGAATATCCTTGATAAGGATATGTAATAAAGTAAATACCCTTGATATACAGATGGTACGTAATGTACACTGAATATCCTTGATAAGGTGGGTATGTAAAAAAAAAAATGAACATCCTAGATGAGAATAGTATGTAATAAACAATGAATACCATTGATAATAATTTGTAATAATCTGAATATCTTTGATATGAATGGATTGGAAATAAACAATGAATACCCTTGATAAGGATGGATATGAATGTACTAAGTTTGGCTGAACCCACAGACCCATATGCATAGTCTGGGGAATGAAATAATCAATGAAAACCATTGTTAAGAATGAAATGTAATAAAACAATCAATATCTTTGATAAGCCTGCAGAGTAATAAACAATGTTAAGAATGGATGTGAAGACATACCGGAGTTGCAGGAGCCACAAGCCCAGCTGCATAGTCTGGGGTATATGGGGCCACAGTGCTGCCTGCAGCTGCCACAGTTTTCTCTGCATCTTTGTCTTTCTTCTGTTGTTCCACTGCCTCCATCTCTGTAAACAAAGCTCATATTCTGACACTCAAAATATGTAATGCTTTTACAAAAGTTTTACATCCATAACTTCCTATTCATAGATAAAATTCCATGTATCTTAATGTCTGTTGAATCTAAAGAGCACTTGATACAATGAGTCCCAGTGTACTGAAGAGTCCAAGTGCATCAACGAGTCCTAGTAAATCGATTAGTCCTAGTGAACCAGTGAGTCTCAGTGTATTAATGAGTCCTCATAAATCAATAAGTTAAAGTGTATCAATAAGTCCTTGTGAAATGATGAGTCATAGTGTATAAATGAGTCATGGTGTATCAACGAGTCTTAGTGTATCAACAAGTCCTATCAATGAGTCATAGTGTATCAACAAGTCTTACTGTATCAATAAGTCATAGTGTATCAATGATTCTTAGTGTATCAATAAGTCCTCGTGTATCAATGATTCTTAGTGTATCACCGAGTCCTATCAATGATTCTTAGTGTATCAGTAAGTCCTATCAATGATTCTTAGTGTCTCAATGAGTCCTATCAATGATTCTTAATGTATCAATGAGTCATAGTATATAAATAAGTCATAGTGTATCAATAAGTCCTGATGTATTGAAGCAGTGTATCAGACAAAGCAATTTTAGTTTTAGTCAGCAAGGATTTTATATAATTACAGACATACAGAAAGTAGGTTCTAAACATACGCTTTAGTGATCCTGGTATTTGAGACACCTGTACAAGATTCTACAGTTTCATGTTTTGTAACTTATTCTGTAAATTCTATATATTCTTTCTTTAACACAAATACATGTTTTCTTAAGCTTTGATGAAATATCTCAGTTGTTTTCATCTTGTAAGAAAATTACAAATGTGACATTAAAGTGCCCACCCTCACTCCACTCCACTCCACCCACCCTCCAATCTTCCACTAAAATTGATATAGTGTCCACTATAAACAACCAACACAAACTTTCTCCATGAGCTTGAAAAATTACAGTGTATGCTCAGTATATTGTCAATTGTTACCAGAACAGACACACTCTGGGGTCATGAAACTTTGTACGGGTTATATTATTGCAATATTCTTCACCTTTGAAATAACACAAGCCTTATTATGGGTTGTTATGGTATTGCAATATACCGCAAGCCTTATTTAGATTATATTTTATTTATTCAATGATTCAGTCAAACATCCATCTACTGGCCAATAAAACTTTCCAGGAATTCCATATAAGACACTTTTTTTTCTCTTTTTAACTGCAAAGGTTTCAAAGCATTTCTAATATTTCTAGATTTTCAAGCTCACTTCCATGGCAGCCATAAAGGATGCCAGAACTGGAATCATTTTCATTTAGACCTTTTTGACGCCATGAAAAGTATTTCATTGAAAACCCCATCCTGAAATACCCATTTGTAAGACGTAGAGATAAAAAGATATTTAAAGACGGCAACTATAACATCTATACTGGAATCTTGAGCAGTAACATTTTCATTTGGTACCAACTATAACATCTATAATGGATTCTTGAGCAGTGAAATTTTCATTTGGTACCAACTATAACATCCATACTGGATTCTTGAGCAGTGACATTTTCATTTGGTACAAACTGGAACATCAACTGAACAACAAAATAATGCTATAGGATGGATGGATGTCAGACAAGAGACAACAGCTGTTTATGCCATCTGCTATATCTATGATCAGTAACACAAAATAACCCTAGAATTCTGAATTTTGTGACAAAAACTGAAAAATATACATCGTGCAAAATATAAGTGAAATATAATTGTTATTGAAATATTCCAATGTAATATATGTGATCAAAGTAAAAAGTTGATAAAAAGGTGAGGTCAGAATTGTTGAACATGTGATCTAGGTACTAGTTTTTTATAATGACTGGAAGGATTGGTCCCAATGTTAAACATGTGATGAAAGTAAAGTTTTAAAATGATAAACAGGCCAGGCCTGGCAGGTAAAAAAATTCGCTTTTATTTTTATTCAAAACCATTGCAAATGTCACACATTGCTGCCACAGTTAGAATCAATACTGCAAAATCTAATTTTAAAAATAAAAAAATCTAAGGCTAAATAATGTCAAATTAACAAATGAATTTTGTAACCTGTAGTCATAATCTTACTGTATTGATTTGTATTATATTTTGCTATATCTGCTCCCAGTTGCAGGTTAATAACCAATTCACTATTATGACAGAAATGTTTCCTCCCAAAAAGTGGCATTGTTAGGAAGTAAAACTGCACTATGTTTCCTAAAATTAATGTCAGAATAATTTTCTGGTTGAAATTTCACTGACCACTACGTATCAACTATTCAACTAATTACCTATCAATAAGTATTAAGAAACAAAAATCTCTATCACTAAAATCAAATTCCCTCCAAACTGCATAATGAATTAACTCAGAACTAACAAAAAAACTTAGGAGCATCTAGGAACAAACTGAAAATTTAATTTGGTAAATGAAATTTGGTTGTTGCAGTTGCTGAAGAGTTTAATGCCATTTTCAGCACACGACAGACTATACATGGTGGCCAGTATAAATGGCAGAGGATGAACCCAGGAAAACCCTGGAAAGAACCACAGACCCACAAGAAGCTACTGGCATGCTTTCTCACATAACCATATTAGTTGAACCCGAGACTTAAAACGACACAGACGTAAGATGGCAATCAGCCACTCGTGGCCCTGTAATTTGGTCTTATGATCAAAAGTCACACGAGATAAAAAGAAAATAAATAAAACTCAGTTCTGGAATTGAAAGAAAGTTTTGATTTTTCAAACCCTGTGAACCTAAGCATTTCGGTCTAACCTGGGTTTAGTTGTTGACACGAGGGTCATAGCATAAGCTCTTCCAGTCTCATCACAGGATAATTAAATTCCCTAAAACTTGAGTCCAATCCCCTAGCTAGGGGACATGTAAACCAACCTGCCAGTTTTCTTCTTCTCTTGGCCTCCTTTGCACCCACTGGCATTTCTGTGATGTCTAACAACTAGGAGGGAGAAATGAGAGAGAATGAGGTAAATAAATGTGTCTGACAACTAGGACAGAAAACGATATTGTTATACAGATAATTGCAGATGTTGTTATTGTGATAATTATGGACAGAATTTTATTTATTGTTTTTAATTACATATTTATTCCTGTTTTTTTTTCTTTTCTTTTCAATACAAACTAATAATAATTCTACATTTTCCTGTGGCTAGTGTTCTTGATCAGAATTGCCTTCTTATGATAAAGACCTGGAGTAAATCCGACTACTATGTAGAACATTGTATGCTGTTGTTATTTGACAAAGTAATTTAATTTAATTAACTTAATTTCTTTTTTAGTGAGACAAAGCATTATTTTAAAGCTACAATAACATAATTATCATGCTAATGAAAGCTACACAAATATTAGATGACTGATTGCCTGATAAGGGTTCTGAATAAAAAATGTATGAATGCTGCTTTTGCCCTCATTGCCTAGAAACATCTTTACTAATTTACATACACATGTGCACAAATAAAAACAAACACAGCAAGTAATTTGGTTGAAATTAAGCAAAGAAATTACCTCTCCAGGTCAATGAATATGAACCAAATTAGGTTGATATTGAGCATATAATTTACCTCTTGTGGTCAATATATTTGAACCTAATTGGGTTTATATGTGATATGAAAGATTTTCAAATCTAGCAGAATTTCAACTTAAGCAAATTAATTGTGAAAACCCACATTCCAATTTATTTTATTATGTATTAAAAAAAATGGCCATCGACCCGGCTTACAATGAAAAATCTTTCGACTATGCTCTTTCTTTGCAAAATATGGAAGTAATTACCTTTATTCCCACTTCCTTCCTAACTGATCCTGACCTCTGGGCAAGAGGAGCGCCCCCTAAAGGTGTGACTGAAGTACTCATTAGCCCTGGCCGCTTCATGCTGGCTGTGGGAGACATAAACCCTCCAGACCCACCTGTTGATGGTGGTCGGCTGGAAAAACCTTTCAGTGGAGCTGTGTATACACAAAAATTATCATTTCCATTATGTACAAAAACATAGGTTTTATGCATAAAATGTAATGATGTTAATTTCAACTAACAAAATCTGAAGCTTAACTACACATTCAAGCATTCTACTCAGTTTTAGCCCCATTATTTTTCCATCCTGGTTTGCAGGGGTTAAATTAGGACACTGCAAAAAGGAGGCCCAAGTGAAACTGATACCACTTACCTTGCTTACAGTCAACCATTGCACAAAGCAGATTGTAAGATAACTCAAATTCTGATTGTCGATTCAAATCAACAATTAATATTACAGTATTAGAAATACAGTAGTCCCACTCTTATACGGCCACCCTTTTTGCATCTGGATAGTGGGCCTTTCCAGAGGGCGACTCAATTTTTTATAAGAAGTATATGTAATGTATGTAGTAATACATACTTCAAAGTATTTAATATCTTCATTTAAAAGTAACATTAATCATTAAAAGGTTCTTCTTGTTATAATAACAAACTTATTCCAAATAAATATACATCAATAGTTCTTTTTCTTGGTGTGATATGTGAATGGGTATTGTTGTCATGCACATTGCAAATGCATTCAAAACGTCATTTACTTCTTGGTACATACATAATTATCTTTCCATTTACTCCATTGTTCCACTGCTGCTGAATAACTTTCTTACTGGTTATGACTTTGTTTATACAAGTCATTTCAACATAAACTTGTTTTCTTTTGAGTCTCTTTTACATAAAATTGTTTGGCATGTGCCCCCTCCCCACAATGTCGTAGAGTAGAATAACCGACTTTCTTCTAAAATAATGTCTCCGTTAACATGATAACATGTTAATGTTTGGTAATGATTTATTCGGTTGTTGCTAACTGTATGCGATTTAATTATGCAGGAAAAAATGTGTGGCCGCGTTAGAGGGGTGGCTGTTCCTGAGGGGTACTTTTGAATAAAAACTTGTCAGCGCCAAGGGATTCTGGCCGTAAGAAGCGGGTGGCTGCTGCTTGGGAAGGGGGGTGGATTCAAGCAGGGGATTACTGTACCAGACTTCTTCTGTAGCCTAGGTTCTGCTATGTTAACCTATCTACACCATGGTGGATCAATCAGATGTTTCAATGCCATAGGTCTGTAAATTTCATTGGATGTGGTGACAGCCACTGCATCTGATCAAAATCAAGTTGTTTAAAAAGGTATACTGTTCCTGCATAATTGAAACAAGGGGAGCACGTGACAGGAATGGACTCACAAATAAGCAATTTCACACTGCCAATCAGTGTTTACACAAATACATCCTTTGTTGCAAGTACATCTATAACAGCTTCTCTCTGGTAAGTAATAATACTTTCCATGTTAAACAAACAAAATATCCTTTTGATTTCAACAGCTGTTACACGCTACTGGTTACTAGGCTTTACATTCTAAGGGAGGCAACTCATGAAAACCAATAGATGTCAACACGACAAAGCACTGAAATATCTGATCAATCCACCAAGGTATCTAGGTGCAGACAAATTAACATATTGGAACCTTGACTATGATGGTTAAGAATTCTTGTAGTTATCACCTTTTGGAGTAAAACAATCTGCTCTGGGTTAAAATCTGTTTATTTCACTTTTGCGAATCTAGCTGAATTTATGTCTCGTATTTTGATCTCTGGATCTCATATATTCAACTACCTTATCCCACAACACTGCTGCAGTATCATGGTTAATAAATTCTGAAATTGTTAACGACATTTACATACTTATTTTAATCCTCTTTAAAAGATAGTATCGTATCTTGGTAGAAGTTAAAACACGTACATGGTTAATAAATTCTGAAATTGTTAACGACATTTACATACATATTTTAATCCTCTTTAAAAGATAGTATCGTATCTTGGTAGAAGTTAAAACATGTACACACAATGCTTATTTGTTCATTAAAAGTTAAAACAGCGTTGTTCCCATTTCCTTAGCATGAAATATGTGTGTAATTGTGATTTGGATTTTCAACACAGCTTTAACAATTTTTCAGTCATATTGCTATGATGTCCACAGTGTGGCAGTTTATAGTGATGTTTAGCACTGAGGCATCATGCCACAGACATGTAGCATGATGTCCCACACAGCCACATTATCCTGACACCAGGCAAACTGGTCCTAACACTAACCCCTTAATGCTGAGCACCTAGTGAGGCAACTGTATGTACCGTTTTTATAAGTCTCTGGAATTACTCATTCTTTAAAACCTAATGAGCATGATCAAATGGTATACTAGTGAGCTTACTCTGACCATGATAAATGGTTTACTATGACCATGACAAAATGGCTTACTATGACCATGCTAAATAGTTTACTATGACAATGATAAAATGGCTTACTATTACCATGCAAAATGGTTTACTATGACAATGATAAAATGGCTTACTATTATTACCATGCAAAATGGTTTACTATGCCCAAGATAAAATGACTTACTATGACCATGATAAAATGGTTTACTATTGAGCATGATGAATAGTTTACTATTACCATGATAAATGGTTTACTATGACCATGAAAAATGGGGTTACTCTACAGACCACAGGACATGCTAGCAGGCAACGTGGGCAACTAAGTCACCTACAAATTGTCAACTTTGCCTTCTTCTGTTAGAAAAGCAAAAATGAATTTGCCTTGTGATTTTTTTTTAGAGAAACATTGAATTACTGTTTATTGTTAGATGCCCCTCGCTTTAGCCCGGTTAGTTCCTGTAGTGTTACACCAGAAGGCACAATATAGGGCTTCAAGCCATCAAAACGTTGGTGTTGATAACAATTGTGCTGACATACAAACTCTTGCACATTCACTGTTTTGATAGCTGATTAACCATTACATTTTCCCCCAAGTAAGTTAGCAACTATCACTGCATGATTTCTGTAAGTTATCATTTGATGATAAAAACATACAAACTTGTGTTTTGAAACTTAAACTTATGTAAAGCAATTTGTGTTTTTAATAAAAGAATCAGTAAATGAATATTTTAACGGTCATGTTTACATTTTCTTCATAAAAAATCAGTTTGGAGCCGTAAGTGAACCTGCCATCAGGAAATAATGGCAGATATCGCTGCGTCTGGGAGCATACCACTTTATTAGATTTTCACTTTTCATAAAACATTGGGCAATTATATTCAGGAAAATATACAATTCATAAAAAGCAGAGTTTAAATATTACATTATTGAATATTTAGCTTTAAAATGCAGTTATAACAGTCAGAAACATTTGGGACAGTGCTACAGACCCAAATAAGTCAATGTCACAAAAAATTAAAAAATGTAGAAAAATGTGGGAAAAAAAGCCATTTGAGTATCAAATGTAAAACAAATATGAAAAATTGCATATGAGCATTGATGTAGAAAAGTTTAACAAATTGCCATGTGAACACTGGATTTTCAAAAACATAACAAAACTTCAACATAACATCTCATCTGTGCTCTTTATTGCAAATTAAATTTAATTTGTCTACCTCACATGATTTCCAGTCAAAACAGTTCAAATACAATTTTATGAACAGAGGAATTGCTGTAAATACCTGAAAATCTAATCAGGTCAACTAAACATGAATACAAATATAACTAATAAATTTCATGCGAGTATCTAAAATGCTTTATGGTTACTTATAATAACCAGGCTTTTGTCAAAAAAGTCATAATTCAAAAATGCAGTAACACAAACAGTACACAATGCCTTTACCACATTTGCCAGGAATAAGAGAGGTCTAAACAGAAACACTCTGTGCCCTTAACACATTTGTGTGACATATGGTCTAAATAGAAGCACTTTATGATCTTACCACATCTGTATTTCATAAGAAAAGTTGAAATGGATCACTTACTTGTATCATCCATCTTCTTAGCAAAACTGCGAACTTTGATTGGGAGACTGTTGGATCCATTTGACTTCTTATTGTTTGCCACTTCTGTAGCTGTCAAAAGAACAATGGGATAATTACAGTATATGTAAATGATAGACAAATTCATTTCATGGAAATCCAGGACAGCTACAATGTTATGCAAGGCGTCTATATTTATCAACATCAAAACTTTAACAAAATATTTTAATAAAACATAATAATTTTAAAATTTTAATGGAATTATAAACAATATTTCAGAACCAAACATCAGATCCATTGTCCATCTGGATACCTACAGTAGGTACCAGAATTATCTCCCTGTAATTAGACAGTTGAGTGGTAAGAGATTAGTATAGAATTATCTCCCTGTAATTACTTAGCTGAGTTGAGTGAGTGTTACAGAATGATCTCCCTGTAATTCCTTGAGTTGAGTGATTGTTACAGAATGATCTCCCTGTAATTCCTTAGCTGAGTGTTGGATGATTGCTATCAGTAACGATTAAGCAATTCCAGTCCATACTACAAGTCTTTACAAAACCAAGACATCATGAATGTTTGTCTTTTGTCTACACACCAACATTGGTAGCTGTTGCTTTCATCTTTGACTTGACACACTGAACAACTATGATCTCATATTATGCTTTCTAAATTGAGTTTTGAAGAAAAGGACACACATCAGAGAGCATGTAACTGTTGGTTCTGCTGTCTAACTTTAGTAAATAGAATATGGCCAGTTTAAATATTGTGTGCAATTAGGACAAACTATATAATGATAAAAGTTATTTAATAATTCTGCTTACAAGGAGCTTGCAGGAAAAAGAAAGAGCAGAAGGACAAACTATTTTTGAGGTTGCCATTTTGATTTATAAAACAACTGCAAAATCAGAAGTTTTAATATTTTTATAAACTTCTAGCAGTATTTCATAAGCATCAGAATCATCTGAAAAAGTGCATTGATTTCAAGTTTACCATCCTGATTTATTTATACCTATGTAGCCCAATTTTTGCAGACTTCACCCTGGCTGAAGAAAAGCAATTTCACCCAAATATTAGACTGGACCCTGACTTTTCATGCTTAAATGCAGCTACATGCCAAGCTTCTATCTGAGTAAGATGATTTCTGGTATGTAAAAAGCTAAAATAACTATAAGCGGAAACTGAGGTTGCCATGGGCACACAGCAGAATCATCCATTGATACACTTTCTAGCTGGCACACAAATCATGGTATCTAACAAATTTAAAGATACTACAAAACTCAAACATCTGTCAGATTAAAGTTATAAAAACTGACAAGTATCTCTAGCACATTTATGAAGCACAACACATTTACTACAAGTACAGTTCTATTCTTTACACTTTCATCTGTTTCTCATTTCCTATTTATTTTTGACAACTTTGCTAGGCATCTTCTTTTCTCTTTTAAATAATAATAATAATAATAATAATAATAATAATAATAATGATGATGACTTTGTATAGCGCCCAATCATTATTAGTTCTACGCGCTTTACAAAAACCACAAAATTGGAAAACAAAAAATGCTGAATATATTTAAGGTAGGAAACATTGTTAGGTCTTTAAGTTTGGTCTAGCAGTTGAAAAATGTGTTTTATAAGCATTCTTGAAAGGGAAAGTGTCTTTGTGTCTAATTTTAATGGGCAATTCATTCCTCATTGCTGGGCCCTGGTATAAAAAAGAACATTGTCCATATGACTTCGTTTTCATAGTGGGAATAATAAGTATACAATTGTCAGAAGAGGAGCTTAAGTATCTTGCTGGTGTGTACACATGGGTAAGGCCGGATAGGTATGCTGGACTGAGGTCCATCAGTGAAACATAGCACAGAATACAAATTTTGTGTTTGATTCTGGATCTAATGGAAAGCCAGTGTAGGGTACAGAACAATGGGGTGTGTGTGTGCTCTGATCGGGGTACTCTATAGATGATCCGAGCAGCTCTGTGTTTGAACTTTTTTGAAGTTTCTGAAGTAGTTATAGAGACGAAGCAGACATAATTGACTCACAATAGTCCAGTCTTGAAAGTACTAATGAACACACAAGTGTTTTAGTGGCATCAACTGAAAGATATTTGCAAATGGTGCTGATGCATCTCAGCTCAAGATATGCAGCCTTGCATATTTTCATGACATGTTGGTGCAATGTGAGAGTACTGTCTAGAGTAACACCTAGATTTCATACTGACTGTGTGAATTTAATGTTCGTGTTGCTGATATTTATTGTCTGAGGTAAAGGATGTGAATGAGAAAGTCTTTGTGTTGTGATCAGAATGGCCTCGGTTTTATCATCATTCATCTGCAGCTTGTTACATGTCATCCATGATTTCACATCAGAAATGCACCTCTTTACTCCTTGGATGGTAGCATCAACTTTAGCTTGGTGGCTAGACTTGTATATTTGAGTGTCACCAGCGTACAATTGGTGAGACACTAAGTGATGATCTATGACACTTGAGAGCGGCTGAGTGTATAGAATGAAGAGAACAGGTCCAGGAACAGACTCCAATGGAACACCACAACATCGATCAATTGGAATGTAGTGTATTCCATTTGCAGATACAATTTGTGTCCTGCTGACTAAGTAGGACTTAAACTACTGTAAGGCTGTAATGTGAATGCCACATACGGTGTCACGATTTATCCCGACCCACATGTACATGTATAAAAGGTAATTCTGACCGACGTGTTTGAAGTGTAAAACTGGCCAAGGTAAAGCTAATCCCCTTATGTAAGATGGTCTTAGTTCGAGAGAGCAGAAACGCGGCAAGGGGGGTTAAAAATGTCACGTAAGTGTGAAACTTATGACCACATCAAAGGTAGCGTGGCCGACGAGTAGGTGGACATTAGTTACAGTTTCTCCAAGACAGACAGGTAGATTGGAATTGACCGTTCGACGATTGGACAGGGTCCAAGTGCCACCCAATCAGAATGCGATATGGGTGGGCCCTTGTTTTAAACAAAGAATAATATCTTATGTCGATAGAAATTAAATTAGTTCGTTCTAATCCACTGGAAGTGTTTTTCACTAAGGAACAAGAACTCTGTTTGCCAGCCGTGAATTGGCGCGTAAATCTTAAATTCTGGGAATCTAAGAGATATACAGCTTCAAGGTCAGTGAAATAGTGTTCGATCTCTGTTTTATACGACTGCAATTTTAACTGAAGGATTGTCGTATATATATATATTTATATTTATATTATTAGAATCATAGTACGAATAATTAATTATGATGTCCATACGTTGCCTCTTATTTCGTGATGTTACTATGCTACATCTTATTTTGTGATGTAATATGTTGCTTCTTATTTCGTTAGTTAATATGTTTGCATATTATTTCGTTAATTAATATGTTTGCATATTATTTCGCTAGTTAATATGTTTGCATCTTTGAAAAGATGAGTTGATATTTGAAAAGAATTAGATTGCTTACTAGCCGCCGTAAGAATTCATACTATGATTCACTGTGTGGTTATATTATGGTAGAGTAGCACATTTGTTTATGTAATTATAAATTTCGCCATTGTTAAATTGACTGGTTGCAGTGTGTAAAATTAGTATATGAATATTTGGATATTTGGGCACGCTTGTGGAAAAAAATACAGACAGACATCTAATCGTAGTAATATTATAATACGGTGATATTTGATTTATTTTTATGTGGTTGTATATATATCTGCGTGTAGGTACTGATATGACGCAGTGTATGGATGTCTGCAGAATTATTTTCTGATACCGTTTTATTGCGCCATTGTGAATTGCGAGAAGCGTGTGTGGTAATTTCGATGTGTGCGCATGCGTGACCAAAAACGTTACCGCCATAGCTGATGCTTAACTATTAATTTAGTGTGAGGCAAGATTTTATGACCCCTATATTAACGCCTTGTGGTTTTCAAAGGAAGCTTTGGGTGACAGACTTGAGAAGTTTTGTCATAGTCTCGGATTGAGAGACGGACGGAAGGAGAAGTAGAAGGAGCTACGAGGAGAGAAGGAAATTATAAGTTGGAGTAGATAGACAGGTGGAACATGGAACGGAAGTGGAGAAGACAGGAGGGACAAAGAGTCAAAGGAGGAAAGGAAAGGAGGAGAAAGACGGATGGAAGCGTGTAACAGAGAAAATTAGATGAGTAGATCACAAGGACAGGGGAAATTATACTCACACTAAGGAATCACGTGATGAACTAGGCCGTCACTTGGTCAAGGGAGAGACGAGTGATTGTTAATTATTGAATAAAGTTCACATTTTATTAAATTGTTTTATTTATTTGTTAAATTATTAATTGTTTTATAAAATTCTGTATTGTAACTGTATGGTGACGATGAGTCAAGTGAAATTGTGTTGTCAAAGGTATTTCTAATGGTTTGTACTTTAGTCAAGGAAGAAATTTGCAAATAGGCCCAGAATGTCTACTGGAGAAGGTAGTTGGAAGTGGTGTTCATTTGTTCCTTGACATTAGTTTGTTAGTTTCCTCAAAGAGCTCATTGCCGCTGGCCGTGAGCTTAATACTGTAGTAGGATAATCTGACTAAATGGACTATGTTTGTGATGTTCTTCTTAGCAGCTTCATAGATTTGTTTATGAATAATGAGTCTGGTGGAAAGCCATAGCTTCTCTGCTTTACAGCCGTCTCTTTTTTGCAAAGTGATGTCAGTCCCTAACACTGCTATACCAGTGAGAACACTTTTAAATTGATACTCTGCACTTGGGGCATGTTTTTCAAGCAATAAATGCAGGAAGTTATCGAGTTGTTCTGCTGTAGGAGGTAAGAAAGTTTTTCTTGGATGTCACGCATTAATTTGGTTCTATTTATCATACGGAGGTTTTTCTTAGTAGTAAATAAAGGTGGAGGGTTTGAGACTGATACTTCCAGATGACATGAATGCATAGGTAATCTGATGCAAGTTCGTTGGATACAAGGATGGATTGCAGAATATTATCATCAGGTCTATAAAGAATCTAGTCTAAAATATGACTATGTTTATGGGTGGGTTGGTTAAATGACTGTTTAAGGTTGAAAACATAAAGGAATCTTATAGAGTTTTTAGAAATTCAGTCAGCTTCTTTTTTCTGGGGCAGAATTTGCAAATAGGGGTAGTATCTCTGGGGCAGAAAAAAATGGACTGACCTTTGTTTCAGTGTGAGTGTTGTTTGGACTAGTTCAAACAATGTGTGGCAGAAATTGAATGTTATATTGTACTAAAGACATTTCAGCTTGGAATTCTTTGTGATGACAGCAATTCCACCTCCACAAGAGTGTCG
Source organism: Unio pictorum (assembly GCA_030141615.1). Taxonomy (NCBI): domain Eukaryota; kingdom Metazoa; phylum Mollusca; class Bivalvia; order Unionida; family Unionidae; genus Unio; species Unio pictorum. Next base: position 983,965 of record JARLTB010000027.1, on the reverse strand, counting down.
GGGGAATGACTTGATGAAGTAAGAGGTGGGTGTTAAATCTGTGCACTTGGGCTCATTGCCTGATGTTTTTAGCCATGCTTCTGCCAGGAAGAAGACGTTGATATTCTCGTTGTTAATAAAATTAACTATTTCTGTGCGTTTTTCTAGTGGTCCTACTGACTGGGTGTTGAATAATGCAATATGCAGTAGTATCTCTGGGACAGATGACGATTTAAGATGGATTTGCACCAAGTTATCAAAATTAATGGCTAAATTTTCTCCAAGGACTGATCTGCTGCATAAGATGAAATTATGGTCTTGAAGCATTTTTCATTATTGATATATAATTACTCAAGACATGCATCAGCTGACATGTAAACCACAAAATAATTATATATATATATATATATATATATATATATATATATATATATATATATATATATATATATATATATATATATATTATTTCTTGCCCCAAGGACAACCAAACAAGTAATGAATCATGTTAAAGGTTATTGATGAGTGATAAATACTTTCTGTTGATTTAAAGGAAGACAACTTTTACTTTTATGTATGCATCTACAAGTACATAGGACAGTTCTCATCTAAGTATTATAGAAGTCACTGTTACAGTCACCCTCACAAAATGAGGAGTCTCAATGGGAAATAAGAACCTATAGTACTTATGAATGTCTGTTAGAAAAATCCCTGCCTTGCATTCTTCAATTGATTAGGGCTTTTTTCAATTCAGTTCTATAATGACCTTCCTCCTAATTAGAACTAAACAATCCTTTTTGAAAAATATTTCTTATCTCATGGATTAACATGAATTTCAAGAGTCATTCTGAATCTGCATGTGCCGTAGGTGACAATATGACCTGTTAAATCAAATACAAAGGTGAATTCATAGTAAAGCACACAAATAGATTGCCCTTCTGGCCATGTAAAGCACACACTTAGGTACCCTTCTGATCTAATTAAGGACACACTTAGGTACCATTCTGACCTAAGCACACACTTAGGTACCCTTCTGACTTAATCAAGCACACAATTAGGTACCCTTCGGAGCTACCAAAGTACAAGCTTAGCAATCATTTGGGCCATATTTTACCATGATTATTTCAATACTTGTAAAAAAAATTATAGGTTGATGGGTGTTAATCAAATCTGCACCTCTGAAATCAAAAAACAAACAATTTTGCATAAAAGCCTTCTACTTCCTACAAAAACAATGAAAGACAACAAATTTCATCAATAACAAAATCACTATGTGTGATTCAATGTTTGGTTACTAACTCCATGTCAAACTTACATTTTTGAAGAAGCTCAGCCCTGAGTGTAGCCGACTTGGGCTTCCTTTTCAGGGCAAAGTGTTTGATAGGTTGGGGCTGCTGTCCTGTTGTGGCTATCATGGCTGTTTTGTTCAGAAACTGACATTCCATTGGCAGCATTCTCACATCTGCTGTTTTCTTTACTGCAGGTAAATAATAAATCAAGAAATGAACAAAATAAAAATAACAGATTTCTAACTATGTTATAAGTAGCACTTTTTAAGAACAGAACTTTGAAACATAAAGGTTATTCGAAAATGAATTTTCAATTTCCATAAACAAATATATTAGACATGGTGATTATGTACTAAACTGTCATCATACTTAATCTGTGTTATGTTTATATTCTAGATTACCAATGTTATACATCTATATCTGTAGTTTCTTAGCTGTTTTGGGTTATTTTTTACCTTCCCACAAAGTCAGACCTCTTAACTACCAACATGATACATTTAACTAAATCTGAATTGTAAAAGCCTATTTCTTAGCTATTTTCAGTTATTCTTCCTTTCCACCAAGACTCAATCTCTGCTCTAATCCTACATATAAAAGAGGAATCAAACCCAGAATGCAACATCCAAAACATCTGCATATAATTACAATCACAACAGCCAAAGGTTATATCCTACGATTTAGTCCCTAACAGACGGATGTCATAATCTGAGAATTAAACGAGTGATACACTACAATATAAGGTAGTATCAAAAAAAAATTATGAATTTACTATTTATTGGTGGAATATTATTTTGTCTATTTCCTGGCTGCCACACATCAAATAAATAAAGATCAATTAACGGTGATTTTTCTAAAGAAACATAAGGGCGTCTTCCTCAATTCAGATCCTAGGAAAATAAATAACTCCACAGTATTTTGATATTGAGACTTGTTACAAGTGACAGCTCCATATAAGTATTGCATGTCTCACCGAGTTTCCTGAGATCTGACAAAACCTCTGCAAAGGTGTTGTTGTTATCTTCCAGTTCTAGGTTTAAGCTCCCTGTGGCTGGATATGGCCTGAGAATCTCACCAACCATGGACACCCATTGATCAGTGTCATGTATAGCCATCAATAATATCTCCTCTAGGTCTGCCTTCCACTGAAAAATCCAACATATATTTGGATAGAAACACATATTTATATTCTACTGCTCTCTTTACCAATATCTAAAGAGTAATTATTATCAAGGGTCTGTACTAAAGGACAATTTAAACACAAATGTTACCCATAAAAATGTTAATTTCTATAAACACTTTGCTCTGCTTGATTTCATGCCACCACATGGTTCTCCATAGGATTTTGAAAGTTGCAGCCCAGGACTGCTTCCCAATCCTATAACCTGGAAGAGTCTCTATTAACATATATTCCCCCCCCCCAAATAACTCATAAACTTATATGTGTATTACTGTGTCATGAATGTGTCATCCAGGTCTTGGAAATGCTTAATTATGCACATTTGAATGCAAATATTTGATCTGGGATGCAGAAAATCACCCATGCAGAGTCCTCTGTACACATGCAAATAGCTGGGTGGCAATTTCAAAGATTTGTCAGTCTTACTGCAACAACCTACTGAGTGGGAGAATATGTTGATTACATTATCATTTTAGCTGTGCTGATATTTACAATGACAGAATTCAGTGGTTAAAATACCCCCAGCTGTGCCTGCTGTACATCAAAAGAATACAATGCAATAGCTTGGCGGCAAGTTCAAAAACTTTGACTAGCAGCTTATGTGGGAAAATGTGCTGACATTTACACTGACTGAATTCAAAGACGGAAAGTTCCCAAGATGAACAGATCTTTAGCTTCCATTATTGTGTTCATTTCTGCTTGTAGCCAAATAAATAGTGTGTGACCTTGAAATCAAGACACAACAAACCTTGGGATAAAACATTATTTACAAATTTGGATAAGTTTGTTTGTTTGTTTGTTTGATTAGGATTTTTAACATAGCTTTAACAATTTTTCAGTCATATTGCTACGATGTCTGCAGTGAGGCAGTTTATAGTAATGTCGAGCACTGAGACATCATGCCACAGACATGTAGCATGATGTCTCACCCAGTCACATTATCCTGACACCAGGCCGACCAGTCCTAACACTAACCTCTTAATGCTGAGCGTCAAGCGAGGCAGCTGTTAGTACCATTTTTGTAAGTCTTTGGTATGACTCGGCCGGGGATCGAACCGACAACCTCCCGCTTCCGGGGCGGACGCTCTAACCACTAGGCCACCAGAGCGGTTAATTTGGATAAGTATTATGGGGTTAAATAAATGGCAAACTGACAAAGATTTTAATGAAATTCAGAAGAGTGCTGAAGTTGCTAGAACTAACAGTTTGGATGGGATAGTAGCCAAGTGTACAAGTATGTGATGTCTGGCTTCTTCGTGTTTGGAATACGATCATTCCTTGGATTGACAAATATCAGTCTCACCCTGAAGGACTAACAAGAGTTACACTGCTGAAAGGAAATTCTGTGCATCTAAGGTCAAAGGTCACCAATACTGGTGCAAAACCTATACCAAATTCAATTGATGAAAATAAAATTCTGCAATGCTTAAGTGGCAATTGTCGCCAGAATATTATAGTCAAAATAATACTAAGTCTGGACAAACGGGATACCCTATGTTTCCACAACGAGATATGGCGACATATTCTGTGCATGGCTTTAAAAAGATGTAAGATTTATGCATCAGGCTGTGGAAATGAAGTACACTACTTTGGACTCTTTCTGTCCACATTTCAGCCAAAGAACTGAATTTTCATTGAAGACAACACATGATCTAATGTTTACAGAAACGACTTATTGTCATGCAGAATTACTAGACACACTGAATAGGCTGACATGGTTCTACATGTCAGTTTTATAATGAATGTGGAAACTAAATTCAATACTAATCAGGAAAGTTCAACATTTTCTGGGAGGGGACTGCAACCTTTGCTGGTGGGACTCACTCCTAATTTTAAAATCCTATTGAGACCTCTGTGTCATCATATTGAAAATGCCATTCGTTATCTTCCATCCTCAGTATTGAAATAAATGAAAAAAAATAAAGTCTGTTGATAACCATTTTATTCGTTATAAGTTGCGATGATACAACTACATGCATATCAATTCTCAAACCTTTTACATTATCCGTTTTTACTTTGATCCTTCCCACACAATGTAAGATATTTTGACATCCGTGAGGGTGTTTGGCAAGCATAAATGATCAAATTGGTGGCAGGTAGGTTAGCGGCTTACTAACAGGCCAAGCAAATCTTACTGACCTTACATCAAGCCATTCCTGTTTAAACCATATAAAAAGATGACATATTTTTAAAAATCTTGTGCCATCTCACCTCTGTCTGCATGGGTTCGAGCCTCAGATTCGGCCAATGTGGGTATGTGAGAAAGCTTGCAGGTAGCTTTTCATGGGCCGGTGATTCTTTCCGGGTTCCTCCTTCACCATTAATACAGGCCGCCATGTATAGCCTATTGTGTGTTAAAAAATGACATTAAACCATACAACAACAAAAAACTTGTGAGTATAATACTTGTTATGTCTTTAACCTGCTTCCAGACATTTAAGTCATGTGACTATAGCAATGGAAGCGGTGTGCAACTGATCAAATTTCATCAATGCTATAATTAATGTTTCATCTGCAAGTGGATTAAAGACATAGTTCCATTTCATATGCTGAAAATTCCATTTTACTTTAAGACTTTTCATTTTTAACAACTGTGAAACACTTGAACTTAAAATCAAAAATATTTGTTAAAGTTCACCATTTACTTGTCAATGCTTCATTTTTCATGACAATTTTCCAGTTTGTGAAATTAATATGCAACAGCACTTAAGTCATGACTGCTTTCACTTTTAACAATCAAATAAATTAATGTCTACATGAAATTTGAAGTAAAATAGCAAATAATCCAAAAAACTAAGAAAATGGTTATAGTTCCACGTATACATACAGAATAATTTTCGGATAATAAATGTCTTTTTTAACAATAATGACCCTTTTCCCCAACTGAGGCAATATGATTTAACATGTAGACTATTTCAACATGTAAATTATTATCTGGATTACAATCATAGCAAGCAATATACGGCTCCAGTTGTCTTGCTGTTAGAGCATTCACCTCAGATGGGGGGGGGGGGGGGGGGAATCGCAGGTTTGAACCACTGCCATGTCATACCAAAGACTTATAAAAATGGTGCCAACAGCTGCCTTGCTAGGTGCTCAGCATTAAGAGGTTAGTGTTAGGATTGGTCGGCCTGGTGTAAGACTAATGTGAATGTGTGGGACATGATGCTACATGTCTGAGGCACGATGATTAGTGCTCGTCATCACTATAAACTGCAACACTGTTCCATTTCGCAAGAAAATCCACTTCAAACCTATTGGATTACAGCAGGGCTTGAATTTAACTCAAATTTCTTTGTAGTCCTTTGAAGGACTAGTGTACTGAGAAATTTACTAGTCCTGCCAAACATTTACTAGTCCTGCCGACAAAACAATGTCACACACTAATATCGCATTCCTCTCTTTTATATCGTTTTGATTCAACTTTTGCTTTTTTGCCAGAGGCTGAACACCTATAAGACGACAAATTTTGCCTGTCTTATAAGGCGAGAATTGTGCCTTGTTTTGAAATACGAGATGTTACAGTATAGCTGATGTGAATTATTTAAAGTAAGAAAAGGTATGGTACAGTGTCCTTTATATAAGAAAGTCCAAGCAAGAAACACATTTCAAAACACGAGCATCTGATACAAACACCTTTAAATAGCCTCTCCCTAATAAAGTCAACTTCAGCGGATGTTCTGCAGGATCAAAGCATTGATTATTGTAAACACTGTTAAAAAATATTAACATCAAAAGAGTAAACAAATGCTGACGTTGATAAACAAAACTTACTAGCCTTTCAGACTAATAACATTATGATAGTTACTAGTCCGACAGGAAATCTACTAGCCTCGGGCTAGTGGACTACCGCCCTGTTACAGTACTTACTAGTTACTTGATCCCAGTTATAGGTACAAAAGTGCCCACTTGCAAGCTCTGACATTAAGTTGTTTCTTAACTACTCCATTAGCATTATTATTATCTAAAACTTAAGATACACAATGTGCCATATTTAGATATAAAATGGCAAATACTGATTCCATGAGAAGGGACCATCGGTCACATTCAGTCCAAGTAATAATAATAATAATAATGAGGACTCTGTATAGCGCCTAATCTTTAGAAGCTCTAAGCGCTTTACAACGTCTAAAATGATATGACTATATAAGAAAAACATAAAAAACCATGAAATTAGAAAACATAAAAAATGCTGACAATATTTAAGGTAGAAAACATTTGGTCTTTAAGTTTGTTCTTGCAGTTGAAAAAGGTGAGTTCTATGACCACTCTTGACAGGGATCACTGTATCTTTGTGTCTAATTTCAATGAGCAATTCATTCCATGGTTCTGGGCCCTGGTATGCAAAAGAACGTTGTCCATATGACTTTGTTTTCAGTGGGAATAATGAGTACTGATATATGATTGTCAGAAGAGGAGCATAAAAATCGTGTTAGTGTGTACACATGGGTGAGGTCAGATAGGGATGCTGGACTGGAGTCCATTAGTGAAACACAGGGCTCGAAATTAGCGGTAGTCCGCTAGCCCAAGACTAGTAGATTTCCTATCGGACTAGTAAGTATCATAATGTTATTAGTCTGACGGGCTAGTAAGTTTTGTTCATCAACAGTCAACATTTGTTTACTCAATATATTAATAAAGACATGACTTAAGTATATATTCTGTAAAATCAACACAGTGACCGTTGTAAACACAGTCATAAAATATTAGCATGAGAAGATGAAGTAAATTTCTGCCTCAGAAATGCGTTTCTATTACAAGAAGCCATCTGATTTTGTGCATTTCGCTTAACAAAGCCAATCATGGTCCCATCCTTAACTAACAACGGACGTTTGTTAATTGATATCCTAATAAATCTGACAGCGAATTAAATAAAAAATAACCTGGTTTCACACTTTATTCATGCGATCACAGAAACAAACTACAAAACTACAACACATGGCATCAACTATTCAAAGAAATTAGTTTGCATACTTGTTTGTATCCATTTTTTTGTTGCTTGTTAGCCAATTGCGCCAACAGTCACAAATGGGGAACTGCATAATTTATGTTTGCATCAAAATAATTATAAGAATTGAATCAATTTATCATGATCACATTATTGACATGTCATTTCCATGCAACTACTTTTTCTAGGAGTCTAAGAGTTTTTTTTATAAATATTTTCCCATACAAGACTGAACAAATAATTGAATACATGTGAAGATATGCAAGCAAAATGCGGTACATTTGTTGGAAATTAAAATTTCTCAGCATGGGCATCTAAGATATTATTAATTTCAACAATACATTGAGTTCCGATTAATTAAGAACACTTACTAAACTTGCGCTATTATGACAAGACAGTAATTGGAGCAGTTGAATACAACACACAGAGTCAGATGGCTTCGTTTGATGGAAACACATTTTCCAAGGATAAACTAATATAACTTTAGATGTTAATATTTTATAACAGTGTTTACAATAGCCACTGCTTTGATCCTGCAGAACTTTCACTGTAGTCAATACATTATTAGGGAGATGCCATTTAATGGGAGGGTGGTGCGCAAAGAGGCACATGTTTTGAAACGTGTTTCTTCCTCTGACTTTCTTACATAAAGGACACTGCCATTCCTTTTCTTACTTTAAATAATTTGCGTCAGCTACACTGCAACATCTCGTATTTCAAAAAAGAGGCACAATTCCCACCTTATAAGACAGGCAAAATGTGGCATTTTATAGAAAGTGTTCAGCCTCTGGAAAAAGTTGAATGAAAATGACATAAAAGAGAGGAATAGTTCTTATGATAAGGAAAAGTGTAATCGGACATTTCAAAAGACATGGACAAAAGACATGGAATGGCTGAATTATGATGAGGACAAGAACACTATGCAGTGTAACTGATGTATAGAATTCGCAAAAATACAAAAAACATCCAGTTTTATTGCGGGTTGTTCGAACTATAAAACTGAGTCGGAAATGAAAATGGTGAAGAGTTACTGGAGATCTTGTTTGAGACTTTGGGTTCTGTCCGACCTACTCTTTATAACCTTCCATACAAATGACATTCCAACATATTGAATGATAGGATACTGGATTTCGATTATTGAAAGATAGGGTATTGGATTTCGATTATTGAATTCCAGCAATTCATTTGTGGAATGTTTCAGAGACTGGTAAGTAGTGCTGTACCGATTAATCGCCCATAAGCGTAATCGGACCGATTATTAGCACAATCGGTATAATCGGGTATCGGCAAAAATAATCGGTGCCAATGCAAATAATTTTTTTAAATAACCAATTTTTCCTGATAAAAGTTGTATATACAGTCGCGTTTTGACTGACCGTAACTTAATCCTTTGTAACACTAGAGCTCGAGATAAATGCAGTATGCAAACAAGTTGCTCATTAGCTAACACTACTGTATAGTCGAATAACCATATATCGAGATAAACACATCGAACCATCAATTAATCTTTTGTAACAAAGAGATTGCTCTAATAAAGTATTTAAAAAGAATTTATCTTGCGGCCAGTTGTGCGAAATTTTCAACTTCAGCGTCCGGTAACATTTGTAAACTGCAGTAAACCAGACTAAAGTACATGTCGCTAACCGCCATTGTAGTGCCAAAGTCATGTGAATAGCCAGTAAGATTAACATCAAAGGGAGTAATGATGGATATATACACAGTCAATTTTGAGGTTTGTGTTTTTTCTTTATCTTTTTCAAAACTCACAAAACACCGATAGTCCTTATGTCCCAGTGAGAAATTGTTTGAAAGGGCTTCAGTGTAGGTTTGAGTACGTCATCTGTCTTTCAGTTAATCCGTAATGCCTGGAGGGTGAACGAACTCATTGTCTTTAATACTAGTAAGTGAGAATCATTTCCGGATTTTTTAAAATTATTTTTTATTTCTTTTGTTAGTGTTTCACCAAGCCACCATCTGGCAGAAGGGGCGGTCTCTCATAAGTCATAAAAGGTTTTAGTGTACCTTTGAAGCACCGACATATACTAAACAAAAAAATAATTCTATATCAATGTTTTACAATTATCTGATGTTGCAGCAGCAATAACGAGTATTTGTTTGCTCATAGAAAGTCGGCAATAAACTCAAAAGCATTGCCTCAATTTACATAGTGATTAGAACATATTTATTGTGCCGCGAAACATCAAGCTTTCCATTGTGTGGAAAGTTACATGTTTGTTCAGTCAAAAGACAAAACTAAAATTTATTGATGTTGATCTTAGTTGATCTATATGAGAAACTTAGCCTTTATTATTACCACGCTGCGTGAAGATGTAAATTATACCGGTTGTGTCCCTTGTACACTCAAAATATTACCTCATTTTGTAGGATCACTTATATCATTGAAAATGAGTAACTTGTGAGAGGTGATTCGTAGTAAATGAAACAGCTATTACAGATTAGCTGCAATTTTATCTGAAAGAATACACTTTGGTCGAAACAACGAATAAAGCAAAATCTGCAACTAATATATTTGGGAATAAAAAAGGATTTAAGTGATGCTATGCACACTTTGCACTGCGTAAGTACTGTACATTATAGTATATGGTCTACCTGGTAAACTCGACCGACCCGCGAATTATGAAGGCTGTATTTTACCTTTATGTAATTTCGTGTTGTGGAAATCAGAAAATATACACATGCAAAATAATAACAAAATCAATAATAAATAGTACTTTATAAAAGTTTAATAATTTTCGGGTCACCGAAAGTTACTTTTTTAACATGCCTATGTCTTAGAACACGGATATTTTTGTCCCAAGATGTACTGCCGTTACAATAGACAACAAAACCACCTAAAACCTGTAAAGTTTTTACATTGGCCCACAGATAAGCCCCCCCCCCCATTCCAGGCCTTTATTGTTTTCTAAATTTGTCGGCTTATACCCGAGTACATATGATAATCAAATAATCGGTCTCATAATCGGTATCGGCAATTTTGATAATCGGCTATACGCGGTATCGGCATAATCGGCAAAAAGTGACATCGGTACAGCTCTACTGGTAAGGAGACCAGAACAAGCCCCATATGGACACAGATTGCAAGTGGAAGACGAGAAAGGACACCTGGATCCCTTTCTGGAATTGGATCCAGATTATTTTGAGAACAAGAAATGTTAATTGACTGATTGATGATTGGAACTGGAATTTATACTTCTGTACCTCTGCATTTCAAATGATAATGCTCTTTCTGAAAGAAAATTGTTGTTAATCTCAACACAAGTGTGACATAGTTTTGTGGACAGGACTAGTAAATATTTGGCAGGACTAGTAAATTTCTCAGTACATTAGTCCTTCTGGCTACAAAGAAATTTATGTTAAATTCAAGCCCTGGAAACATAGCATGGAATACAAATTTTGTGTTTGATTCTGGATCAAATGGATAACCAGTGTAGGGTACAGAGCAGCGGGGAGGTGTAATCTGATCGTAGTACTCTATAGATTGAACTTTAAGATGTTTCTGGAGTAGATATTGAGACAAACCAGACAGAATTGAGTTACAATAGTCCAGTCTTGAAAGTACTAATGAACACACAAGTGTTTTAGTGGCATCAACTGAAAGATATCTGCGAAAGGAGTTGATGCATCTCAGCTCAAGATATGCAGCCTTGCATATGTTCATGACATGTTGGTGCAATGTGAGAGTACTGTCTAAAGTAATGCATAGGCTTCGAAATGACTGTGTGAATTTAATGTTCATGTTGCTATTGTTTAAGGTAGCGGATGTGAATGAGAAAGTCTTTACGTTGTGATCAGAATGGCCTCAGATTTATCATCATTCATCTGCAACTTGTTACATGTAAAATACCCCTGATCTACTCATCTAGCTTTTCAAACGAATAGGTGCTTGACACTGTAATATACTGACTTTTTACATTCCAGGACATTCCTGTATGCACTAAAATGTATTTAGGAAAGAGTGCAACTTGTAAAAAAAAGTTAACTACGTAACATTGTCGTCGATATTCGGGAGAAGTTTCCCCCCCCCCCAAATAATATATTCACCGTACTCGCTTAAGTCTTTAAGAAAAGGTGTTACAATTATTTATAATGAAAATTTCGTATTCAGATACATATAAAAGGCAAAAAAATAATAGATTCTTCACAAAATGACGCCCCTGAAATTAGTATACAGTGAAAACAGGAATTTCATTGTACCATGTCTACGTTTCGCCTGGGAATGTGAAGGAATGACAACATTAACTTGACTTTCACGTGGGGCTGCAACGTGTGAAAGCATCCGTGAATATTTTTCAGTTTTTCTATAGTCAGTTGAGCACATATTGTCTTCCCTGACCATAGATCATCCGTGGAACCTAATTTGTTGTGCAGCCATAGAGCAGTGTCTCCGGAAGCCATATTGAAAAAGAAACCCTGCCTCGGATGAAACACGTCTTCTGATTGGATGGTTTAAGTTAGCCTCTTTGGCTTGTGTCTAGTTAACCCAAGTAGAGAGAGATTTTAATCGAAGCCAGATAAAAGACCATTTTATTATACGTCGGTAGCCTGGACAACAACAACACTAACGCTGGCTTAACTATTTTACAGACGCCAGGCACACGAACACAAAAACTATTTTCTCCATGCATTCAGTACGTACACGTGTGGCATTTACCAATAATTTTTATTACAGTAAAAGTGACGGTACAAATAAACAGTAATTTACCAGCTGAAATGGTGCTATGAATGCGAATATAAACAAAAAGTTAACTATATCATCCTAATTACAAATAATAGTGGAATGTTTCTGAAAATGTTTCCAGAATTTTTATGGTACAAATATGACAAAAGGTAAGCAACACAAATGTTTAATATACCGGTACCATCTACGCATATTATATTTTTTTTTTTAAACGCATGGGAAATTCGTAGAACAAATACAGATCTATAATTAATTCAAATGTTAATTCAATTAAGATATTGATTTATATGCAATTGCGTGTGGAAAATAACTTTTTGCAATTTTAAATTATAAGGTTTGCGGTTGTAAAGTGATTTTAGAAGTCGTATTATATATTTTAAAAATAGACAAATAGAGGTGAAATACCCAAAAAATATCAAACAAACAAGCAGAAACCAATTTTATTAATCATTTCTCGATATAATTATATTTACAGTAAATGCATTTTCTCTCCACGAATGGCATATTTTCATAAAGACTAGTTTCAATGGGAGTATGGGTCCTAGACATTATCAGTGACATATACACAGTTGTTAGTAAATGTAACATGTCGTGTAGGAAATGTAAATCTTGCTTAATATGTTAGTAAAATTGTCCCTTTCTAAAATAAGGCTGCAAAATAACCCCGTCCTATAAAGACTATGCAGAGTTTCTGTAATTATGTGAGTTGTTCTTTGAGGATTGAAAATTCAAAATGAAAAAAGATCTTATCGTCTGACTGATATCAAAATATTATTGACACCTTTCATCCATTTATAGAATTTTAAGTATTTTATATACGAATATGGATAATAGTCTGTTTGCTGTAAAAATCGAAATTCAGCACTTTCTCATAAAATAATCGAAATCAAGTACTCAGTCATTCAATAATCGAAATCCAATACCCCATCTTTCAATAATCGAAGTGCTCAGTCATTAAATAATCGAAATCCAGTACTCAGTCATTCAATAAATCGAAATCAAGTACTCGGTCATTCAATAAATCGAAATCAAGTGCTCAGTCATTAAATAATCGAAATCCAGTACCTTATCTTTCAATAATTGAAATCAAGTACTCAGTCATTTAATAATCGAAATCCAATACCCTATCTTTCAATAATCGAAATCCAGTATCCTATCATTCAATAATCGAAATCAAGTACTCTTTCATTCAATAGCTGAAATCCATCATCCTTTCATTTAGTAATCAAAATCCAGTACCATGTCATTCAATAATAGAAATCGAGTACCTTCTCGCTCAATAATTGGAATCCAGTACACGTCATTTAATAATCGAAATTAAGTACTCAGTCATTCAATAATCAAAATCCAGTACCCTATCTTTCAATAATCGAAATCCAGTACCCTATCTTTCAATAATCAAAATCCAGTATCATATTATTCAGTAATCGAAATCCAGTTCCCTATCATTCAATAATCGAAATCTAGTACCCTTTCATTCAATAATCAAAATTCAGTACCCTGTCATTCAATAATATAAATCCAGTACCCTATAATTCAATAACCGAAATCCAGTACCCTATCATTCAATAATCGTTATCTAGTACCCTATCATTCAATAATCGAAATACAGTACCTTCTCACTCAATAATCGAAATCCAGTACACGTCATTCAATAATCGAAATCCAGTATCAAATTATTCAAAAATCGAAATCCAGTACACTTTCATTCAATAATCAAAATCCAGTACCCTATCATTCAATAATCGAAATTTTTACCCAGCCAAAATCAATAATCGAATCCAGTACCATATAATTCAATTATCGAAATCCAGTACACTGTCATTCAATAATCTAAATTCAGTACCCTATCATTCAATAATCGAAATCTAGTACCATATCATTCAATAATCGAAATCTAGTACCATATCATTCAATAATCGAAATCCAGTACCCTGTCAATCATAATCGAAATCCAGTACCCTATAATTCAATTATCTAAATCCAGTACCCTGTCATTCAATAATCAAAATCCAGTACCCTACCATTCAGTAATCGAAATCTAGTACCATAGCATTCAATAATCGAAATCCAGAACCCTGTCATTCAAAATTCGAAATCCAGTACCCTGTCAAAATGTGACAACGAGATCTATTAGCTTTCTACCTACTCCAGAATACATCATATATATGTTGTGATTTTCAAATTTGTGTAAAATTATTGTTACACATTTTTTTTTTTAAAATCTTCCAACAACAGTTTTGCAAGTTTTTAAGGATTTTGATATTTTCAAAACCCCACCCCCACCCCCACACACCGAATAAACTAAGTAATATGGTATTATGACAAAATATATAGCTGCATATCAAGAGAAAGATTAAAATTTTAAATTCTCTGATACAGTAAATGAACAATCATTTTTTGGTTTGGCTTACGTTTGTTTATTGTACTTGAAACTCTAATTCTTAGAAAGATAACACTTCGATTTCTAAAATCACGTATATGCCAAAAGTGAATTCACGAGTTTTGTTTTTGTACAGTTCAGAAATAGCTTCCACACCTTTGAGTATTCATAAGTTGCATTCCTTTTATCCTGGCAAGATTTATTGTCAATCCAGAAATAAGAGCATCATACGCGTACAATAAAAGAAGAATGTTTAGGAAATTTACATAGCATTGTCTGAAAATTTTGTTAACACCAGTGAAATAATGTTGAAGACGAATACTAAACAGTCATTCAAAGCAATGAAAATAAGAATGGTGAGAACTTTACAATATGCATCATCCACGTATTGCACTGAAATAAATTTATTGTCCCCCCCCCCCCGCAAATCTAACATGGGCTTACTATTTGGTAAATCTTAACATTTTTGCTTAGTAACTTCATAAACAGCGCTTACAGACACAATGAGTCAAAGGCAGAACTCAAATCGATCACGCACACAAATGATTAATTTTCTTAACGTTTAGTGTATGTAGATGCCAATTCCACACCAATATCTTGATTTTAAATAATGGTATATAGATTGAGAAACAACTAAGAAGTACTGCTTTTTACCCATGTCCCGTAACTCATTATAACGCTACCCTGAGTTTTGCCCATATATGGAACGAGATAAAAATTTACTGCAGTAAACAGAAATTGTTTTCCTATATAAGCCACTGAACGTTTCTTATAATTAATGACTGTAAAGAGATACAGATCCCATATTAACATGAATCAAATATACACGGGCCTGACAGGCCAAAGTTGTTACGGTATTTCTTACTGACTTTTGAGAAATAAATGTACTCGAGTTAGCGAAACTAATATATCAATTCGTTTTCACTTCCAGATACTAAAGCTATTTGTCATCAGAATGCAAAATACCTTTACCCAATAATGATGTATTCAAAGCAACACACACACACACACACACACACACACACACACACACACACTCGAAATACAGTACCCTATCTTTCAATAATCGAAATACAGTACCCTATTATTCAATAATCGAAATCCATGTGATGTGCAAGCTTCTTTATATGTGGTGCTTTCGTCCTTATGTGATGTGCAAACTTCTTTATATTCTGTGTTTTCGTCCTTATATGACATGCAAACTTCTTTATATGTTGTGCTTTCGTCCTTATATGATGTGCAAACTTCTTTATATGCGGTGTTTTCGTCTTTATATGAAACTTCATTATAACGAGAAGATAAACGGAACTTGAGCTGGCGCATGAAGTTGCCTATCTATGAAACGCCAGTGAAATAGGCTAAAATGGCTGACTCGATGTCTAATGTTCTTAAACAAGTGATTTTTACACTGGGATATTTTAATAACAGAAAATCTTTCCCGATATTGTGTAGAAGCTGCCATTGAATGACTTTAATGTTTAGGCCTAGTTAAAAGGTTGACATTATGATGCTGCGGATAGAATGCGTCAAATTCGGAAACTGTCAACCAGATTTGATCAGTAATCACCTCGGCCGCCACGAATTTAGCATACCCCAAATTATTATTGAAGGGCTTCTCGAAACAGGGTTTACAGTTACGGATATCAGCAACACGCTGTCTGTTTCACAAACTACTTGGGGGTGGGGGCGATAGGCCGAGTGGTCTAAAGCGCTGACCATTACGGATCATTGCCATCTCACCTCTGCGTGGGTTCGAGTCTCAGATTATTCGGCCAATGTGGGTATGTGATAAAGCTTGCCAGTAGCTTCTCGTGAGTCGGTGCTTCTTTCCGGGGCTTTTCCGGGTTCTTCTTCCATCATTAATACTGGCCGCCATGTATAGCCTATCTTGTGCTGAGTAATGGCGTTAAACCATTAAAAAAAACAAATAAAACCACCCTCCCCCAGAAACTACTGTATATCGATGAATGAGACAAAACAGCCTCAGTAGATATGACTTCTCAGATGTCAGTGATGAAACGCTCGACTTCTCCGTTAATGAAATAATAAGAGAATTCCCACGTTGTTGTGGTGAAGCAATGATAAGACAAATATTGTATCATAGAAATAAGAAATTTTGTTTTATTAATTAATATTGTTTTGATTACATTTTTATAACACGTAGAATAGCCACTGACATATGGTACTCCATAGTAAACCATTTCATGAGTTCAGTGATTAAAATTTATTGATCTCAAACAATTACAGCGAATGCCTTCATTGTCACTTATCATATTCATCCTTTGGCTTTACTGAAGTTTTCATGGGAAGTCACGTGCCTTGCTCTACCTGGATGGAATAAATTAAGCCACGACATTTAATTCCTAGATACCTTTGCAAATGACGTTTTATTAAAAGTTAAGAGACTTAGTATCTTGGTCATTTAGTACCTAAAGAAAACTAAATTAATTTGTATAACAGAATATGCAAAGCTAAAATAATGGTTCCGAGTACATTGTATTAAAGCTAATAGTGATAATTGAATATCAAATCGTATTGTGGTCACGCACTCATTATAAAATAAGGTTATTCATCGGACATACTGTCAAGGTAAACAGATTCACATATCTAGCTTTTTCAGCTAATGTTGTCTTTTTTTAGACCCTTTGTTTTAGTTACTGAATTATTTTTTTACAAAAATAAAATAAACTTTTGCGAAAAGTTGTTTACTGAGTAAATTTAACGGCTGCAAAGGCGCATTGAGCGTTTGTGGAGAGATGTATATGAAGGGGTTCTTAGTTATTATTATGATCTCTTTTATTTCATGGAAGATGATAAGATCTTGGACATAATGAATGATGTACATATTTTTGCTCTTCATCATGTGTTCCTTTCAAACATTAACGAGAATCTAAACATTTGGCAAAATGCATGGGCAAGGCATAGAGTACGCACAGTCAGGTCATCTCCGATAAGGCTGTATACAGCAGGGCTCATTAATAATTCCATTGACAGTCCACTGGCAGATGCTGAAAATTATAATGTTGACCGCACTATAGACTTAGATGATGCGGAAGACAATCCGAGACCAATATTTGTACAACAACTAATCACAAAGAAGAAACGATGTCGACAAGAACTGAATTCAATATGCCCCAACAAATGGACCTCGTCCTTTTATGGAATTTATATTTACAGAGAATCGATTAGGATTATAGAACACTACACCAACGACACCAACTAATCTTCTGTGAATTGAAGAAACAATAAGATCGACCTGTTTCAGCTGTAGAAACAAGATGTTAAAAGTAAAAAGAAGATCAATGAGACATTAAATGGTAATTTTAACTGCATTGACACAATACACAAATTATATGATTTAAAGCTCTGTAGTGTTTGAAACAATTCACTCTGTAAGGATCTGACATGCTACTGGTGCAAAATGATGCTCAAGAATTCAAGATAACAATATTTGTTCCTTTCAGAACCCAATTGTTTAAAGCATCACTGATGTTCTTCTGCAATAACAAGAATGTCAAGACAGCGGCCGTTGACGCCTCATTGGCACCATGATGGTGTAAACAAACTAGATGTTATTTAGGAAAAAGACATTATAATAACTTTTTTGTGAAAGCCCATTATCAGTACGAGTTATACAGAAGAATTTGCCATAACAAAATATCAAGATGACCATGCCATACGTCTGGGTGGCACCATTTCATTTTACAACCATCGACTCATCCAAAGAAATCTTTCAGTAAAACCCAATGCCGATAAGACAGTTCATTGTGGAGTACATGTGGTAATAACATTTTCAAGATGGTGACTATGGTCACCATATATGTGTGAGTAGCAATCTATTTATTTAGGATCAACTGGAGACATTGTAAGAAGTCCTTCATTGTAAACCTCTTGTCGACAAGACAATCCATTAACTAGCAGCAATAACAAGATTTCAAGATTACTGCTGTGGTAGCCATATTGATTGTCGGAGCAACACCATTTTCGTTTACGACCGACTAGACCATGAAATGAACATGTTTGCATAAAGTGTCACGATATGTTCCATATTAGATTATAAGTGATGATAACAAATATACTAATGTACAGATAACATGCCATCCCAAAAGCTCATCTTTTCTTCAGTAAGTTGGAGAGAACAAAGGAAATTATGCACATGCACATGCATATATATATATATATATATATATATATATATATATATATATATATATATATATATATATATATATATATATATATATATATATATATATATATATATATATATATATATATATATATATATATATATATAATAATATATATATATATATATATATATATATATATATATATATATATATATATATATATATATATATATATACACACACACAATATAATCATAGGCGTCGAATTTAATAGTACTCGTCTAGTCCAAGACTAGTACATTTTCTGTCTGACTAGTTATTGACATCATTTCAATAGTATAATGGCTAGTTATTCCTGATACCTGTCTGACAGTATGTTGTGTGAAGGACTAGGAAAATATTGAAAGATCAACAGGGCAAGTAAATTTGTCACTCTACTAGTCCTTATGGTTACAGAGAAATTTGATTTTAGTTCTAGGCATGTAGGTTGCTCATTTCAAATGAATATTATGAATCAAATAATTTGAAAAGATGAGACATTTTTTGTAGTTTTTTATTTTTATTTCTAAGTGACCACAAAGTAAGTATACTTATCATATATAAACAATCATTGCTTTATTTCCAATAAATGATGGTGGGCAGTAATTAAAAGAAGAGAAAGGAGACTTTGTCAGTTTGTTTGTTCGATTAGGAATTTTAACGCAGCTTTAACAATATTTCAGTCATATCGCTACGATGTCTGCAGTGAAGCAGTTTATAGTGAAGTCTAGCACTGGGGCATCATGCCCCAGTCATGTAGCATGATGTCCCACCCAGTCACATCATCCTGACACCAGGCTGACCAGTCCTAACACTAACCACTTAATGCTGAGCGCCAAGCGAGGTAGCTGTTAGTACCATTTGTGTAAGTCTTTGATATGACTCAGCCGGGGATCTAACCCACGACCTCCCGTTTCCGCGGCGGACGCTCTAACCACTAGGCCACCGCAGCGGTTGACCCCTGTCAGTGTTCTCAGTCAAGTTTTCATAAACGCCTAGGAAATGAGAACAGGTTGAAATGTAAAGTATTGCACAATACCAACCATTTAATAGCTATCGTATGCTACTACAATATGCATGGGTGCATAATCAATATGTTATTTTGTAATGTAGTTTATATATACAGGGTTAGATGAAAACCGTTTTGGGGCCATGGGCACAGCCAACATAGGGGCCCATAGCTATCCTGCCCTTTTCTATTATCCACTATGAAATTACTCTAAATACAACTTAAACGAAACGGTTTAAACTGTACTTGTCGCAAAACGTACTATTTGTTTGAAATCACAAATAAAAACAAACACCAAACGAAATAACAGCATACGATGTAAAAGGATAATAATAAAACAAAATAAATGAAGAGCAAACGAAACTGATAAATGTCAAAAGAAACAAATAAGTAACAAACCAAACATACAAAACTGAGCCGGTTGAGCAAGCGTAAAAAAGAAATAACTTAACAACAAAACAGGTAGCACACTATTGCAAAATAAAAAAAACACGATAATGAAGAGATCAACTTTATGAAAAGTACAGAGGGCACAAATGCAGTTATATAATAATTGTGTGTGTGTGTGTGTGTGTGTATATATATATATATATATATATATATATATATATATATATATATATATATATATATATATATATATATATATATTTATTTATTTATTTATTTGTTAAGGGTAAAATAGAAATCAACAGTTGTAACCACCCTGTTTTGTTAATTCATTCTCGTGGTCACCTTAAAATCAGAGCATTACCACATGAAACGCATATGTCGCACAATTCACAACCCAACATGATAACACGGAGGAATTATTTTCTACATTCACAGTTGATGATGTTGTACAAACAGTGACTAAACCAAGAGTTATTCAACAAGGATGCACTTTTCTGTGTAAAACAATTTGCGCGAAGAAGAGAACGATCGTTTTAGAAACTATTCAATACCGCAATTATTATGGTTTAAAATGAGCTTATTGTCACACATCAAGAACACAAAGCGCCGGAAACTGAAATATTCCACCAAAAGACATTTTCTTTAATTGTATGACAGTGTAATGTGTCGAATTTTTTAATAAGTATTGAACATACATTGTGCATTAAACTTGTGGTACAGTCAAGCCAGCAACGTTTTATGTGATGGGTCATGGTTAGATTTCGTGATAGAAGGAGACTCCAGCATATGTGTCTAATTTTGGAACTGACCCGAGCATCACAAGCCGTCCTGGTAACGTCATGTCAAAACTTCTTTTAATAAAAGGAAGTTGGCTTTTGTCATATTTCTAAGATTCTGACGGAAGAGATAATTATCTTGGGGGAAATTTAGGAACGGTTGATTACGATTGGTCAGTTTAACTAAAAATGTAAGAAATGCTGAATTAAAAGTAACGATTCTGGGCGAATTTTCTCAGTCCGAGATGTTCCTGCAAGAGGAGGGAGACTCGTTTAAGTACGGGCAAAACTAAAAAGTAGTTCTTTCTTGTTAAGACAAGTAAGAGATTATGTGGCTGTCCTGTAGGTAAAGACAAGCCTTTAGTGTTAAGACTCACATTTTCTTGGAAAGAACAGCATAAGGAAAATAGCAATCTGGAACAGTATGGGACAGTCCGAAAGACGAAGTCCGGATAAGCGATCGAGCGGTAAGGATAGAAGGATAGCAAAAGATGAAACGCATACGCGTGAAGGTGGGAAGACTTGTGGTGCACGGAGACGAAGACGGGAAGCGACGCTATGTGATGTAAATCAAGCGTGGACATTGTGTTCGTTTCAACACTCGTTATCACGATAAAATGGACCAATAACAGGACACTGCCATTGAATTCTGGAACGTAAATTTGTTTGAACTGAAGCTGACACTATTAGTTTATGTCACTGATAAATTTGTTATTCTCTTGTCTAAAGGGGCTCGTATTGTCTCAGCCATGCGACAGAGAAATCTAGCTGTTTCCCCATCATTGCTTTTCTAATCTCAGTCTAGTCATCTCAGACCAGTCGTCTCAGTCAAAGTGTCCTTACAGTCCAACCCCCCCCCCCCCACATAGCTTCTATAGGTCAAAAAGGAGCTCGTATTGTATTATTTTTTCTCAATAGTTATGCTCAGTTCTCTGTTGGTGTTATATCAATACATTCACACCGGGCAATACAATAGAGAGAGGCCATCCTCTAGATAACGACATCCAAACCTAATTAACAACCCCTCTTTACCAAGAAGGAACATCGTTACAGACAGTTGTACCAGTAAAAAGAGTAATTGGTTAGACGTGCATGTGTGTTGCACCTGTAGAAGGCAATCCTATCGAGCAATTATACTTCGCGATTTCGTTATTACTAGAAATTAATCAAAGTGGAACAACAACTGCGAGATTAAGTCAACGAGAGAACCACGATACTCGTAAAATACAAACGTAGTTGATTGTATATGTGGTCGCAGAAACAATCGTTGACCATGGTATTGCTGGGTGTGTGACCACATCAACTATTATTGACATATCAATCGGAATCGTTGTCAGTATCAACTGGTGTCTCAATCAGTACTGGTAAAATCTATTTTTGATAATATTACATTTACGAATACGTGTTTATTCTGAACATTTCACAGCGGTCCTTTTTCTTTTAATTGTGTTGTGTGTGAGAACTGTTTTCGTGAGACGTACTTAAAATGAAGGCTGATCACAAATACACGGCAGCTCCACAGTCTAATATACAGATTGACACTTTAGAGATCCACTGACAAAAATACTTGTGTATGTGCACTTCATATTTATTGCTTTATGATAGTTTTCTTAGATTGTATTGACTATATGTTTGATTATGCGAACTTGGTTTAGGGATCATTTATTAAACCATATAAAAAGCAGTTTCGAAGAGCGGACATCATAACATACAGTACTGTGTGTGTGTGTGTGTGTGTGCGTGTGTGTGTGTGTGTGTGTGTGTGTGTGTGTGTGTGTGTGTGTGTGAAAGCTTGTATTGCTCTCAATATTTAGCAGCTTCTTGTACGTTGTTGGGCAGCTGAAACTTAAAATATTTTTTTAGATGGATCACAACACATGGGCACATACATATTATATTTGCACGTAATCATTGCGTCATGTAACCATTGTGTCATGTAACAACCGTGTCATGTAACTATTTTGTCGTGTAACCACTATGTCATGTAACCATTGTGTCGTAATTTATCTTTGGTCTCTTAAACAGAAATTGGCTCCAGCTCTCTTGCACAGCGTACAGCTGCATGCATTTCGGGACAGGTGAGTTGACTTTATGAACGAAACAATAAGTTTTATTTTTTTTAAGGATGGATTACAGAATTTGGATTGTATTATTTAACCTACCACCCAAGGTATTGGTCTATGACACTGGATCCTGGTTTGTCTGTGACATATGTGTTGCCATGTTTCTGTTAATATCAACATCTCTTATGAATTCAGTTTTCAGTGTCGAAGATACTCGAAAACCCCCAATGAACTTCCTCTGACAAAAATGAATCTTCACAATATTCACTATTATCACAAAGTTTTCAGCATTTTGAAAGCTTAGTTTGCACCTCTGCGGGCCCCTAATATAAAATCAGGTACCGATAAATGGATGAAACAAGTAATCATCTGTGAGAGTCGTCGCCGCCCCCTTCACCTTAAAAACCTTTTCATAGTCTACATAAGCCGTAAGCGGTGGAACATTGCTGCACAATCAATGAATATGGATAAAGTTCAAACTTGATAGACATTTTTTTTTCCTCCACGTTCTCTGCAGTTTCTTGAAGACTAATGTCCTAATATTCGACCTACTAACATTTCAGTCATGTTTCCTAAATAGAATGACACAAAAGGTCGGACCTGCTGATAAGCAAGGTACCTCCATTTTTGTCTTTGTCTTATCAACTGTAAGTGCATACATATATATATACAGAGTAGTATCTGTACATTCTTGACGGATAAGAGAGATAAGTAAGTACCAAGAACACGTATGAGCTAAAGAAAAAAGGGACGATGATCAGGATGTCTATTTTGAAGAATTTTGTTGTGTTTATTCTGATTTTTGGAACTATTGAACAATCTTCCAGTAGCAACGGCGATGACGACACGGATGATTTAGACCTTCATTTACATCTCCAAGAACGTGAGTTAATATACTGCTAGAAAAACATTCAAATTAGTAATACGTACCAATGATAAATGAGTGGTACAAGCCAAGCAGACGTAAATATGCAGAAATAAATAGCTTACGAGCTCTTTGAAATTAAAATCGTGCTGTTCTTTTAAGTCTTTTCGCCTCACTTTTATCGATTTAGTCAACGTTGTTGCTGTTGTAAATTATAAAATTGCAAATTTATAAAATCCCATCCACTTTGTTTTATATCTGTCTGGAACGATTCACGTTTCTTTCTCTATGAACTGACATATTTGAAAGTGAATGGAGTCATCCTTTGTGGTTTTATGAACTGATATAATTGAAAATGAAGAGAGTCATCCTTGCAGGCCCGCACCTGGGGGGGGGGGGGGGGGCAACCATGGCACTTGTCATGGGCCCGAGCTAGATAGGCACATATACGCACATATTTGAAACACGAAAGGGGCCCGAACTCTTGTCAGCTGCCTGGAGCCCAGAATTCCTAGGTGCGGGCCTGATCCTTTGTGGTTTTATGAACTGATATATTTGAAAGTGAAGGTAGTCATCCTTTATGGTCTAGTAAATATGTTGAGGAGGATTTTTCTTTTTACAAGTCTCGATTCCATTTCTATATTTTCTTTCTGTATTCACTTCTACAAATAAAAACTTATTTCTGATTTCGTTGACATTCTCGTCAATGTATGTTTTTCATCAATCAACATATTTGCTTTTTTGCTTTCTCTTCCTCGTTAGTACTTTCTTCTAAGCTCCATAATTGTAGTTTTGTTCTATAAAGTTTTCAACATTCAAATTAATATTTTTAAAACAAAATAAAATGTATTACCAACAAATTACATATTTTTTAAGCTTAACAGATGGTTCTTCACTGTTGACCGATGTTGCTCTCCAGACTCCTGAATAAAATGGGAATTTTTTATTCCCTAGAAAAAAACGGTCACTCGTGCATTCCTTAACTACTGCAGTACTCTTTCTTCTTTCTGTCATTGTAACTATTCAATTAGTTGTGTAGTTGAAATGATTTTTTTTTCTGCCTCATATTTCCTTTTACCCATGCTGTGCTAACGTCCAACCTGTAAAGTTCTCATTCACGAGTAGTCAGCTTATACAAATATTGCCGTTTAATCTTTATAATTTTTAATTACCGATGCTATCCACCCTTATTATAGAAATAGGTATTTTCAAATAAACATTAACACATCAATGAATTTCATTTTGTTCTCGATATCGTCATCGCTATTATCAACAATTAACTTTTACAATCAATTTTAATCCTTTTTGAAGACATGGTATGTTCATCATTGATTCAGATGTATGTGTGTTTGTGTAATTAGGATTTTTAACTTAGCGCTAACAATTTTTCAATCATATCACTAAGAATTATGCAGTGAGGCAATTTATAGTGATGTCTAGCACAGGGGCATCATGCCGCAGACATTTGGCATGATGTCCCATCCAGTCACATTATCCTGACACCAGGCCGACCAGGCCCATCAGACCTAAAACTAACTTCTAAATGCTGAGCGCAGCGAGTCAGCTGCTAGTACCATTTTTGTAAGTCTTTGGTATTACTTTTCCGGCGATCGATTCAACGATCTCCTGGTTCCGCGGCGGACGCTCTAACCACTAGGCCAGCGGAGCGGTGTTCACACGCACGCACGCACGCGCGCGCACGCACACACACACACACACACACACACACACACACACACACACACACACACACACACACACACACACATACATACATACATACATACATACATACATACATACATACATAATTACATACATACATACATACATACATACATACATACATACATACATACATACATACATACATACATACATACATACATACATACATACATACATACATACATACATACATACGTTTCTCGACTGTCTAAAATAGTTGGACCAACTAGCATTACAAACACCACACACGCCTCTTAACGACCGAGTCATCCCAAATACGCACAAAATAGTACTAACAGCTGCCTCGCTCGGCACTCGGCATAAAGATGTTGGGAATGGTCGGCCTGGTGTTAGGATAATGTGACTGGGTTAGACATCATGCTAGATGTCTGCGGCATGTTCCACTGCTAGACATCACTTAAACTGCAACACTGAAGACATCGTAGCGATATGACTGACAACTTGTTAAAGCTACATTAAAAATCTAAATCACACACACACACACACGAGCGCCATGTCCGATTGTAATATCCAGGTTAACAATGCTGGTTACACGTGTGCTTGGCACCACTGATACAAGTTCGTATAAAGACAATACGTGTTATTTAATGACGTAACAGATTCAATTATGAATTTGATACAATTCTATAAATTTTCCATTGGCGCATCATTCATCCACCAGCACCCTCCAACAACAGTTTTTTTTCTGAGTCACAGCATAATATCTGCAATTAGTATCAGCCGCATCGACACATGAATACAAAAATGAATGCCAAAAACGGATTACCCGAACAACTCCAAGTGTTATAATGTCATGTAATAAATCGAATACGGTGTAATGGAGTCATGTTCACCAGTGTCAACGTTTTGGTGCCGGTCCATAAACAATTACATAATGGGATATACATATTCAATATGATATACTACTGTGTAGTCAAGCTGAATTTCTTCTGAATGTTCATGATGACCGTTTAACCGCAACGAACCCCGGTCACGTCTAAGTTATCAAATATTAATAAAATTTTACTCTGAGATTGGTCATTTGTAGATTGTAACGTCACGAACACGTTTTGGTGCGGCAAGGCGATCTTGAGTACTTTTTGACGTGTAAACTTCTCCACGTGATCCCAATTGGTGGGTGCGCATTTGTGGTATGCGTGGGAAATGACAGTGTTTAAGCGGTTCCCGAACGCATAAACGACAGCAGCAAACGTGATTTTGTACACAGTGAAAGAGAAAACACAGGTATTCACGGTGTAAATGTTTCTAATACATCTCTACCATCTGCGACAGCCACATAACGCAAGGTTGCATTGCTGAAGTTGTTACGGGTTAATGGGACTATATGCCTGGATCCAAAAATAGCCCAGCAAAAACTAAATATGTGACGTACGGAAAATGCACATGAAAAGCATAACGAGGGTTCATCTGCAACGTAGTGTACAAAGTGTCAAGGTCACCTAATTAAATACTGTAGACAATTCTTATCAGATGCATCCTTGACAAACATTATAGTTAGACCAGCCGATTTAGCATACTGATCGCTGCATCGAGCGAGTCTGAAATTCGTTGTGATAATACCAACGTTATCAATTACCTTGGAGTAACTTTCGCTTTTCAACAACGCCATGATTCCGTTGTTAACAAATGCAACCCTTGTATTGGCAAGATAATCAGTACCGTACAAACTAGGAATGGTAGTATACTACCCAGGTGAGTGTGAAAGTCTTTCTGTGGTGATCAAAATGGATTCAGTTTTATCATTATTCATCTGCAGCTTGTTACATGTCTTCCATTACTTCACATCGGAAATGCACCTCTCTGTGCCTTAGATGGTAACATAGACTTCAGTTGGGAAGCTTGCTTTGTTTGTTTGTTTGTTTGTTTGATTAGGATTTTTAACGTAGCTTTAACAATTTTTCAGTCATATCGCTACGATGTCTGCTGTGAGGCAGTTTATAGTGATGTCTAGCACTGAGGCATCATGCTGCAGACATGGAGCATGATGTCCCACCCAGTCACATTATCCTGACACCAGGCCGACCAGTCCTAACACTAACCTCTTAATGCTGAGCGTCAAGCGAAGCAGCTGTTAGTACCATTTTTGTAAGTCTTTGGTATGACTCGGCCGGGGATCGAACCCACGACCTCCCGCTTCCGCGGCGAACGCTCTAACCACTAGGCCACCGGAGCGGTTGGAAGCTTGCTTTGTATATTTGAGTGTCGTGAGCGTACCATTGGGAGACACCGGAGGTTGATATATGACACCTGAGAGCAGCTGAGCTTATAGAATGAAGAGAACGGTGTCGTGAACCGAATTTAAACACTTTGAAAGTATAATTTGAAAAATGTAAAGATGGATTTAAGAACATTAATAAGAATGTCCAATAAGCCTAATAACGTATACAATACGTAATCTACAAAATGTCCGTTGACAATGTGAAGTGGTTTCTCGTTTTCATGCTAACAAGCGGTTTTTCAAACAAAAGAAATTATAAAATTTAAAATGTTAAAAATCTTAGTTTTCCACGTAAACTGATTTTTGTATGATTTTTTTAACAATTAATATTTTTGGCTTATCGAAATGGAAAAAGTCCCCAACAATTAATAATTGTGTGAGAAATAAGTTAAAACAAGTCTTTAGTACCTGAACATCTAATCAAGTTGTCTGCATATGGAGACAAAATTTTAATCAAGTTATTTACATAATGATACACAATTCTAATAAGGTTATCTACATATGGCTATAAATTCTAATCAGGTTATTTACATATGGATACAAAATTCTAATCGGGCTATCTACATTTGGATACAAATTTCAAAAAAGGGTATCTACATATGGATACAAACTTCAAATATGTTATCTACATATGGATACAAAATTTCAATAAGGTTATCTACATATGGATACAGAATTCTAATCAGGTTATCAACATATGGATACAAACTTCTAATTAGGTTATCTACATATGGATACATAATTCTAATCAGGTTATTTACGTATGAATACGTCGGTAGACAGATCTGAACTCTAGCTGAGTCAAAGCTAAATTTGTTCGATAGCAATTACATTTCCCAAATAAATAAATATACTTTGATAAATGGCTTGAATGATATAACTTATTATTTGAAATGTTTCCTCATACACAATGAATAAAAAATGAAATGTTTACATTAGGCGAAAAAGGATATTTTGGTATTAAACGCTTTCACTTTTTTTGCATATTTGTATTTATTCTTCCTATATTCAATTTCAGGTGCGCTGCCTCGTGTGAGAACTGCAGACGAGGTATGCCAAGAGACCTTAGGCAACAGGTCTTATTTATGTAGAGTAAGTATCGAATACACATTGTGGACCATACTGATGCCTGGAGATTTCCCAAGGGTACCCCAGGGTCTGGTAGGTTCTCTAGGAACCTCTAGTGGCCCCAAGATCTGAAATTATCAGCGATTTCCCGGGGGACCCTTAAGCCACCAATGCGATCCTGATCACTAAGCTTCAAAATTATTTACTTTACGAAAATTAACCCTCGTTTTCAGGTAGTGCGAGTTTAAGAGGCGTGGCAAACACGCGATCCCATTTAATATGATATTCCATAGGTATATACTGAATTTTAATTTGTTGCGATAAATGCAAGATACGTCTTATATCCATCTCGACATGATATAACATCTGTGTCATATTTCAATAGACTATTTCATTCTGAAAGGCGAGAATGTGATATGCAACAGACAATTGACTTTGATGCATAGCAGTAAGATTCTAAAGAAAATATTTGTTGTAGAGGTACGTAAACACAAACAGATGAATGGATAAGAGATTTGCATTGACCATCTAATCGGCTCGACTCAAGCGAGCAGTATTTATGTTGTGCAGCGACCTTTATCTTAGATAAATAAATGGAAAGAAATGTTAATGTTATATATAAAAATATGTTACGAAATATTAAATGCAGTATAATGATATCGAAAATTGTACAAAATTTTCGCACGTCCTCACCTTTGTTCAGTTTCATAAATTTTTATTTTTTTTATTTTTCAGGCATCATACACTACAGGGTACGGTTATCTATGTAGCTCAATGTACTGCTTCGATATAGCGCACGACAACTGCGTCTTCCATACAACACCACCGGATAGAACAATATGTGGAAATAAAAAGGTGATATGTCAATTCAATTTAAATGTCTATAATTTTATAAATACGAACACACTTACTAAATGAATGTTTGCATTTGACACCAGTATATTGAAGGTATAGAACCAAAATATTAAACACAGAAGTAAACAAGCAAAACGTACTAGAGGGTTCCTTCTCCAACTGACGAATAACGTTACAATGAGAAAATCACCGGTATTAATGAAATCGCCGTTATTGTTTTAATAATAATAATAATAATAATAATAATAATAATAATAATAATAATCGACGTTTTCGTCAGCAGAATCATATTAGTCATCACCATCATCATCGTCGCCGTTGTATTAGTCATCCTGATTATGCCACTGCTTGCAGCGGGAACATCTTGGTTTCTTTTTGTCCGTCATTCTCTCCTTCCCTCCCTAGACGCTTGTTAGCAAGATTGCTAAATTACACTATAAGTGTTCAACTAAATATGGTAGGCTTTTGTGTAGATGACCTGATTAGATTTTTCTGCCATTGCTAATTGAGTAGACTGTCAAAACTACATGCATTCGTAAAACATTTCTCAAAATCCTATGCGGCCGCGATAGTAAAGGTCACGAAAGGAACACCATTAGATGAAGAAACCGAAAAGATGCTGCAATTGGAACCGGAACGAGCAGAAAAAAACTGGAAAAATAGTGGAAACTATAAACTCCCTTATACAAGACAGCACAGAAACGAGCTCAGAAACCACACGCAAGACAACTCGGGGAAATGGGAAGCAGAGAGTCAAATAATAAGCTCTGCGGAAAAAGACCAAGGCCAGAGCATAGAAAATACAACACATACAACAAAAGAGAGAAAGGGAACCTAAAACATTGAAACTTGTTGAAAAGAACACTGCTCCCCTTCTCATATCAGAGGATTCGAAATTTGGAGATGAGAAGGAAATGCTAGAAAGATCCGTTTACCAAAGCTCTCAGGAAATCCAAGAGATAATAGAAGAAACAATAAATCGGAATCCCCAATAAAAGCACAGGGGAAGGACACATCGACCGCCATAATATCCTTGAAAGAAAGAGAACAGATTCAACACCTCGGATTCCTTGAGAATCTGATATCGAAGTGCTCTTAAGAGAATCCAGAAATAAAAAGAAAGAACAAGAGCATTTATAGAAGAACAGTTTCATTGACTAAAGAGAGTCAAAAGACAACAATAAATCTTGAGGAATACAGAGCAAATCGAACTGCCCACTAATAATCTTGACTTTAATTTTCATTTTTTTTTTAAAATACAAAATACTTGACGAATTATAGTTAATACATAAAACGAATTTTAATATCTATATGTAGCCAAGATGGAGGGATTAAACCTGCTAATATTGACTATGAACATTAATTGAATTACAAAAACATGATAAAATCATAACGCAATTAAATAAAACCTATAATAAAATTTACTACAAGAAACGCACTGGATGCCAGATAATGTGGTGAGGAAAGTGAAAGAAGACGCCTTAGTCCTCATCAGTAACCACCCAACCGAGAGCAGATTACGGATGTCTACAATTGTTCAGCGGTTCGCCAAGGGACGAAAATTTGAAAATTTAAAAATCCCAAACGAACTTCAAGGACCACTAATTCATATTAAATTGAATAGATGGAATATTTTTTATTTATATGTACCAGCTGGAGGAATAAACCTTAAAAAGTTTTTAAAAATTCAGTAATGCAAACCATTATATTCAACATCATGCTATAGATCCTTGTATTATAGAAGATTTTAATTGGATTCAAACTGAACTAGATAAACGTTAAAAACTTACGAAATCAGATTAAAAATTACATAAATGGATCAAATTACTTATGACAACTAATAACATAACATGTGCTTTTCGATGTCTTAAAAAATAATAGAGAATATACATATAAGTATGAAAATAATAAAGGAAGCAAACTTGTCATCTTTTATATATCTGAAAGTTATATTAACGTAGTTAACAAAACGTGTTATATTGAACGAGCTAATGTCTGATCATAGACTGGTCTCACTTGAGTTACTAATTACAAACACAGTTAAGTGGGGACAAGGCGTATGGAAAATGAACAATGCTCACCAATTAGAATGTGAATACGTAATACACCATACGTACTCATCGGAATAACCTTTAAACTAAATATGTGGGAAATGTAATGGATGACTGGGAATTAATAAAAAAAGAAAGATTAAGTGAATAATTAAGTATTTTAGTAAAAACTAAACAAATTTACAAACATGAATTCAAAAGAAATATTTTGAAATCAAGACTAAAAATGAACCATTAACAAAAATGATGATTAAGAATTTAGACAATGGTAAGAATCTGAAGAAAAAAACAACCTATGGTATTAAAAACCAGAGCGGGAAAACACGGGAACCGTTCTAAAAAGGGAAGGGGACTAGATCCAAAATTAGAAATAAAAAGGGGGGGGGGGGGGCAATAAAAGATTGAATCAATTCGCTTTAACAATATAGTTTATATTACTTATATTAATATTTTTAATAGCTATTTGCAGCAAGCTAACAATAAGCATATATTTCCAAATGAATGTGAAACCTGTGATAAATTTATTACTGGCGAAGAAGTTAAATACATTAAAAAGTTTGGAAAAAGGAAAATCTCCAGGATACACACACACACACACACACACACACACACACACACACACACACAAACACAACGGGACAGGGTTATAGTCTTACTGAGTGAGGAGAATATCCTGGTACGATGCCGAGGCTGTGGTAGGTAGTACGGATCGTACCGGATCTCCCCCAAAAGCAAGGCCAGAAACAAGAACATTACTAACACAGAAACACTGCATTTAATATACAGTACCATTATAAATACGCACAACACGCACACACCTAACACTATAAATGTACACATAAACACTCAGCATGCTAATCTTACTATTATCTTCATCTATCATTCTCCTACACAGCGCACAAATTAAATTATGCATTGGTTCTCAGACCGGGAAACACGGTACCATTGACAAAACTTCATACGTCACAGCCGAATTTCTCGAGTCACAATTGAACCACTAAGTAATTAACAACTCTAAGAATCTGACATATAAATAGCCAGTCCTTACAAAAGCATAAGATAATATACGAAGCAAATAGCACACACCTATAGCACACATTGGACAACATTGATACCTGGCAAGGATCACTTTGTAAATTAAACTCCAAGAGACGCCAGGGCTGGGTAGTATTGTACGCTAGTGTAGGGTGGTGTATAAACCCTAGATCAAAATTAATAAAACTGAAATTCTAATAAACTTTAAACATAAACAACACCTGAATGATGGGGCAACAATCGCCAAGAAAATCTTTAATTGTCGGCACTAGTGGGTCCATTTTATGATGCAAGTCTGAGGGGGGGGGGGGGCATACATATAAACCAAATGAGACTTTGTTTAAGACAAAATACCTTGTTAGCACAGTGGAACAAAACCACTCATGTATTATACAAATTAAGTGGGATAGGCATATTTGAAATGATGACCCAATCAGATTTTAAGTCCATCAAAGTATTTCTTTTTAAATTTTGAAGAGATTTCTTCACTTTTGTTAACTGTGAGTATTAAGCAAACACAACAAATGAATGTGATTTCCATGTATGTGTGTCGATTAGCTGATTAGATTTTCATGCCATTATAAAAAGTTTCCAAACATGTATCTAAATTTATTTTTTTGGGTGCAAACATGTTTTACAAATAGTTATCCAGTTTCTATTATTATTATTATTATTATTATTATTATTATTATTATTATTATTATTATTATTATTATTATTATCTTGCTTTAGTGGTGTGTTCGTGGCACGTGTACACATTCTGAGGCGGCTCCAGAAACGTCTGGTAAGATCAAATTTATAACTGTGTTTACATAATTCCACGTTTGTTTGTAAACCCAAGCGTAATCCCCAACCAACCTATTTTAATAATTAAACCTTTAATGTGATTAAACAATGCAGAGAACTTAGTAATTGCATTCGTTCATTTACAATTTCTAACTGACTTTAAATAGGTTGGCCCTATCACTGTCGTCGACTGCGGATTTCATGCTTAACGAACTTTCCATATTAACATCGCGCTATATTGCGTACACTAATGGCAAATCTATTTTACTCAAGCAACCGAGTAACTTCATTGTATTCGGTAACTTCCGGATAATTCCGTAATTATCATAAGGTTGAGCAGCAGGGAGGGCGGACCCTACGGCCTCGTGTTAGTATTTTTTTTAAGTAAAATCACACATTCTGCACTACTTTACTCGATATTGTGCTGCGCTACTGGGACTATACATTTCAATAGACTGTATGTTTTTTTTTTTATTATCTCGAAACAGTCATACAATCAGTCCGCCATCCCTGCGGCTATTGGTAATCTAAATTTTCCAACCGTAATCGAAATCGAATGTGTATAAAGCGAGCGAGTTAAACTCTGCTGTCCTCAACCTACGGCCCTAGTATTGTTTACATGGTATAGATACAATATTTTCGTCAACCGCGTTGATTACGTTTATTGAAAAAGAGACAGTTTTAGTTAGTGCAGTCTTCCGCGTTTGTTTTTGTTGTTTCTAGAGGGGAAGAAATACTCAGATCTTAAGGTGTGAATTTGGGGATTTAGTCGATCCTCTTGTAGCGATGACGAGTGAGATTTGGGGATTTAGTCGATCCTCTTGTAGCGATGACGAGTGAGTGTGGGTAGGTGGGTGTAACACTGTGAATATGGTATGTAATTAATTCAGAATATGTTATTAGCAATGAGCAATTCTGTACTGACTATGGAATCTCATACAACTAAACCAGCTCGAAAGTGATTAGATGGTTTTGAGAAATATCTGCCTGTCTGTGATTCTGTCAAGCAGCAATTACAAGCGAGATAAGAGGTAAGGGATGAATTTGAGGAACGTGCAGCAGAATGATTTAAACCAGTTACAGAGGATACAACGGTTCTTCTTCCAGTGTTAGAGCAAACAGCTAAAGCAACTGGGAAAATCGCAAAAAGAGCTAAAAAGAAGATTCTTCGAGAACTTCCATCTCAGATTTCTGCTGTTGCTCAACTGCATATACAACATGTAGCTGAGGGTACTGATCAAACTCGCAAGTATGAGGAGAGGGAAGAGGATCGTATGCCAGAAACAGAAGGTCGGTCAGCAAGAGTCGGGATCAAGGATAAATGTACTGAGGAAGGTATTGGCGCAATCTGGAATAGAGACCAAAAACTTGAAATTGCTGCATTTGGATTTGAAGAAAAAGAAAAAGAAAATTGTATAATTTCATCATTCTGACATTCTTTATCTCTTCAGGCTTAGTTATCAGGCTTTGCCTATCACTATGTAAATTCACATAAGCTTCGTTCAGCTTGGCTAGTCTTGAGTACATCTTCATAGAAGAATGAGTCAACAATGGATAGTTTTTTTTTTTTTAATATGAATTAAGGTCGCATGCGCAACTATGTGCTTTCGCGACCAGTTAATGCCCGAGGGTCGGGCTATTTGATTGGTCGGGACCAAAGGTAACTTTGACTACACTAGGCTGTGTTGTCGCAGTCTCCCCGGCACCCGCGTTAAATGGCAGTCTCGCCTTAGAGTAAAATGTCGGGTCACGGCAAAGCAGGAAGGCAGAACAAATACCAATATTGTGTAAGCCACCTGTGCAATTATATCAAATCCATATAGTCATAGAATTTTTCATCTTTCCTAACAATAAATATTTCTAGTACATAGTGTACATGTTGTAGGTCCTTAACAAATTTAATTGCTAAAATGTCTTAGCGACATAAATAAGTGTAGTCACTGTTAGGTATTTTAGCTTGTTAATTTTGAGCGGTGGTCAAAATTGATCAAGTTAGATTTCGAGAAAGAGATTGTTTGAAAAGGGTTCTCGTACCAAATTAGAACCCTAGGGAGAAAAATAAAATAAAATAAAATAAAATTTAAAAAAAATTAAAACAAATTAAAAATTAAAAATATTTAAAAATATATATATATATAAATAAATTAAAAAAAAAATATAAAAAAAAAAAAAAAGAAAATTAAAAAAAAAAAAAAAGAGTTTGGTGTTAAATTTGGTGTTATTTCATTTCTTCCTTCTTTTTCTCTTCTTTTCCCTTTTTTCTTTCCCACTTTCTTCCTACTACCTTCTTCCCTCTTTCTTTCTTTTTCCTTTTTCCTTCTTCCATCCTTCTTTTCCCTTTCCTTTTACTTTTTCTTGTCGGTTTGTTGGTGTTATGTTTCCTTGAGCTATCACTATTTGATCCCGGTGTTCTCATCACACTTATCTTGCCACTTGCCGGTTGACTGGTTTTACTGTACCTACATTGTGCCACTACTTAGTGTAATGTTCTCTTTTTTTCCCCCTTCTCCTTCTTCCCTTTCTCCCGTTTCTTCCTTTTTTCCTCGCATTACAATGTTTATATTATCCCCCCTTTCCCTTCCTTTCCCCTTTTCTATTTTATTTTATATATTTATTTTAGGGTAATGTTAAGTTGTTCTGCTTTTTTAAGCTAGCGGTATTACTATCCGCTCTGGCCCCTTTAACCGATATGGCCTCGTTAATTATTTATCTATTTGATAGTTATAATTTTTTTTTGTCCGTTTATTTAAGGCATTGTTACGTGGGTCTGTTTTTTGAGCTAGCGATGTTATTATCTGCTCTGGCCCCTTGATTGATAAATATTAACTCTTTGGCTATGTTTATGTTTATTTACTTATTTGATGGTTTTGATATTTATATTTTGTGTTTTATGTCTATTGATTTTAGGTAATTAAGTATATTTATATAGGTAGCATTTACGTTTTTGTTATACCTTTTATCTAGAATTTGGGGGAATGATGTAACTGAGTCAAGTTTTCTTTGTTGTAGTTGGAAGACGGTACGTTGTCGATGGTATTTGTGACATATGTTGAATACATGTTCCAATGTTTCAGTTTCTGGACAGTGTGGACATTTATCCGGCGTGGGTCCTGTACTTATATGTTTCATAAAGCTGCCATTTAGTAGTGTTTTACCTGTTCTGATTCTGTTGATTATTTTAATATCAATGGCTGCAAGGCTTTTTGGTAAACGTTGGGTTCTAGTGACCTCTTTTTGTAGTTGGTATAGATGTCTACCCTTTATGGAGTTTTCCCATTGTTGTTGCCATTTATTATTAATTATGTCCCTGACTTGACTATATAGTTCCTGAGTGTTGTACTGTACGGGTTCAATTTGGTCTTTCATCAGACTGCTTTTTGCTGCTTTGTCTGCTTTTTCATTTCCAAGCAAATTAATGTGAGATGGCACCCACAAGAAGTGTATGGTTTGGTGTGATTTATCTGCTTCCCTGATGGTCAGCATAGTGTCCTCTAGCAGGGTTTGTCTACTTTTGGAATTACCTTTCAAGTACACTAAGTGAGTCTGTTATGATTACGTACTGTTTTTGATTTTGTGTTACTATCCATTTTAGGGCTCGGTTGATGGCCCAGAATTCCGCGGTATATATGGAACAGTCATCCGGTAGTCTTGTCGTAAATGTGATCTGATGTTCTGGGATCACTACCGCTGCAGCCGTTCTATGTAGTTCTTTAGATTTTGAGCCGTCAGTATAGATTTTTACATATCCATCATAGTTGTTGTTGATGAGGCTTTGTACTTGTGTTAATGTGATATTGGGGTTGTCGCGCTTATGTACCAGTTGGAGTGCTGTTAGGTTGATGTTAGGTTGGTTATTTCTCCAAGGTGTGGGGTCCTTGATAAGTAGTTGTTCTGCTTGGAGTTCTATTTGATTGAGTTCTTTGCAGAGTGTGTGTATTTTGTTAGCTGCAAGAGGATGTGGTACCAGTCTTGAGCTAAAAGTGGTTTGACATTTACTTATTATGTTTCTGGTGGGATTAATCTCCTTATGTATTGAGATTCTACAGGCGTATCTAAGTATGTGTTCTTCTCTTCTCAGTTGTAATGGTGGTTCACATGCGAGGATTTGTAGTTCTTCCAGGGAGGTGTTCGGTAATGCACCAGTGCAAAGTCTAAGTGCTCTATACTGGATGCTATCTAGTTGTCTAAGTGTTTCCTTGTTGGCTGAGGAATAGATCTGGGAGCCATAGTCTATCTTACTTCGAATTAAAGATTTGTAGATCATTAGCATAGTTTGCTGATCAGCTCCCCATGTAGTACCTTTGATGTTTTTAAGTATATTTAGATCTTTTTGACATTTTTGAATAGTTTGTTGTATGTGTGATTTCCAATTGATTGTTTCATTTAGTAGCATTCCCAGGAAGTGGGTCTCCTTTTGGAATTGGATGGGCTGATTCTGCATATATAGTTTAGGGTATTTAGGTTGTTTATTAGTTGGGGAGAAGAGCATGGCAACTGTTTTTATTTGGGATATTTTGAAACCCCAGTTGTTGGCCCATGTGCCGATGATGTCTAGTCCTTTCTGAATTTGAGTGATGTTCTTTTGACTATTCGGGTTTCCTGCTTTCCAGATACTACTGTCATCGGCAAATTGTGACAGATCAACTGGGCAATTTTTGAGATAGTTGGTTAGATTGTTGACCATTAGATTGAATAGGGTTGGGCTAATCACACTTCCTTGGGGGGTTCCATTATCCAGTGTATATGTTTGGGACAAGGCCTCTCTTACTCTATGAGATCAAAATAATCGCTCCGCAAGTGTTCTTATTTTGACAATATTGTGTTTTATTATCGACATTACTGTACCAATCTGCAGATTTAGCACTTTAACACCTGCAGCGTCAGCAATTTTACTAATAGCAGCCCTACCCCGTCAGTATCCCGTTAGTTTATAATAAATTGACTCAATACTACTACTACTACTACTACTACTACTACTACTACTAATGATGATGATGATGATGATAATAATAATAATAATAATAATAATAATAATAATAATAATAATAATTATTATTATTATTATTATTATTATTATTATTATTATTATTATTATTATTATTATTATTATTATTGTAGGGCAATCTGGGTCTAGAAAGACTCAAGTGCTACTCAGATCGATAATGAGATGGCTTTAAAAGAATAAGTTATATTTAGTGGCGTCGTCAATGGACGACACACAATGACACAGTATGGTGAGGATTTAATATATAAAATCTTTCCAGCCGTGAGATCATCGACCGAGGAACAGTTTTAATTAGTGCAGTCGGACGCGTTTGTTGTTGCTGTTGTTGCTAGAGAGGAAGTAAATCCTCGGAAGCTAAATTGCTTTTTTGGTTGGGTTTTATTGTAGCAACGATGAGTGAGTGAGTGTGGGAGAATTAAAATAAATGAGTTTGCTGTCTCAACCAAAACTGTTATGGAGACAAATGCAATATCTCGATCTGTGATCATGTAAATTGATCATAACAAATCCAATGGGGTCGCTTGAGCGTGTGAGAACAAGGTTTTACAATTTGATTTTTTCCATGTCGCTGGAGCACTAAGTTTGATGAGTATTGTGTAGCGTTGTGTATCAACCACATTAAAAAACGTCAAAAGGTAACAGTTATCTCTGTATTCTTTGGTCTGCCTTAATAAAATATTTGAACTGGATTTGCTTGTTTATCTCACATCAAGTCATCACACACATCCAAATCCTTGACATTCCCGTCGAGATCATCGACCGACGGAGCCTCATTGATATTAGTAATAAAATTAATAATATCATCTCCGGCCGATTTATCAGCTGCAATCAGGGCCTTGGGTAAGGGTCGCAACGTTTCTCTCGCACGTTATATAAGGATTCGATTTTATTTATAGTTGGAGAATTTGGGTTCCACATAGCAGCAGGGAGGGCGGACTGCATCAAAATCAATAAACAAACAGTATATATAAATGTATAGACCTATTAACGCAGCACAATAGCGGAAACAGCAGTGTAGACGGGGTGATTTTTCAAACTAAATACCAAAACGAGACCGTAGGTTCCGCCCTCCCTGCCGCTGGTTGAAAGTTGAAATTTATATCCTTTTGCATGTATATAGAGATTACACCGCTTGCTAAATCCACATGAAAAGACAAATATGTAGTTGTCATTATTTTCCTTTACAAGAGTCACATTGTAAATATCGGAAGCAGACGATGTAGTGTTTACCTTCTGTGTGCATACATGTGTATTTATGACCGACCCCTTCCTTGATAATTGACTTTTCCAGGAAATGGAATTAACTGCCGAGCAAGGTCATATTTTACGCTGAAAACTTCCATTTCATATGAAATGCACAGATGATAACTTTGTTAAGGACCCCTGATTATAATCAGGTTTGAAATCGGAAATCAACGAGTGAACCAAGTTCTGTGCATTTTCTAAATCTCATTTATTCCTTTCGCTTTTTAAATCGGTGGTGGGACTACAAACAAAGTTATATTAAGACTATACACACTTTTCATTGAGTCAGAATCTACAGAAA
The DNA here is from genome assembly GCA_030141615.1 of Unio pictorum. Lineage (NCBI taxonomy): Eukaryota > Metazoa > Mollusca > Bivalvia > Unionida > Unionidae > Unio > Unio pictorum. Next base: position 943,899 of record JARLTB010000027.1, on the reverse strand, counting down.
GATATCACTGTTATTACCACCACCACCACCACCACTGCCACTGCCGCTACTACTTTTAATACAACAACAACTACTACTACTACTACTAATAATGGCAAATGTTGTTTCAATTTTCTGATCATATGGATATGCTGCAAAAACTTTGACCTTAATTTTACGGTACGCGGAGGTTTGACCACATGTGCTTTGACCATAGGTGGTTTGACCATAGGTGGTTTGTCAACAGCGGGGGTTTGACCATAGTTGGTTTGTCCACAGCGGGGGTTTGACCACAGGGGGTTTGACCATCCAGCCGAGAAGCGATACAGGATCCTGCATGAAAAGGTACAACGTGCTGTTCAGACATATGGTCAAACAGATGTACTGACATATTTGCGTGCTATTGCACATCTGTCATTTAGTTAACCATAAAACTGTTATTCAATTAACTATAATATTTGCATGACATGAATGTTTTGATTTGATTTTATCATTTATACGCGGTATGTTTTTTTGTAGGACTGAGTGTAATTTTGTAGTAGATCTACAGCCTTAATTTGTGAAACGTTAGACTTGTTGCCTAATTTGTGTTTAATAATAAATCGAGTACTCCTGGCACCATCCTTTATGTGGACCGAAAACAAGCTGTTATTGACTTTTATTTATTACATGTTAATTACTCTTTAGCATTCACTTATTGGCAACTCAAAGGAAACTTGTCACATAAAATTTCATTAATTGAATCATAATTTTAAACTCTAAATAACAGTTTATTATTATTATAAAAACCACATGTGGACAAACCACCTATGGACAAAACCCCGGTGGTCAAACCCCCGCTGTGGACAACCACCTATGGTCAAACCACCTATGGTCAAAGCACCTGTGGTCAAAGCACCTAGAACCAATTTTACAGAGCAAAAGCACATATCATCCAACTATAAATGTAGCACTAGCCTTGCTCAGCGATTATATATGGGAATCGGTCAGAAATTCATAATCGACAATCGGTTCCCCTTAACCTAATCATGGATTATAATCGATTACTATATATATATATATATATATATATATATATATATATATATATATATATATATATATATATATATATATGTGTGTGTGTGTGTGTGTGTGTGTGTGTGTGTGTGTAAATGTTTTAACCCGTAGATATCTGATCTGTACGAAATCATTATGGTATATGATATGTGTTAAATCGCCGTGGATATGTATGAAATTACCATAACATAATAAAGTAAATGTGAAAACCCGTAGAAAAACCCGTAGATATTTGATCTGTATGAAATCACTATGGGATCATGTGTTATATGATATGTTTGAAATCACCGTAGATATTTGATAGATATTAAATAAATGTGTATGAAATCGCTGTCAATGTCTGACATGCATGTAATTCTTT